>JAKUBH010000009.1:0-510611 GCA_030563205.1 Sugiyamaella marilandica | reverse complement strand
TCAACTGCAGCTATAAATGGTTTCTTAACTCTAAAAGCGGCAATCTCCGGCGTCGACAGATTCTCATCCGTAAAATTTTGAATCAGAACATATCCAGGACAGTTAGTTTTGGCCAACTTGCTGCGTAAAGATCTGGTCACAAACTTCTTCAAATTGTGGATAGTGGTGTATGCGTGGACCAACCCCTCAGGCAATATAAACTCCTTTCTCAGGATATCATATTCCCTAAGAGATAATAAACCATAACAAACCGATATCAAGTCCTTCGGAGAAAATTTAAATTCATTCTTTGGAACCTTAGGGATCTTCTTACCAAAAAACAACTCCACAGGAATTATTAGAGGATCTTGGTATTTCGTCTTTGATTCGTCGTAGGCATCGAAACTCAAACGTAGGCCTGTCGTCGCTTCCGCTACTACGCTTCCAAAGTTCAAAAACGACCACTTTCTCATTCTTCCGCACATTAACCAATAGGACTCCTTTGGGATACTTATCGCTTGCATTCATCCATATTTCGGCATCTCTACGTAAATCTTCCATTGATTCGCTCACACCGACTTCAACATTAAAAAATGATAACCTCGACGACTTGTATGCCCACGGTACAAGAGACTCATCAGGCTCCTTGCTCTTCTGCTTCTTTTTCTTCTTGTTGCCTTTGGAATCTTCAAACCACTCCTCGTCACTGTCATCTGTCTCTGCGACTTTCTGCCTTGCACTTCCAAGTGAGACTAAAAGCTCACGAGGCTTGTCATATCCATAACTTTGAAGCTTCTCATTAATCAGTTCTTTTAACCACCGATGACCCTCCTCGTGTTCGCGTGACACCAGTTTTAAAATTCCGATAAGTTCGAAATCATCAATCAGCGAGACTCTGAACCGAGGCATTTGACGTCGCTGTCCTTGTTCCTCCATCTCCAGCAGCCTCGCACCATCAAAATTTCGCACTGCAATATACTGCAGCGATCCAGATGACTTATTAGCATTCAACGCTTTCGCTCTTTCTTTCATAAACTGGCTCAGAATGCTGAAGTCTGTGAAACTATGGACACAGTCCTTATTGATTTGGTAGCCACATAAAGTCTCCATCGATGCGCTAGCGGTCTCCTGAGTCGTCCGAGTATCAACCGATGGGAACGATTGAGAAACAATTTCTGGCTGGATCGTCGCCTTCGACGAAGTGTCCTCTGCTGCAGACAAGGCTAGAGACGTCATTCTCCTTTCTGAAGAGGAAGTGACTGTACGCTCAGTATCGTCGGAAGCTCAACATCGTCGGAAACCTTTTCCAGTGGTACAAATGCCGCTTTAACCACGCTGCCCTTATTCAAATCCGCGCTGCCACTTGGTGTCATTGATCTGCCACACTGGGCACGGGAGACACCATTTATTACTGGGGCTTCGCTAGCAGGCTAGTGCAACGCTTCTTCCTTCTAAGAACCATTCTAATAACGTCGGTACCTAAGCTTACAATTCGCTATCAATTAGTTTAAATGCCATGTTATGCAAAAAAACTACTGAACTAAATAGAACTGTTCCCACATCAAGTTTCTGACCTGACTAGCTTTTGATCTTGAAATATACCAAAACTCACTATACTCAATCATGGCTTGGCTCTCTCACACGCTTGACTATCTCTCCTCTCGCCGTCGTTTGATTCTTCGAACCATATTCGGTCGCAGTTCTTCCAACACCTCCTGACTGAGTTGACGAAACTCAATTCCAGCAAAGTCGACACTCTCTGCATTTCCCGTCAATTTTGAAATATCTACAGATATAGGCTGCACGTTGGGGCTCGATCAAGTATATTCCAAAACCTGGGTTTCAATTTCCCCATCTTTAAGGTACACAAATGCCATGGAAAAGTATCTGTCCCTTACATCCTCCTTGTCATCGTATACTGCGAGATATGGAAGACATCTACATCGCTGTTGAGGGACGCAAATAACTAGCCGAGCTGGTGACACTATTATTTCTTGCGGAATAGTAGAGTTCTGTCGCATATGTTGATGTTTTTTATATAGTATCTAATTATAATCAATATGTTAAATATAACTCGCATATCCTTAATAAGCACCAACACTCATAAGTTCATTTAGTGCGGTGCACATGAGAAGTTTAATTAATTGTGGAATAAGATGCTAACGCTTTTTAATCCAATACACCCTGCCAACTCGTGTTTTCTACATAAGCCTATTGGTGTATTGGTTTTGTCAGAAGCGGGGAAAAACCTGAAGTACACAATGTAGCATGGCTTGGTACTCCAATGTCTCACTTCGATTAACACGAAATTTTAATAATTCTCGTTCTACACAGTTAGTTGATGGCCGTGACAAAATAAGTCGCCGCCGGTATAAAAAAGAACTACTGACTTAAGAGGAAAGAGTCCGAATCAACTTCTTTTGGATATAACTTCCACCAACCTGCTTTCCACGTATTGATTCTTTCCAACTCAATTGTTCAACCCCCGAGTTTTTACATCCCTCTCTCTACCTTACTTAATGCCCACCTCAACTGTCTACATCTACTCCGAACCGAATACTTCTTCCATTCCAATACCTGAACTACCTAAGCTTGCATAAATATCCTATTGAGGAATCCCAAACTCATCTCACACCCCTCCCCCACTACCAATCCCCTCTTTCATCACCACACCCTTATATAAAACTCCCCTAGTGCCCTGGACAACAACAATGCCTTGAACAACAAAGCTACTCCCACATCAACTTGTCCACCTGAACAACAAAACAATCCTGAACAATACCAAAATCGACAGAATCTCAGTATCCTCAATCATTCATCCCTTGACACTCTCTCCATTCGCTGTCTTTTGGTTGGTCGAACACTATCCGAACTAACCCCAGCTGTGGCTCCTACTTCTTCCAATATTTCTTGACTGCCGCCTACTTCTTCCAATATTGCCTGACCGCCTCCTACTTCTTCCAATATTTCCTGACTGAGTTCACGAAACTCAATTCCATCAAAGTCGACACTCTCTGCATTTTCTGTCAATCCGGAAATATCAACTGATATCGACGTCACAGTGGGCTTCGAATCCCTATATTCCAAACAATGCCGTCTAACCTTCCCACTTTCGACGTATAGAAACGTCAGAGAGAAGTACCCCTTACCTATTTCTGTCCTGTCAAGGTACAAGGCATAAACCACCATCTTTACTTGTGGGACATGAAGCCATATATCGGACAAGTACCGCATACGCATATAATTGTTGATTTCACTCGCCATCATAATCAGCCGACTAGCTATAGTTTCACGACGGGACGATAAAACCCACTAGTCTGAAGGAATCAGTATCCAGCAGTCATTATCGAGTTTTCTAGACCTTCCCTCATAGTTGTAGTCTCCAGTTTTGAATTTCTTCGGCGAGCCTGGATTTAGCTTGTCGCTTAAAAAATTTGAAATCCGCTTCATCACTGTGTCATCGCTCGGAGTTGTGAACTTCAACACTGATGCTGATGATTTCAGATCAACTGCGGCTACAAATGGCATGGCAAGTCCAAATAAGCGTACTCTCTCGGTACAAAAGACTCATCGGGCACCTTGCTTCTCCGCATCTTCATCTTCATCTTCATCTTCTTCGTTTCTTGCCTTCGGAATCTTCACTCCATAATTCATCGATATCAGATTCTTCTGCGATCTTCTGTGTTTCACTTCCAAGTGACATCAAATAGCGCTCAGGACGCTCATATCCAATACTCCAAAGCTTGTTGTCAATCAGTGGTTTCTATCACTTATGACCCGCTCATTACCTCTTATCACGAGCTTGAAAAGTCCGACAACTTCAACAACGTCAATCAATGAGACTCTGAACCGAGGCATTTCACGTCACAAGCCCGTACTCTCCATCTCCAGCATCTTTTCTTTGTTGAAATCTAGCACCGCAAGGTACTGCAGAGATCCAGATGAGTTATTAGCATCCAACACGTCCACTCTTTCTTCCATAAACTGGGCGCGGACTGCTGAAGTTCGTAAAGCTATCAATGCAATCCCTGTTGATCTTGTAACCGCACACAGTGTGCATATATGTCATAGGCAGTGATATGCCAGCAGGCATAGTAGCGGTCTCGAGTATCAACTGATGGCAACGACTGAGACACCATTTCTAGTTGGATCGCGTGTCAGCACGTAAAGTTAAAATATCGGATAGAGGAAACGCCATTTAATGCTGACGTACCCGCTCAATATGTCTCGGCCAAAAATGTAACAATTCAAACACTGAAACTGGAACGCTCAGGTTTCCCGTCCTATTGGCTGAACATGGAGAGCAAAATTGAAATATATAATAGAGAACTGTAGCCTGCCAGTCCAGTGTCTCCTACTGTAAATATCACACTCTAATAAATGTTGGTTTCCACACTAATTTATCACTGCAACAAAAAATGACGTTCTAAAAGGATCACTGGCCTAGAGAAGAGTAGTCAACAAACCTCTTCCAATGGTACTAGTACCGCTTTGACCGATGATGCTTAGTCAAATCCACGCTGTAATCTGTCATCACCATCCGCCATACTGGGTATGAAATATGCCATTTACAGCTCCACTAACGATGTATCTGCGATATACCAAACTCTTCTAGCCAACTTCTCGTCACATAAGTTACGTTCGTTGGCGCCGACGATGGCAATGAGGACTTCGAAGCCAGCGATAATCCCGGCAGATTTATTGAAGCTCCTACTGCAATTGCAATGCGCAAGATAATCAACAAAGCGCGGTCGCCCTGCAATTGATAAGTACCGCCAGCAATGGTATTTTCCTTTTTCAAATTCTCATAGCTTCTAGCCCTTGTTCAGAAGCATTTCATTCCCAGCATGTCCTTAGTGAGTGCTTGGCATGCATGCAGACGCTTTTGTAGCTGTGTATAAGCGGTGCGCATATAAAGTACTAAGCTCTTTCAGAATGGTACGAGCTGAGAGACGGCCGGATAACATACTCAAAAGGATGAGAACAATTTTTAAAAGGTCATGTATAACTTGAAGAAGTATATGCGGCAGAGAAAACATAGGCAGTCGAGAGAATATTTATATCTCGTTTTATCTGACTCGAACTAGAAGTATTTAAGGTAGCGATTCCCTCCTGCCCAGCATCCTCACTCCACTCCTAACCGGGAAATAATCTTGCAGTAGCGTAATAGCTTATGCACACTGCCGATGCGGCTCAGTCGAATCTGAGACGAATATCTATATCTATCAGAGCGACGGCAGAGGTTATCCTCACGAAGCTAGTTAACCGTCTACGAAGTTATCAGTGCATAGGGCATGACGGGAATGCAATTTTTTCAGCTTGTAAATACAACTGCCATTGTCAGTCAGCTCTAAGAAGGATAGCGATCGCCGACGATTGCTGAAGTAACATGATACTTTAAAAATTTTGACGCTGCAGTTGTTAGTTTCACTTCGGCAGGTGTGTATTAGCTTCTCCGGGACAAGATAGTCTCAGCTCGGTCCGGTAAGCCCACTTGGGAGGACAACCGTTATGCAGCCGCTAGTGGCTGCAGCGGCCACTAGCGACTGCATGACGCTGCCGTGCCTCTCACTACAGGAGGCTACATTTTGTCTTACAATTTTGCCGGTTCCCTTGCATACAGTCGAAATAAGATAACGACTTCGACGGTATCCATAAAATATATGCTTTCAGACGTTTATATGAACTTGCCCCAATAAGTAACTTGATCGGACGTAAATACTAAGTGTCAGATCGGAATATTTCAATTAACTGCGGCATGACATAAGATCCTAGTGTAACTCTTATTAGTCTAAAGGTGACTGATATCATACAACGAGACGGGTAATGTGCTTTTTATAAAAGCAAAATGACCCCAACCGCCACACTGGCTAACGTAAGTATGACTGGCTTTCTATTTCCGGAAGAAATCCCCACAGCAGCAACTGCACTATCCTGCGCCTGCGAAACGAGTGTAACTTCGGCAGAAACATTGGCAGTAGGTTTAGCGACAGTTATTGTGATGTCCTCAATAATTGTTGTATACGAAGTGTTGTTTCCTCCTATTGAAAGAGTTATAGGCACCTGTCCCAAAACTGTGGCAGACCCGGGATTTAATGTAAATGCTTCTCCGCAAGGAACTGTCACAGTAACATCTTCAACCAGCGTTGTGTACTTAGTCGAACCAGAAGTCACACCACACGGAACTGTCAATGTAACTGGCTCAATGACTGTCGTATAAGTAACGGAAGACGTGCTGTCATCCTCGCACGGACAAGTTGTAACGAAGAACGTACTATACCCTGTTATTGTAGATGTTCCTACAACGGTTGTGTATGGAACTGTGCTATAGATGGCAGATCCAGATGTGATTTTTCTTCCAGTAGTTGAAGCACTCGAGGATGTAATGCCGGACGATAAGAGACCACTAGACGATAAAACGGCAGCCCCCGATGATACAGCAACATCCGATAATTGAGCAGCATTCGACGATGAAGACGACGTGAGAGTTCTTTCAGGAGCTGCAGACGACATGACCAAAGAACTAGTCGTACCAAAGCTGCTGGCTGATGATAACACAGTAGAGCTGGCGGTAGATCGAAGCGAAGACGACGAAAACGCGGTGGAGCCGGTGGTAGATTGAAGCGAAGATGAAAAAGATGAAGACTCGCATTGGACAGTCGAGAAAGCTGTAAATCCCGAATACGCTGACCATACTGTGTTCGCATTGGCAATGGCACTATCAAGTGCTGAAATGTCGCACATCAAACCGAAGTCAGTTGCGGCCTCATTTCCTTGAGCTATTATTGTCTGAAGCTCAGCGAAAACAGTGGACGTCAAATTGAGGCTGGAAAGAACACTGTATGCCGACGTGTAACTGTTGATCACCAAGGCAATCTCTTGTGTAGCATTTAAAGCAAGTTCGACACTTAGAGAACTGGTACTTCTCTTGGGAAACAGAGGGGCGTACAGTAATTCGTCGAGAAGAATGGACAGAAAAGTTTCAAAGGCAGTAAACGCACTGGTGATTTCAGAGAGTGCCACAACTGGACTTGTGTTAATTGTAATAGCAGCAACAATGTTCCCCAAATTCACAGCATTCGAACTGACCTGAGACGAGTCGTTCTCAAGAGCAGAAGTTGTAGCAGGCGCTAATGAGGTAGCTGATGACGTTGCCACAGTAATACTCGGAGCAGCATTCTCCTGCGACGATGACTTTTCTATAATGTAGCTTGAAGGTTTCTCAATACTAGAAGGCTCACTAGAAGTTGTCGCGATGTCACTTGTACTGCTCGATGCAGTTTCAACAACCGAACTTGCCACTTCGGAGCTTGCTGGTTGAGAGATTGAAATATCTCCTGTTGTGGATGGTCCAGTCGTTATCGACAATATCCTTGCAGAGGATATCATCAATGTATCTGTAGAACCAATACGAACCGTCGTGTCGAGAGTGCTTTCACTCGGCATTGAAATAGAGGAGCTAGGGTATCTGATACTGGGAGTCATTGAAAGGAAGGTATAATTTCCTTGAGTTGAAGTGCGACTTAAAGAAGCTACAGCATCAGTTGAAGTGTGACTTAAAGAAGCCACAACATGAGCTGAAGTAGCACTGATATAACTTGAGAACGCTGAAGCAGTGCAATTTGGAAAACTTGGTGGAACCAATTGAGAGCCACTAAAAGTACTTACAGCCGTAGAGAAAGCGTCATTGATGGTCGAGAAAAACTCGATCATTTCAGGATCGGTATACTCACAAGGTAGGAAGTAATATGTCACATTCTCTAACATGTAAGTGTATGCCTCGAGAGTTTCCAATACGTCAGCGACGCTAGTTGTATAGTTACTTGGATACAGAGTTCTACCCACCGCAACGATTAGATTATAGTAAGAACTGAGTGCAGCATTCAGGTAACCCACAATATTTCCAAATCCGCATTCCGGCAAGGTTGAGGCATCGATCTCCCTGAAACCGGACGTGATCTCTGAGATGCGAGTCTCAATAGCTCCTTCCAGCAGCCACAGATCTATAACATTTGTATATGTACCAATATCATGCGCCGTTCCACACTCCATGTTTAGCTCTAGTATATTAGACTCCAACGAAAGGTAGAGCGAATTGACGTCGGGGCCAATACTGCAAATCTGTGCCATAGTATTTTTGATGAAGCATGGCAATAGAAGAGGATAAAGAAATCCAAGTCGTAAACATGACTTTAGAAACATGTCGTGGGGATATACAAGCACTTAGTGAAAATTAGATAACCCGAGATGTTTCTAGGCAAGTGAGAACGGATGGCTGGCTATTTAAAGGAGCTCGCATGACGACGTACTCTAAGTATTATGCTTACTACGGCAGTATTTCTTAGAGAAAACCACATATACATGCAACCAATCTGAGCCTGGAATACGAAAACAGCAAATGCATCGACGTGCATCACGCTACTTGCATCTTGGCGGACCAGTTTGGGACTGAGGACTGACACAGCGTACCACCGACATTGCAGAGGTATATTGGCACCAACACCCCTTGGTCTGAGTTTGTAGCCACAGCTGGGATGAACGGATGATGAAACGATATGTGAATTGCAGCCAACGATGTCTGTAGGATATGCGTTAAAATTTGGCTCGAATTGGCTATATGCGTGATAAAGAATGAGTCCATGCACCACAATATGTGCATGCGGATTCCCAACTCGGCGTGGATCTCGCACGGGCTGCATCTGTTCTGTTATACCACGCATTCCTGCAGCCTGAAGCTGCAAGTATGTCTGTTGTAGTCCCAACCGAATTACTACTATTATCTATCCTTGGTAATACAAATCTGCATGAGATCTTAGCGACTTATACGAAAGGATCCACAATGTGTCTGCTGAGGGGTTTTTGTATCGAGCCTCTTGAACAGCTTGACTCTGTAAGCAAATTGAATATCATGCAAGAATACAGTTAAGTTAACGGTGAGATCACGAACGTGAATTAAGCTTAAGTCTACTCAGTCTGCACCAAGAAAATTGTTAGTAGATCAGTAGCCGGAGAACGCATTTCCTAAATAAGTAGGATGAAGCTAATGGCAGCACCGACTAGCGAAGCTGAGACAGACTTTGTGCTTCCTGAAGAAGTCACCACGGCAGCAATCTCACTGTGATGAGCCTGCGAGATTGGTTTAGCTTCATAGGAACACCCCCAAATAGGCCAGCCCACGGTTACTGTGAGCGCTTCGGTAATTGGGGTCCCTTCAAATGGAAGAGAAAGAACCTATATATACCGTTCTAATGCTACCATTATTACTTTCGTTCCTTATTTGGCTGGGGATGAGCCCTCACTGGTGGTAGACGCCTCTTACGCATGACTTTCATATTTTCAATTATCTAACGTGTTCACAAACAACTGAAGCCACCACATATAACCATATCTGAATAACTTAGTTTTGAAGGTAGACTACTTAATTTCTACTAGTTAGTCAATGCCTGAACGGGTGTGAGTACCCGAAGAGTTATCTCTATCTGGATAGAGCCTTGTCGATCTATCTGACAGCTTCGAAGCGAGCAGGGCTTGATTGCAAAAGATAACCCAGCAGGCGGTGGATCTTACAACCCGCAATTGAATATTAACTTTATTGCGATGAACCGCGCAGTCACTCATGATAAAAGAGTCCATTGCATAGCGGACCTCGAGCAGGCTGCGAATGAAAAGTTGCCGCCAATGGTTCGCGACTTCTTTTCGGGGGGGTCCATGGACCTTCAAACAGTCCGAGATAACAAAGCTGCCTACGACCGCTATCGATTGAGACCGCGAGTCATGGTAGACGTCAGTGATGTAGACCCAAGCATTGTCTGTCTGGGATCCCGGGTTTCGTTCCCACTTGGCTTCTCCCCAGCCGCCAATCATGGTCTTGCACATTCTGATGCAGAGCTTGGAACCTCTAGAGCGGCAGCAAAGAGGAGGGTTAATATGGCACTGTCGAGTTGGTCAAATAGTTCCTCCAAAGATGTGGCACTGCAAGGTAGAGGAGCTGGTATTTCGTATGCCCAACAGCTCAGCGTCGTGAAGGATGATGCCACCAATATGAAAATAATTCGCACGGCAGAAGACGCTGGTTACAAGGCGTTGTTTGTCTCGGTTGACTGCCCATGGCTGGGGCGCCGTCTCAATGAAATGAGGAATACTTTTTCCCTTCCAACGAATCTTTCATTTCCCAGTTTCCCGTTTATTAAAGGCGGAGACATGGTGAGCCTTGACGATCGTACACAGTACGATGCTTCCCTTACTTGGTCTTATGTCAGGGAGCTGAAGAAGAAAACAACGTTGCAAGTATGGCTGAAGGGTATTCTAACTGCTGAGGATGCCAACCTAGCAGTTGAGGCAGGGGCTGATGGAATTATTGTTTCAAATCATGGGGGACGGCAGCTGGATGGTGCAATCAGCACTCTGGATGCACTCCCTGATGTCGTGGATGCGGTGAAAGGGAGAATACCGGTCCATATTGACGGAGGAATTCGGCGAGGTAGTGATGTTTTCAAAGCATTAGCTTTAGGAGCCGATTATTGCTGGGTCGGACGAGTTGCGTTATGGGGTCTCGCGTACAACGGTGAGGACGGGGTATCTCTCGCTCTAAATATCTTATACGACGAATTTCGACTTGTTATGGCTCTGATGGGATGCAAGACTGTAAATGACATCAGAGCCGAGCATCTTGCGAGAATGGGTGCCGATGGCTGTGTTCGCAAGGTATCTCGAAAGAGTTCTGCCAATCTCTGAAAGGAGGTTAATAATGCACAGGTATTCATTCTAGTCAGCATTTCACTTATTGTGCACTGTGCCACTAGCAAGTATGATCCTGCATTCTATTATATTACTACAAAGTCAAGGTCAAATACATACTTGGATCATACAGACTTGGATCCATTACTTGTATGTTCAATCAGACGCAATGTATACATAGAAGAAATACAATATTGGCAAAGAATCTGTAGACCGTAAAGGCGTAGTATGACAGATGGCGGAATTCTTCTCCACGCCACCCTGACATTGTACCGTTCTGGTATTTTACGACATAGAAAGCATGCCTGAAAATAGAACTAATGTATTAATATACAAGAGCAAAATCGAGTTAAGCTGGAGACTTTATAGTTATAGCTTTTGACTACTTTTAATGGTATAAATGCCTAGTGTTTCAAACCTTTCTTTCAGAGCCAAGTTACTATTAATGCTGATACTCAGCTTAGTTCTGGTCTGAGATTTCATGACACCACTTAATGCTAATCATCGTGATGGTAATCGAATGCTCTTCTTGGATTCGTGTAGAGCAACTTATGCCATTGGGTTGAAGTTAGCCATTGCGACAGTGACACCAACCAGGCATAGTCATCTACTGGTTGGAAGTAGTCGAGATCATTAGGCGACATACCAATTCTTTGATGTGCATGGGAGGTATGTGGCCAATCTGACGCAAAAAGTATTCTGTCCTCATTTGCGGCAACAAATGCTTGGACGATTGGTTTGAGATCTTCGAAATAGGGTCCAGCAGAAGAAACTCTATTGGGCGCTGATAGCTTGATATACAGATTGCCATCCACCAAAGTGCCAATCAGGTCAGAAAATCCTGGTTGCTTTACAGGATCATAATCAGGATCTTCAATGTTAGACTTTGCATTCACTAGGCCCAGGTGGTCTAGAATTACGGGGACTGGGTTCTGTTTTATGACAGGCCGCAGTTTGGTCCAAAATTGCACTGAACCATGCTGAATAGTAACAGACCAGCCATAGCCCTTTACCAATTCCGAATACCCGCGTATAAGGTGTATCTGCTTATCTACATCATTTAGTGCTTTTGCAGCACCCAGATCGATTCGTGCAGATCGTACTCCCGCGTCATGTAGCTCTGAAAGGTACCTGTTATCACAGGGCAAAGAGATGATGGCAGTAGCTCTAGCTTTACCTTCCAATCTTTTAAGGTAATCCAGAAGCGATGTCAAGTCGCTGCCAAATAGTATAGAATGTGCTATTGCAACATGATCAATACCGAGCTTTTTCTCAAGCTCCAGCAGTTGCGACAATGTAGCCCGCGCGGGTGTGAGCGGACGTCCCTCAGATAATTTGAACTTGTCGGTTTCAAATATATGCATGTGAGTGTCCCATGCACCCTTTGGAACCGGCTGCTGCATTTTTGCTTAAACACAGAAATCATGAGGAGTGTTTAGGCTTTTATAAGAACATACATGGGAGCGCATCCTGTGCGCAGTGGGGAACGCAGCTGCATATCCCCGCGGCCACTCCGCAGATCCACGGTGCGGTGCATATGCCATATGTAATTTGTGAAGTTAAATCTTAAAACTACCTGTACAGTCTAAAAACAAGCGAGAGACAGCCTATGCCCGCGAAGGTCATTTTTTCCAAATACTTAACTTCGATCGCTGCTGTCACCGGCCTAAACAGTACGACAAAGGCATGTTGAGGGCAGATAATAAGGAAGCGGAATCGTATACAATTGTAAATTTCGTGTTATTCTAAGAATAACCACTAACTTGCCATATCACGTAAATCAAAAGCGTAAATCAACAGCATCGATATGTGCGGATAGCCAAGTGGTGCTTCATGGTCGCTATTGCAAATACTTCTAAAGCTCACATTACACTTACCCCTCTTGATGCTTTGCCTATATGTCTTCAATAACTGCCCTTTACTGCTAATTTTATAATATTTAGTATTGGTTTCTATACGTTCTAGCAAAATTGCACGCCTCCCAAAGTAGACAAAAGCCCATATGTGACGTTATATTATTCCATTCAAATATAATTCAATTATAACTTAACTCAATAGATGTTCATCAACTATTAATTCGTTATGGTCGGTAAGTGCTACTTAGATGGCCTTTTTTATGGGACGCTTCATGGCTTCATTTGCAGCTTCTCGCACTTTTCTGACTGTCGGAGTCAGGCTAGGATCGCTGGTATCAAATGGCTCCAGCCCAATAGCTCGGAGACCGTCAATCGAAAGGATGTTCTCCTTCTTTGCCCCATTGTCTTCGTGATCACGCTCGAGCGGTTTACCAGCCGCTTTGATTCTTCGCTCGTCGTGCTTGAAGTCCGAGATGGCTCTTGCTTGCAAAAATCCATCTCGATTCTCAATCATATTGTCGATATTAGCACGACACAGGGGAGTGGCTGCTATAAAAATAACCGACGAGTCTTTGCCAGGGGGGCCGCCGTGGACAGCATCCACCGAGTGGACCAGATCGCAGTGCCAAAACACGTAGTCACCTGGATTCACTGGAGGAATTCCAATCAGCGTGTCCTCCATGCGTAGATGGGGATGGTACTTATTGGTCGGATAAAGCTGGCCCCCACCAGGAGTCGCACCGGGAAACATCTCATCTGACACGTCAAACTTTTCCGACTTGTAAAAATAGGGCCGCAGTAACAGATAGGCCGTCACCAGCTTGATGTTCGGCAGAAGCTGGAGGGTTCCCTCACCGGTGTTGACTTGGGAAATGGCAATCCACCCCTGCAGAGAGCGGAATACTGAGTGAGACCTCTCGACATGATGCAGATTGAGCGTGGCTTCTAGGCGGTTATCGATCTTCCAAGGCTCGAAGTCTTCCCAACGCCCCTCAAAAATCGGCGTGTAGCACGAGTTGTAAATAGGATCCTCCCAACGCTCAATGGAGCTCGAGTCAAGATGTGGAGGCAAGTTCGACTCACCATGCTCTGGGTACCGGATGCGAAATCTATCGCTGTACACCGTCTGGCTGTCGAGGTCCACTGGTACGGAAGTGTCTGACGTATACCAAATATTTCCAGCTGCCTGGATTGCTTTCAGCACATTCGGGTGGCTTCTGCTTTCAACCTGTGCCTTTGTCCAGTGATAAGGCGCAGTGGACGTCCCAACTATCATCGGATGGTTCTCCATATATTCCTTGAGCTGATCTCGCCACCCAGTAGCGATTTCCTGGCTCACTACATTACGTATAATAATGCAGCCAGCATTACGTGCACTCTCCAAGGCATCAGCAGGAAGCCGGTTTCTGTTCTTCAGAACTTGTTCAAAAGAAACTTCAGGAATCGCGTGCTGCTTGAGCTGCTTGATGCGCTTCGCTTCGTCGTCCAATGCCTTCAGTAGCCTATCCCAGGAGGCAGCGACTTTCTCATAGTTCTCAGGTTTGATGAGCTTCTTCTTCAGTTCCAAAAACTCAGGTCCCAGAGGCTTAGTTTCCTGATTTGCATCAGGGAAGGGCAGACCTGTCTCCTTGGGCCTAATCTTTTCGATGTCGGCAATGAGATTGATCTTAGTAGGAGTCTCGACCGTAGAAATCATTTCTAGCTATTTTATCAACTTCAATAGTGTTAAATTGAAGTGTGCGAGGCTTTTATATTTGACGCAGAATCATCTGGACCTGGTAGAACATCTGGTTGTCTGGGTTCTTGGGGCGGTAATCAGATTTTCCCCGCATTCCATTATCGGCGGGCCGGTATCCCCGGAGATCATCGTCGTGCAGCACGTACCCCACGCGATCGTCGTGGTCTGCTGCAGGTGGCGTCTGCATAGTGAACGGTTATCGGAGGTAGATCCGACATACCACTTCCACGCTGCAAACAATATCGAATGGTATAATCGCCAAAGTCAAAGCATTTGTAGGAGTGTGCTGTGAGAAGCATACAGTGCGGCAGAAACTGCTTTCCCGTTTCGCAAACCGAATGACGAGCCAGGTTGCTAACAGGGCGAGCTAATAAACTGGGTTTCCTCGTGAGTTACAACCCAAAGAGCCCCAATGTAGATTGTTTCAGCTGGATGAGGTTTGCTTTAGACTACTTTGGGATACTAGAATACAAGATTTTAATTTTTTTTTTCGATTTAGACTGCTGCATTTATTGAGCAGGTCTAAACTTCTATATATTTCTCACAAAGGTCATCCAGCGAGATGCAGCTTCTTTTGCAAGTAAATATCTTACTGTCATGTCATGGAATCTGCTAGTACCAATAAAGGTATTGAGCCAAATACCAAAGAGAGCTGAAAACCTCGCCTGGCTAGGCAGGTCGCAACACACTGTCGAGAAAGTGCATATTTTTCTCCAGTGACGGGTTGTCGGCGCACATCCGCTGCAGGAGGTCCATTGTCTGTGGGAAATGCCAGGTATGGTAGCCAATTCCGGCTTTCTTTGCCGTCTCCAGGACTACCACCATCCCCCAGATGGCAATTGCTGTACCAAACGGGTTCGTCATATACAAATCGTCGAGCCTGCTGAATGCAATGCAGCTCCTGGCAGCGCTATCTAGGCAAACGTCTACCTCGTCCTGCTCGATGCTGTTTCCCTCGAGAGCTGCTTCCACAAATGGTCGGTAGATGGCGTACTTGGCGGTATAGTATTTCATGCGCAGCCGAGCGTTGTTCATGTCTACGGATGGCATCTCGGTGTCGTCCCACTGCAAATCAGCCGGCAGAGTCGTGCGCCACAGCTGGAGCTGATAGTCGAGCTCTTTGGCGACCCGTGCAGAGAACTTGCCATTGTACAGAGCGTTGTGGATGCGATTGAGCACCTGACGGCACCCAATTTGGGCCAGAAAATGGAACCGCACCATCTCGTCGACCCCATCATTGTGCACCGAAAACGGCAGCCGGACGGAATCCTCGAGACGGGTGATGCCACTGGGCGGTAGGTCCAACTCCACGAGGATTTCGCTCTCAAGAATCAGTGCCGACCAGTACGCCCGACTTACCATGTCGTCGGCACGCACTGTGGCTGCCACTGACAGCAGCACCATCACCAGCGAGCACGCACTACTGATCTCCTGCCACGAGTCCACAGGGCGTACCAGCTTCGCGAAGTACATGGCGCTCACGATATGACACTGCACGCGCTCTAGGCAGATGCGCGGACTCGCTGCAAGGATCTTCCTTGCATCTGCCATGTACGCGCAGTGATCATGACCAATGCACAGCGCCCCTACTGCCAGCACTGTCAAGACAAGTGCACTGCTGACTGTGTTGTCGACCCCGTGGGCTACGATTCGGCGAAGGTCGTCTCGAATTCGGTGCTCGTCCACAACGGGATGCAGTGTGTGATAGCGATGCAAATATGCTTCGAAAATCGCAAACGCATTGGCGAAGTCTGGCTGGTGCGCTTCGAAAACCACTGCATCTCGGCTCATCTCGCCCAGCAGCGGGTTGTTGAGCACTGCGCGGTCCTTTTCGGCCATCTCGGGGTTCACAGGGCCAATGGCGCTCCATCGCAGGAGTTTATGTGCCGCAGCGTTGTGGCTACTAAATTGGACGTCCTCGTGTGAGGGTGGCTCTGGCAGCTGTTTGTGGGCGTCGTCCAGCTTATTCTCGATGGCGTCCAGCCTTTCCAGAATTGCGTACAGCATAGGGTCCGCTTTGGGTCGTGGGCTTTCACTGAACACGCAGCTGGTGCCCTCCTGGAGGCAGGCGTCGCACGGATTTCGGCCCGTACAGCGTCGCTTCTTGATACGACATGTCTCGCAAGCGTGCGACGCCCGCACTCGCGCGCTCGTGCTGTTGCTAGTTATGCTGCTGCTGCTGCTGCGCCTGACAGCCATTGTACGCGAAACAAAGCTGGCCGGGGAACCCGGGCCATATATGTAGATCAGGAGTAAGTCAGGCTAGTGAGTGGGGTAGATGCTCCGTGTTCCCCACGTTATGCATGATTGCCACAAGCGTGACATGGGCATACTATGCAAGCAGCCGGGGGTATACGCGGGGATAGCTGGATCTCAGCGGGGAATACCCACGAATGTAGCCACACACGGGAGTGTTGTAGCTTTGAAGGATTCCAGTTATCGAAACAGACACTGAATTGCTTGACGAGCAAAGTGGCGTGAGTCGACTGTAGTGCAACATAGATATATATGCTACATATAAATTTCAGTGTTTCCTACTGTTTCGTTGTCTTTACTATTCGCGGGGTAGCACCGCTTAAAGAGATGCGGGGCCACTCAATTCTTTTGTTTCATGTCGTTACCCCAGCCTTGCCATAGCTGTTCACACGACACCGACATCGAGTCTCCTGCTCGTCGTCAAATGACTTGTCGATGACGAATTAAGGCTTTTGACCAGCTTTCAAGCCCCACGACCATGTCTGATTGTGTTGACTGGGGAGACCAGAGTCACGGCGCTGGCAAATTGGCCCGAGTTGACCTGTGCCAGACCAGAATCTCCATGAATTGGAGACGAGAGTCAGCGGAACCGTGCCGAATAGAAGCATAGGGTGACAGCAGTAAAGTCCGTAACACATCTCCCGCCATCTGGAACTGCATTGGGCTGGTATGACTGGGACTTGAATCAGAGCAAATGCATCTCAAACGGGAAGTTGATCTGCATTTGGCAGGCGTATATCTCTAATACATTGAAATTTTCAGCAGTTCTGCTAAAAGATTAAGTCTCCTTGACCGATCGCATCAATCTAGGCCGACTAATAACTCTCCTACGTTCTCCACCCATTGGAGAGGAATGGTATTCCCACTGTAAATTGCTCTTCATCAATGTGCTAGCCTAGCCACAGCAGTTAATTCGGATATTAGACCTCGCTCCTGCAAGCTGAGCTTATTGCGTTAGTAATCGACTCGCGTCGACTGGCTACCCCGCGTCTCTACTCGGGGCGGGGCTATCCTGCCCAGCATCCCCGGGCCGTTTCGTGGGCGCACGTATTATGTCCCATTTAGGGCTGAGATCTTAGAATTTGCAGTGCACAAATGAATTTCCCCACATTTGCCCAACCCCACATACTCCTAGTCGATTGCGGGGTCATTCTGTGGAATATGCCTCTGGTCCTGACGTCGCCAGACATATAAAACGTCGTGCCAGGACTTGGAACTAACTATTTCAAAGTCTCTCTGTCTCTTACCTCTCCCCCACCCCAATTGTTTCGTCATGGTTTTCGGGGCCAAACAGACTACTGCGCAAGCAAGGAACATTGCCAACAGGTCGCTGGTTCACAAGTACCAGAATGCGGATCCACGTCCTTGGTACCAGAAAAGCTACCTTCGCCGGCTTTATGCGGTGCTCATACCCGCTGCCGTCTGCGTTGAGATGACTTCTGGATATGATGCCTCTATATTGAATGGTCTGCAGTCTGTCACTGAGTGGGAAGATTACTTTGGCCATCCTCACGGAGCCGTTCTCGGTATTCTCAGCGGTATTTACAGCCTGGGTGCCATCTTCGCACTGCCATTTGCCCCCTATATCTGTGATCGGTGGGGCAGAAGAGCTGGTATTGTTTGTGGATCAATAATTATGCTGATTGGCGCGATTTTGCAAGGAGCATCTCAGAATATTGCTATGTTTCTCGTCGCTCGTGGAGTACTGGGCTTTGGCATTCCGATGTCTATTTTGGGAGGCAGTCAACTCATCGCTGAGGTGTCGCACCCGCGTGAACGTCCTGTTATTTCCAGTTTGTTTTTTGTGTCCTACTTCCCCGGTGCTATCATTGGAGCTGGCATTACTCTCGGCACATTCTCACGCCCTGATAGTTGGTCGTGGCGCATTCCTTCCACCCTGCAGGTGCTGCCCACCATTCTTCAACTCGCTTTTATTGGATTCGTACCTGAGAGCCCTCGATGGCTTGTAGCACAGGGCAGGAACCAAGATGCACTAGAGTTCCTCATCAAGTATCACTGTGAGGGTGACGAGACCAACCCACTGGTCAAGGCTGAATTCGACGAGATCACACAGACTATTGAGTTGGAGATGTCCAACTCAAAGCGTCGGTGGATAGAGCTCTTCAGGACACCCTCCAATCGGAAGCTCACTGCACTTTGCATCTTCGTAGGAGGTATCACCCAGTTCAGTGGCAGTGGACTCATCTCATACTATCTGAGCAAAGTTCTGGATACAGTAGGTATCACCGACACCCGCACCCAGAATGAAATCAACCTGTCGTTGAGCTGTTGGAATCTTGTCACCGCTATCTGCGCTGCTATGGCTACGAAGTATATTGGACGACGAACTCAGTTCATCTTTGGTATTGGAGGTATGTGCATTGTTTACTCGTGCTGGACCGCAGCTTCTGCTGTTTTTGCCAACACTGGTAGCAAATCGGCCTCAGCTGCCGTGGTGGCGATGATATTCCTGTACTATCCGCTAAATAATACTGCTGCCAACTTGCTCACCTACACATACATCATTGAAATAGCACCGTTCTATCTGCGTGGTAAGTCGCTCGCGGTTTATCAATTTGCTTCGCGGGGCGCTGGTTTCATTACCACTTTCTGCAATCCTATTGCTCTAGGGGCGATCTCTTGGAGATACTACTTGGTGTGGATCATCTGGCTAGCGGTTCAAACTCTAGTCGTTTATCTGTTCTTCCCCGAAACCTTCCAGCTTACCATCGAAGAGAGCAGCTACATTATGGAGACTGATCCTGTAAAGCTTTTGGTTCTTGAGGAGAAGTCACAATCCCAGCACGTTGAGGTCGCAGAAAAGATCGCTTGACCGAAACAATGGAAAGGACATTACCGTAGTAGGTAGTTAAAAAACTCTCTTTTGAAATGTGTCTTCCCTGTGCCTTAGTCTAAATATGAAAACATTCGGTCCTATCCGACAAGCTTCTGCATACTATCGTATATGCTTCTATTGCAATACATTGGCTCATATGTGCTCCAACAGTCACAACTATAAAAATGAACGTTGTTTAGAAATCATTAATATATTCTTAGTATTTGCATGATGTGCTTAGGCTTTTCTAGAAACATGCATCACTAGAACTGCTTGGAAGCTAGATAGACTTCACAGGTCGCTTCATTGCCTCATTGGCAGCTTGACGTAGCTGGCGAACTGCAGGGCTTATGCCTTGTTCTGTAACATCAAACTCCGCCAGACCCAACGCCCTGAGACCATCCTTAGTCAGAATATTTTGTTTGCGAGCCCCGTGGTCCTTGTGCTGCGATTCAACTTCGCGTCCTGCATCTCGCGTACGTCGCTCATCATGTTTATAGTCCTTTGTCGGGCGTACTTGAAGGAAAGCATCTCGGTTGTCAATCATACTCTCGATATTTGCTTTGCAGAGAGGCGTGACACCAATAAATATCACCGAAGAATCCTTCCCTGGAAGACCACTATGGAGTTCGTCAACCGTATGCACCAGGTCGCAGTGCCAAAATACAAAGTCGCCCGGCTCAACTGGCGGAATCCCAATCAAAGTATCTTTCAATTTCAGATGAGGATGGTATTTGTCAGTTGGATACAACTGGCCTCCTCCAGGAGTGGTACCAGGAAACAGCCCGTCAGAGTTATCGAACTTCCCAGTCTTGAAAAAGTATGGTCTCAGCATCAAATACGCCGTGATCAGTTTCAAGTTAGGGAGTAGTTGCAATGTTCCTTCTCCAGTATTTACCTGCGACACTGCTATCCATCCCTGGAGTGACCTAAATACGGACTGTGAACGTTCGACGTTATGCAGGTCCAATTTGGCGTCCAGGCGGTTATCAATCAACCATGGCTCATAGTCCTCCCATCTTCCTTCAAAAATCGGTGCATAGCATGAATTATATGTAGGGTCCTCCCACCTCTCAATAGAACTCGAATCTAAGTGGGGTGGTAGGTTCGATGGGCCGTGCTCGGGATATCGGATTCGAAACCGGTTTGCGTATGTCGTTTGGCTATTCAAATCCACAGGCACCGACTCATTGCTAGCATACCAAAGGTTGCTTACTGCATTCGCTGTCCTCAGGACGTTTGGATGGCTACGGCTCTGCACTTGGGGCTTCGTCCAATGATAGGGCGCTGTAGATGTTCCGACAATCATTGGGTGTCTTTCAACGTACTCTTTGAGTTCGTCTTTCCAAGCAGTCGCGGTGTCTGTATCCACTACCCCCCTTACTATCACACACCCTGCGTTTTGTGCTTCCTGGATGATGTACTCGGGTAAATGGCCTTTGGCATTAAGTTCTTCGAATCTCACTGAAGGGATTGCACTCTGTTTGATTCGCTTCAATCGCTCACACTCCTCATCAAGTGCTTTCAGCAGTCGTTCCCACGACTCCACAACTTTGGTGACATTCTCAGACTTAACTAATTTCTTTTTTAATTGAAGAAACTCCGGACCCAATGACTTTGTTTCTTGATTTTCATCTGGAAACGGTAAGCCTGCTTCGCCTGGCCTTATCAACTCAATGTCAGTGACGAGATTGATTCGAGCAGTCGTTTTCTGAATTGTCTCAGTCTTTATTGTCATTTCTTGCAAAAAGATATATAAAAAGTACAAAAAGAAAACGGCATTATGAAGAAGCTTAAATAGACTGGCTCTGCTACTGTAAGCAGATCGATGCGGGGTATTATTGGGGGATCGACATGTTGGGTTTAGGGAGGAACTGTATCCGGGCCAGCTTCCCCGGGCCAAGCAAAATTCATAAAACATCGAATTTGTTTGCACAGTTCAATGGTGGATCTAATGTATTCATGTACCATCCTGGTAGATGTGAAGCAATTTCATAGCCCTTTGATCATATCCTCCTAGTTTGTTGATGACGAAGTATTGCCTACAAACGGGCATTCATCGTAGCTTATGACTTCTACATTACAAACGTAATACAGGTTGACATATCATCCAACAGTTCTATATCTGATATGAAAACGGTCTAAAAAACTCATGGATGCAACAATTAAAATGCAATGATGAAGAGAATATCCTATTGACCAAATACAGAGCTCTCTTTATTTTAGGATATTGATCCCCGATTGAATCGCTGATTGTACTGTCTCATTATCGTATTACCCATACCTCTATCTTATCTCCGAGAATATTAGCTAGCCCCATTATTCGCGCGGGACGTCTCGCTCGAAAAAAATACACCGGCTAGATCTTTGACATCGCTTTGAGATTACACAGTTACTTCCAGTAACGATTAATTTGTCATGGCAACAAGTTCTGGAGTGAGAGTCTATATTGCGAATCACTAATCACGCACTGTCAGCTGTAGTGACGCGCATTCCGACATATCAGTGCCACATCCGGTATATAAATAATGCTCTTACAATCATCGACACCTGAAGTCATACAATGGTGTCAGCTAAGGGAATTACTGCTCTGAACGAAGAGATAGAGGAAGATTTGGTCCCACCTCCTCAAAGGAAGAACAGGAATATCATTATGAATGCATTCGTCATGAATACGCCAACACACCACAACTTTGGTCAATGGAGAAATCCGGCTGACAAGCTTCCATTGACAGATAATGATTTCAACTCAATTGATTTCTGGGTAAAAGTTGCCAAAGTCTGCGAGGAGGGGAAGTTCCATTCGTTATTCATCGCAGACACACTTGGTGCCTACGACATATATGATGGACCAGACAATTTCCGACACGCAGTGAGAAGCGGTGCTCAATTCCCCGTCAACGATCCTTTACTTCTTGTACCAGCGTTGGCATTAGCTACTGAGAGTATTTCCTTCGGAGTGACTGCCTCTACCACATACGACCATCCTTATGAACTTGCGCGAAGGTTCTCCACGATAGATCATTTGACAAAAGGAAGAGTGGGATGGAATATTGTGACCTCGTACTTAGAGAGTGCCGCCAAGAATCATGGACTCGATACCCAGATAGAGCACGATGAGCGCTATCTC
The DNA here is from genome assembly GCA_030563205.1 of Sugiyamaella marilandica. NCBI lineage: Eukaryota > Fungi > Ascomycota > Dipodascomycetes > Dipodascales > Trichomonascaceae > Sugiyamaella > Sugiyamaella marilandica. The sequence continues at coordinate 488,079 of JAKUBH010000009.1, read as the reverse complement.
AAAGCAGACGAGTATATGGAAGTGGTATATAAATTGTGGGAAAGCTCGTGGAAAGACGACGCAGTAGTGAAGGACGTCGCGAAAAACGTCTACGCCGACCCCGACAAAGTAAGGGCTATTAATCACAATGGAAAGTATTTCACAGTACCCGGTCCGCATATCACTGCACCCTCGAAACAGCGAACACCACTTCTGTTTCAAGCAGGGTCGTCTGTTGCTGGCAAAAACTTCGGTGCAAAACATGCAGAAGGAGTGTTTTTGGCAGGAGAAGATGCAAGCGAAGTTCGCATGACCGTGGATGACGTGCGAAAGAATGCAAGGTCGTTAGGTAGAGATCCCTATTCTATCAAAGCCATTGTGGGTCTTAGCGTTGTAACTGGTGCTACCGATGAGGAGGCAGAATCCAAGTATCAAGAGATTTTGAAGTATGTCGATCTTGAAGCTTCACTGGTATTTATTTGTGGCGCCTCTGGACTTGACGTTGCACCATATCCAGATGACTTCGACCTGAGGAACTCGAACAATAAAGCACTTGCTGGCTTTATTTCTTCACGAGCTAAATTTTACGGTGAAGAAGAGAGGCTGTGGTCTAAATGGACCCTTGCTGAGAAATTCGCTCTGGGACATAATGCGCTGACCATTATTGGGGGACCCAAAAAAGTCGCTGATAGGCTTATTAGCTGGTTCGACGATAGTGATGTTGACGGGTTTAATTTGAAAAATGTGTTGTTCCCCGGAACATACGAAGATTTTGTCAAACATGTGGTGCCCGAACTTCAGGCAAGAGGAAGGTATTGGAAGGACTATGATGTTCCAGGGGGAAGCTTCAGAGAGAACATTTATAATACGCCTGGAAATTCTTATCTAAGAGATGACCACCCTGCAAAAGAATACCATTGGGCCTGATATCGAATGTTCGACACCTTACGTAAGCCGTTGCGATGCAGAGTTAAGTAAGATAACAACACATAGTATTTTCTTAAAAGCACTATCATATTAAAACATATCGCCGTCTCTGTAGTAAATAGGCCACGGCCTGTATGTGAAATTGGCAGTATGTCAGTCACTAACGGTGTAATGAAATCAAAAATATTAAAAGCCAATTGTTCTCTAAGACAGTTTACGCTCGTAGCGAACCACTTGGTAGATTAAAATAACCAGATGACAAGGTTCTCCAGGTCAGAATCAAATTGAACAGAGTTAATCATGCTCGCCTTTTTAGACCCTGCTACTGCAATTTCATTCAAAAATAACACACTATGATGCGAGTAAGGGCGAAATTGTTCATATAGCGGACTGTGATTCAGCCGTGCCATCTCGCTACGACCTCCCGATGTTTCCAGTTGGAAAATCAAGAGGATATTCACGGAAAGGATGTCGTAAATGCAAAAGCTTGCGACAGAAATGTGATGAGCAAAAGCCTATCTGTTCATTTTGTCAGCGGCGGGGGCATGAATGCATCTATGAATTTATCCAGACGTATAAGCCCTATAAGAAGAGACCCCGAAAGTTAAATCACAAAACAGAAGTTCAACGTGACGAATTGAGCGGTGACATTGCTACCAGCAGATCAGATGTAGACGAGACAATATCATCTACAGGAAGCGATGAGAGGACGATGCCTTCTTTTAATTTATCGTGGAGCGTTCCCATCGTGGAGTGGATTAATCACATCCGAAAGCTTGACCCTCTGTCGTTTCCGCCAGAAGATCTGGATACATTTATGTATCAATATTTCTTACAATCGCATTGTTTGCTTAATTTTCCATATTCGAGGCCTACTACCAACCCATTATTTAGGGCGATCAAGACTCTTGAGATCAGATATCCGATAATACGAAATGTTGTATTTTCGGTCACAGCGAATGCCCTCCTTGTCCAATGCAAAGATTCACGGTGGGCAAGTGTGCGGGCACGACTCATGGATGTATCAATAACTACTATTGCTTCTCAGGTAGCTAACTGCAATGACTTGGACGAGGGGATGTGTCTTCTTACATCAGCTCTCCTGCTTTTCAGCGAGAGGACCGCTTCTCAGTCAGCGATATGGCGAACGCATCTGAAAGGCGCATATGGACTCTTAGATCATTTTAAGGATGATCTTGAAATTGGATTCTCGGGGCTGAGCGATACTGGGATGGCCCTGTACTGCATTTGCAGATCGTGGTTTGCTGCTGCTGAAACTATGGCATGGTTGTCTTCGCCTATAGGGGGTTCGTTGCAGTCCATCGATGCCGCAGCCGACTACTTAGACGACACTCAATACTGCACACGAGTGGAAAGACTGCTTGAAGGTGGGTTCAATACTTTTCGATGTCACGGTCAAAGCTTGGTCCCGTTGCTGAAAACCGCCACACAGATAGCCATGAGGATCCATTTATATACGCCGAGTGACGACGAGCTACGGCGTGCTGGCGAAGACCTGATTGAAGAGCTGAAACTGGTCAGAAATGCAAATTTTGACTTGTCACATCTCAGGGATCCTCCGTGGGAGAAGAGCATGAAGACAAGCCATCTTGTATGCTGCACTGGGCTGGAATTGTGGATAAATTACAACTTGTTTAAAGAAGACCCCGCTTCAAGCTCCGGATTGGAGGATCTGGTTATTCTAATAATAGATCTTACTGATTCCATGCCATACCGGGAGAGCCTTGGAATTGCTATCCACTGGCCGATGTTTATGGCTGGAAAATGTGCGATGAAAATAGAGCACAGATTCAAAATCGAAGCCGTTCTAGCAGAAATTGTCGAGCGAGGTGCATTTGTCGCTCGTAATTCCGTCGATAGGCTTCATCGGTGGTGGGATAGACTGGACTCCGGACTCAACCCAGAGGTGGGTGATTGGGATTGCGTTGCATTTTGATCACTCAAGTTTATATAGAGAGATGTTGTAATGAGAATATGACTAGTATAGTATTACCAATAGCAAATTAGGGGATCATGAGTGCGGGAGCATATAACGGTAGGACTAGGATTAAGGTATAAAACTTACAAACCTCATAATAAGTAAACTACGAACGATATGCTGCTACTACTATTCCTATTTCCCTAAAAGCATTAATCCTTTCCAGCTGTAACGACCTCCTGCGTGATAACATCCTTGCTATCAGATGTCTCCTCGGCGTCCTCCAAGTATTGTTCGTACGGAGTAATGCCTCGAGCAAGAGCCTCGTCAGTAGTAAAAGTTCCAAAATAGTCGATTGAATCCTGTTCACCGGCGTTTTTGACTGGTGAAATACGACACAAAACATAATACACGACGAAGCTAATGGAGAATCCAAACATACAATTGCCCTTGTAATAATTGACGATACCTTCAGACATAGTAATCGTGGGAGTAACGGTATTGATCAGTCCTGGAACACCTGGTGAGAAACCTACCACCCATGCCACAATACCTCTAAAATTTACTCCCTTATAGTAGTAGTAGGTTCCATTCGGATCTGCGGTATATAGATCCGATAAAACCAGCTTTCGGTTCCTGATAAGGTAAAAATCACAGATTATTATACCAATCAATGGTGCCATGAATACCGAGAAAGAGCTCATTACAGTGACAAACGTGCTGGATGTATTGTAAAAGTCCCACGGTTGTACGACCCATGAAAGGAGGCAAGTCAAAATGGCACCTCGTCTGATGTTTATATACCGCGGGAACAGACCAGCCATATCCATCCCTCCAGCAAAACCGTTACCTATTACGTTGAGTGAAAGCTGACACGCCAAAAAGCTGAGCGCTGCAAAAAAAGCGCCAGCTCGTCGTTTGGGCGTATAATCGGTTTCGATCCACAAAAACACAATGTCTAACGGATTCCAATACTGAGTGCCATACTTGCCAAGCGTAGCCGACGCAGCCAAAACACCAAACACTGGTACGATAGTGCCTGGAATCATGATAGAAAATACAGTTCCAGCAATGGCGGATGTCTTGTGAACAGAGAAACGAGTATAGTCGGACTGATTGGTTATACCCGCAGACAATGCCCCATACCAAGACGTGATTCCGTACACCCACGCCCACGCCAATGTTGCACCTTTCACGCCAACACTTTCGTTGATCAAGGGGCCAGCACCACCATTGTCAACGACGGACCATACACATACGCCAAGCATACCAAAGAACGTGATGAGTGAGGCGAAGATGATGGGTTTTCCCCACAGCTCTGGTCGGATACTCAGACACGGTATTTGAATAAGTTGGAAAATCAAAAAACCCACCAAGTCTCGCGTGGCCATGTTAACACTTTCAGGGAAGGTATTTTTCATGTTGAGATAACTCTCACTCCACGATGATAAGATGGCAGAAATGCACAGACCTCCTAGCCATGACTGCGAACCAAACCAAACTATCGACAGAATAATTCGAATAGTGATACCCACGCTTGCACCAAATATCCCAAACACCACCCGCTGAGAAATAGTGTAGCCGATGTGCCATTTAGAGCCTGGCCACGCATTCACAAGAGCTAAAGTGGTGATGATGGCATTGCCGATCACGATGATGCCCATGGTCTGAGGTACATTCAGTCCCAAAGACAACAATGATGAGGCGCCTGTCCAAGTGCTGATGCAGAAATTGGAGGTGCCCCAGTAGCCCAAGTACGAGAATGTGTTCCATATTCTCCGGCTCGGAGGCATAGGAACGATATCCTTATTCTTGAGCCTGTTGACACTTTCAGCACCAGGCCTTTGAGTCAGCTCGAGCCACTTAAAGGCTTGTTCCAGTTTTGACATATTGATTGACTGGAGAATAGAACTGTCAATTAAAGTTGGGTCTCTGTTAGCTTACGACACATGCCATTATTTATATTAGACTATATGTTCGGATGCTATCAGGCGTCTCAGCGGTCTTATCGAATTTTATGTGATCCCAGCTTATCACCGTAAAGATTGCCTATTTAGGTAAAAGTTGAGATGCAGACTACCATCGCAGTCGGAGAAATAGATCCTTGATTGGCTGTTCAATGGGGTGTTTGATGATATTCGGAGTCTTTTGGCCCACAACAGCAGCTTACAGCATCGCTTCTTATCAATACCGTAAAAATTACCACGATAGGCATTATATGAGCTGGTCGTACTGCGGTGATGCTAATCAGCGACCAGATCTGTTGGCTATAAAGGGTGTGCGAGGTATCGCTCCTCTTAACATTCAAACCTAAGTGCGATTGCAAACCATCTCAAAGAAATCCCCTTATAGAAATGACAGTAAGCGAGCAGAGATTATTAATTGGTGTCGATGTGGGAGGCACAAATACGGACTCTGTCCTACTGGACCCGTCGCAGTTCGAGAACACAAATCGAGGAGTTTTGGCATGGCACAAGGCGGCGACTAGTAATGATGTATCTGAGGGCATTGAGGCAGCTGTGGAGCGGTTATTTGTCCAGAACCCTACAGTGAGTCGCTCTAATGTCATTGCTGTCACTATTGGTACTACCCACTTTATCAATGCAGTCATTGAACAGGATCAAGCTCGACTCGAGAAAGTGGCAGTTCTGCGTCTGTGTGGGCCATATTCGCGAACCATGCCACCATTTGCAGACTTCCCTCCAGGATTGAAGGCTATTCTGAATGGTTATATGGGATTCCTGAATGGGGGTTTCCATGTGGATGGTGAGGAAATCCAGTGTATAGACGAAAGCGAAGTCTTGAACCATGTAGAGCACATTCGAGCTCTAGGCATTGGTGCGGTCGCTATCACAGGCATTTTCTCACCCATGATGCCACAGCATGAAATGGAAGTTGCGAAGATCATCAGGCGGGAGCTGCCGGACATACAGCTGGTTATGTCACACGAAGTATCTGGAATTGGTTTTCTGGAAAGAGAGAATGCTTCCATTTTAAATGCGGCCATTATGAGGTTTGCTAAAAAAATCATAACCTCTTTCAAAATTGCAATCAGGCAACAGGGAATGAATTGCCCGGTGCTTTTGAGTCAAAATGACGGTACTGTTCTGAGGACCGACGAGGCGATGAGGACTCCTATCCGTACATTTTCTTCTGGAGCCACAAACTCCATGCGAGGAGCTGCATTTCTGTGTTCTAAGGAAAAAGAAACGCAAGGAAAATCCATTATGGTGGTAGATATTGGTGGTACAACCACTGACGTGGGCCTTTTGTTACCATCGGGGTTCCCTCGACAGTCATCCTCGTATTCCATTGTAGGTGGAGTGAGAATGAACTTTTCCATGCCACACGTCGAAAGCATTGGACTTGGTGGTGGTTCTATAGTTCGAATCGTCGATGATTCGGATGTTAGCATTGGGCCTGACTCGGTGGGAAACGAAATTACGACTAAGAGTCTTGTTTTTGGTGGATCTGTCACCACTGCGACAGATGTTACAATTGCAAAGGAACTAGAAAATAGTGCCGAGAAGGATAAATCCTTTAATATTGGTTCTCCTGAACAGGTGAGAAATAAGTTCTCCGATATCGTGAAAGCAAAGTTCAGCTCTGTACTGAAGTCCCATCTCGAAAAAGTAATCGATCGGATGAGGACGTCTCCAGAACCACTTCCAGTTTTGCTCGTGGGAGGTGGTTCATTTATTGCTCCCACGGAGCTTGAAGGAGCGTCGAACGTCTTCAGGCCGCCATTTTTCGGAGTGGCAAATGCAATTGGCGCAGCTATGGGAAAAATCGCAGCAACTTCTGAGCTGATTAAGGCGGTCGTACCTGGGGTAGGCCAAACCAAGGAGGAAATTATCGAAACTCTTAAACGTCAGGCAGTTGACAGAGTCGTTGAGCGTGGAGGTGACCCCAACAGTGTGACCATTGTGGATGTCAGGTTTGACGCAGTTCCCTATGTTTTGAATACGTTTTCATTCTACGTGAAGGTCAGCGCTGACGTAGATTACACAAGGATCAAGATGGCTTTTCAGAACGAAGCCACAGAAGAAGATGTGTCAAGCAATGGTAATTACGGGTCTCCCGAGAAAGTTATCAAGAATTCATCGTTTAAGAAGGAAAAGCTGGTAAAAGAGAAGGAAGTCTTTGATGTCACTTCTTACAGGCCTACTATAAACAAGAATAGAGAATGGATCATATCAGCGCAGGATCTCGAATTCATCCGCATAGGTGTGTATATCCTCGGATGCGGTGGTGGAGGCAATCCTTATCCAGCATATCTGGAGGTGCTCAATATGCTGCGAAATGGCGATGAAATCAAGGTTGTGGATATCTCCGACCTCCACAAGTACACCTCAGGCAATGGCAGTATTGTGTCAGTAGGTCATGCTGGCTCTCCAACGGTGTCGTGCGAAAGACTTGCTGGGAAAGAGCTGTTTGATGCTGCGAAGCTTCTGGGCGATTTTACTAACAACCGGCCCGAAGCGGTATTTCCCCTAGAGATCGGAGGCGAGAACGGATTGCAAGGGCTCATTTGTTCGAGCACTTCAAACTGGAATGTTCCTGCTGTCGATGCCGACCTTATGGGGCGGGCATATCCTACTCACTGGCAAACTCTCCCTGTGGTATTCAACAATGGGAAACCGTTTTTTGCTCCTTCTGCGATGAGCGATGGCAATGGGAACGATGTGCTCATTGCGGGAGCGAAGACGGACCTATATATGGAGAAGATCATGAGAGCATCTCTTTCCGAGCTCGGTGCAAGCGCAGGCGTTGTGAACCCTCCAATGACTATTGATGACATGAAGACGAAGACGGTCGAGAACTCAATGTCACAAGCGTGGCGAATTGGCCGTGCCGTGCACCTTGCTAGGCAGAAAAGTGATATCGAGAGACTAGATCACTACATTATCGAGTCAGTAGGAGGTCCGATGACTGCTAAGACGTTGTTTTCTGGAAAGATTATTTCCGTAGACAAGACTTTGTTCAAGGGGCACATTTACGGTGAAGTAACTATAGAGGAAGTCGGAACCAGTCGCAGGATGATGATTCCGTTCAAGAATGAAAACATCTACGCTAAAATTCGGGAGCATCCGGATGACAAGGAAACCACGCTGGTTTGCAGCGTGCCGGACCTGATCGCCGTAGTGGATGCTGATAACGGCGAGGCAGTAGGGACCCCCGAGTACAGATATGGCTTGATGGTTTTCGTGCTCGCGATAGCTCCCAGCAATAAGTGGACAGACACTAAGCGAGGTCTCGAGGTCGGTGGCCCTAAAGCTTTTGGATTTGACGATGTTCCCTACGAGCCAATTGGCAAATATATTAAACCCAAGAGTGTCATTGACGAGTATTACACTGGCAGCAGCTAGGCAATAGCCATGGTTTTTGATAGCAGAGTTGTAAGTCGGATATGTATGGTTCATCTCTGCGTATTGCTCATCACTGCGTCGCCACGAACTCCTCCTCCTTACAATCAGTCATATATGCATTATAATTGCAGGAGAACTACGCTAAAAGGCAGCTAGCCATGCATATTATGAATGATTTAAGTGTGGATAGCGATGTTTTGACGTAAAGGAAGCAATTACGTTTGTCATCATTTGGGCGGATTTCCAAAGTGGAACACGATTAGTAGCATCAAGAGAGGCAGCAGCTGGTAAAAGTACGTAGTGAAATCAATTGAAATAACTAATATCCGATAATTACAACATCTTTTAGGTTAGAAATCATTCGAAATAATAGCTTCTAGGACTACTCTCGTGATATGCACGGACACGTCAACCGGACTAATCCAAATGCAACGTACGTAATCGGTCCGAATATCGGCACCCCCCATGTGTGGGGATGTAGTATTTATTTTCCCCACTATATATATCCGAGAGACGACCATCTATTTTGCCATTGTAATTTCTTAATAACGTAATATCAAAAAATGACACAGATTGTTGGATACGGTTCAATGGGCGTTCACGACCCAGCTATCATCGAGCAGGCCCTCGAGACTGGCTACAGGGTCATTGACAGTGCGCGGGTGTATGGCAATGAGGCAGTGTGTGGACAGGGTATCGTTAACTTTCTGAAAAAGCACCCAGAAGTCAAGCGATCTGATATCCTGTACACTACCAAGATCAATAACGAGGCGTTTGGATATGAGAAGGCTACGAAGGCAATTGCAGAGTCATTTGAACGTGTCAAGGAACTGGGTTACATTGATCTCGTGCTTGTGCATACCCCTCAGGGTACGCCAACTGAGCGTTTGGAGACGTACCGTGCGCTGCAAGATGCCGTGGAAAAGGGCGTCATCAAGCAATTAGGCGTTTCAAACTATGGAGTGCGAACTCTTCAGGAGCTGCTTAACTGGGACGGTCTTAAAGTGAGGCCCCTTTACAATCAGATTGAGCTCAACCCGTGGCTGCAGCACAATGATATTATTGAGTTCTGCGCGAAGGAGAACATCGTGGTCCAGGCGTATACACCGTTCATTCACAACCGAAAGGACGATGACCCGTATCTGCAGCAGTTGAGCAAGAAGTACGGTGCAACGCCTGCTCAGGTGCTGCTGCGATGGAACGTGCAGCGCAACGTGATGCCCATTCCTAAGTCTGCTAGCCAGAAGCGAATGCAGGAGAACATAAACATTGACTTCTTCGAACTTACCCCTGAAGAGCTTGAGACTTTAGGAGACAAGAATGCTGAAGTTCAGGTGTTTGGTCCTGACCGAACTAAGATCTTCTAGATGAAATTCTCTTAAATCTGAGGTTATTTCTTCTTGCTCTGCGTGCCAGTTATTTTCGAATAGATAAGCAATTCTACCAAAGTAGATATCCATTGATAGTATCCGTTGGTCTATAGTTAAAAGTTTTTTCCTCAATTCCGTTTGTCTTGTATTTTTTTGCTATTTTTCTGTCTTTCTTATTTATGTCTTATTGTTTTCTAAATCGTCTTATTCAATCGCAGGATAACTTTAGTTATAGTACGGCTGATTACACACAGTCCATTAATCCGAGAAAGATGTCCGAGCTCCGAACCATGAGAGCAATTATAACCCTGCTGAATATTGATCCATCGTTAATCATGTAGCAAGCAATAAAAGATTGCATAAGACATGTTTATAAATAGGCGAATTAATTATTCGTCTCATCTGGAGAACCATGGTCCAGCTCCATCCAATAATCGACAGTGGGATCGAGAAAGGAGATCCGAACTTCTCTGGCGGCAAATTATACTGCCATTGTCCGTCGAATAAGGTTGAGGTGACATTAAGTGGTAATGTATCTTATAACCATGCATGCGGATGTTCCAAATGTTGGAAGCCCAAGGGTGCGCTGTTCTCCATCCTTAGCGTTATTCCTGTTGATCAGCTCAGTGTGACCGCTAATGAGGAGAAGCTAGAGATTGTGGACAAATCTGCAGTAATCCAACGACATGCCTGCAAACAGTGTGCAGTTCACATGTATGGTCGAATCGAGCAGGATCATGCATTAAAGGGATTCGACTTTGTACATGTGGAACTATCAGACGAAAGAGGCTGGGAGGAGCCGCGATTTGCAGCGTTTGTTTCCTCCATTATTGAACAGGGCTACCATCCCAAAAAGATGTCAGCAGTCCGCAACAGATTCCATGAGCTTGGCCTGGAAACATATGATGTCTTATCTTCCGAATTACAGGATCTGATTGCAACGTGGAACGCGCAGAAATCAGGCGCGTTGCCTGCAGATTTATAAGCGCTTATAGGGCAACTTTATTTATGTGTTAGTTTCATTGGAGTTTTTTGACGAAACCTTTTGCAAGAGTCTGTAGAATTAAAAAAAAAAACCCTCATATAAATTGCTGCTTGCTGTTTTAACGTTTGTTTTTTTTAACAAATGGTGGTCTGTGACAAGCTAACTAACAGACCCTAGTGCACTATATTCTAAAATACTAACGAGTCCTGTTATTTCGGATAGATGTATGTGATATCATTTAGATTCTGAATTGCATATCCCTTCCACTGATATTTTTATCCATAAAGCCAGCAGTTTTATTCACATCTCCTTTGTCTCCAATGTCGGAATCTGCTTGCAAGTTTTGCTCCAATTTCCTACTACTAAATGGTAACCTTCCTGAAGTGGACAGAGGCCTGCACACATAACTCGCCATCTCAATGACAAACTCGAACACAATAGTCGCTTCTGAACGTTATTAATTAGCGATGCAACTGTGAGCCAAGTTCCGTGAACAGTGATCGTCAATACCGTATTCAAAACGTAGCTTACCTGGTAAACTAGTGTGGCTCTGTTACTTTTGGCCTTTTACATATAGCAATGAATCTGAGCGGCAGTTGCTATATATTTCCTAGCAAGGTATAGTACTGTTGCTTTCGTATAGCAATGGGTAACAGATAAATATATATATAAGCCCAATTTTCATTGCTTATATCACAGTTCTTCAAAAATGGGCGATATATTCACTGGAATTGGATCATTTTTTGCGGCGATTGTTTCTGGCATCTCTGCCATTCTTTCTGGTATTGTCACGGCAATAGCAGCCGTGTTCAGTGGAATTTTCAGTCTATTAACCTGCGGTAGGGTAGGAGGAGGGGCAGGTACAGTTGGTACTGGAGGTGCAGTTGGCACTGTCTAGGCTGCTCAATGAATGATGCAGTTCTGTACATGTTTCAAAGCCATTCTATCTGTGACACAATTTTGTTCAAAAGAATATTTTGTATTTCTATGGTCTATTAACGTTTCGCAATCTTTCGGGTTGCTGTTGTTTTAAGTTTCAATGCGATAGCATCCCTGCTAGCACTTCAATTGGGGCGGGTTACTTGCATCGTTATAGTATGTAATGTAAGTTAGTTTAATGCTGTTACAAAGTACTAACTGGCTAGTTAGAAGAATTCTCCCGGGACAACGCATGTTCGTAGAAGAACCTCCATATTCAGGCTCTATAAAATAAACAATAACGGCGAAGTTTCTTGCCTCCTAGTTGGACTCCGACATACCTACAGTCCTGTCAACTATGGTTAATGAATGCATCCTGAGCTCCTGTTCGAGCATCTTGTTATAAGGATTACTTTTCGGATAGAGTGGTCGCCTCTAAGAAAATATCTACTTGATTCCTTCTCCAAGTTATGTCCTCAACAAAACTGTCATGGCAGCGCTGTGTATGGAATAAGTGAGAAGTCATTAGACGATTGAATTGCTGGCGCAAATAACAAACTTACTATAGACAATATATATATATATACTACACAGAACAATGATTCTGTCCGACTTGAGACCCTGCCCTGCCACAATGAATGTCATACATTAGAAAGGCCGAGGCTACATACATCTGATGCATTGTCGATCATCAAGACTACTATCGAAGAGCAAATGGCATGAAGTAGATTTTTGCATTACGGTGACTACTTTCCAGAAGATTAAGTCTAAATTCCCATGCGTTTAAATTTCAGCATCACGAGTTGTTTTTAGACACACCTCCCATATTGTCACTCGTAATATTATTCTTCTTGCTGCCATGCTAAGCTCCAATTGGGCCGTGTGAAGTTGCCACCAACCACAATACGACTTCAAATATTAATTTTGCTGCCAGCTGTTAACTTATCACATTATCAGGTAATATGAGAATATATAAATTTTGAATTGAGGTAGAATTAGGTGCATTAACATTTTCAGGGTGGTTACAGGACAAATTAATAGAAGCTACATCAACTAAACTACTAGTTTCTAAAAATATTTAGCTAACTTCAAGGTATCAAATGTTTGTTTCAGTCATTTGCATTCCTATCCGACAAGATTCTAGATGAAAAGTAGCATTGAAACTCGAAAGGATTAGAGCTGTCATAGAACAACAAGAAGCAACGAATTTCGTTGCTTCCGTGGTAATAGACAAGAACGTTATTGGCAATAATAAGATCGACCCGAAAATTGCAAAGCTTAGAGGGTGATAGTTTTTAAAGACTGCCGTCTAGCTATGAATATCTGAAGTGCAACGCCCAAATTCATGGACATATGTCATTGCTTAGCAGACGATCCCCGCGAACACATAGCTTTCACATAGCTTTCACAAGTGAACGAACCAATCCGAAGCATCGAATACAGTCGCTGAAGCCGTGAGATTCAAGCAGAGCAGACTCGCCGAAGACCTGCCTCAGCAAGAATTCACCTAGGAGTTAGGAGTTCATTACGTTCTCACTTGTAATAATGTTTATCAATAAGATAATTCGTTTTTTTTTTTTCAATCTATATAATGCCACTCAAGAGAAAGAAGAATATAAGTGATAGCGGGGTATTCTTGGGCGTAGACATATTTGCCATGACCCGTAAGTGACCCGCAAGCGACTCGCAAGTGATCCGCAAGTGGCACGAAACTTACTGCAGAGTGGAGATCTAGATAACATTCATGAGATTTTCTTTGAAAAGCTGTCAATAAATGAATGTTCAAATGAGAAGTAACTAATCCTTTTTGTTCACTATTATAACTCAACTCTGATATCTTTCATGTTTCTGAAATCGGAATTTGTAGTTGGATAGTCTGATAGGTTAACATATTCTTGAGTGGCATAGTAAGTTAGGAAGTACACTGTTAGTAAGTACACTGTTCAATCGAAGTTCGTAAATTCACGCATATAGCATATAGTCAACATCCAGTTTAATTTGCCGTCAATGGCGTATCTGGTGCTGTTTATACGCAGGTGCTGACTAGCCTATCCTGCAAAAATGGCGCTATGGTTCTCGTTTGGTGCCTAATGCATGAATGCAACGTTTTTAAATCCTAGATACTTTAATTCACGGCTTATCGGCCGACGGAGAGTCACCCAAGCACCACCGGTTACTCATCCTGCGTCGGTGCCTCAAACTGGCGACTCAGCTGCATGGCTTATCAATTCTAACAACCACGTCCTCTATTGCAACGTCTTTAATATCTGATGCCGTACGTATCATGCTGGCGCCGTGTGTAAAATATGCATAGATCATGCAAGTCGTATGCACATCTTTGGAAATGCAGTGGCAACATGCAGAGTTGGAGCAAATAGCGTCCTCATTAAATATAAGCTATGAAGCTCGTAATATGTTGCGTAAATATTCAAAGTGGCGAAAGTTATAATAGCGGGCATTAATGGCGGAGCTCAATACTTCACCGCCAGGTGAAAATGTGATCCAGAGGAAAGATAAAAAGCTGCTGCGGTTTATTGTTGGATCTCAGGTCCCGGAGATTCCAGAAACAAGGCAACTGACGTTGAGAGCGAATGCTAGTTTTTTCTCTAAAATAACATGGTCTTGGATGACTCCAATGTTGAAGACTGGTTATCTACGGAGTATTGTAGAGAATGACATTTGGATCATTAGACCTGAGATACGGAATGCTACTCGGGCCGAGATATATGCTACTTATTATAACAAATATAGGACTGCTGCGTTATCAAAGGGGAAGTCTCCAAAGTATGCTGAATTCAGAGCTATGGCTATGACCTTAAAATGGAACATTATACAACAGAGCGTTTGTGTTTTTATCATGTTCTCGCTGGACATCTTGCAGCCTTTGATTAGCCGACAATTCTTGATATATGTAACGGACATATACGAAGGTGTCCCCACAAGTCGTGGTCGTGGCATTGGCTTGGCATTGGGCACAGCGATTATTCAGTACCTTTTTTCATACCTCTTTGTCGCATGGGCTTATCAATCTCGCTCACTGTCTGAGAGCGTAAGGTCCATGCTCATAACGACCATCTACCGGAAATCGTTGAGACTTAGCCCGGCCGGAAGGCAACAGTTTTCCGTTTCTACGATCACGAGCATTAGTTCATTAGATACAAATCGAATCATGATGGCGTCTCGTATGGCATTTATGGTGGTCATGTTTCCGGTGACAGTTGGTGGAGCAATCGGAGTTTTAGTGTACAATCTAGGTGTATCGGCGCTAGTTGGCGTCGCTTTTATAGCCTGTGGTGTCGCTTTTAATGGTTATATGGCCAAACATCTGACCTCTTATAGAGGTAAGAGTATACCGTTCCAGGACAAACGAATTGCGTTGCTTAGGGAAACAATTCAAAACATGCGCATCGTGAAGTTTTACGGATGGGAGGAACCATTTTTGAACTTAATTAGGTCGGCAAGAAATACTGAAACTCACTATTTAAAGGTTTTAGGTATACTCAGAGCCACGTGTGAATCAATCATAATATCAGTTCCAAGTTTTGCCGCCGTTATAACTTTGGCTGTGAGAAGTGCATTGAACAAAAGCCTTAGTCCTCAACTGGTGTTCCCGTCGTTAACATTATTCAATGCATTTATACCGTTGACGGCATTTTTCACTATGGGTCTTGCCAGCGGTGCAGATGCGTGGAAATCTATAAAACGGATTCAGAAATTCTTTGACGCCCCGGAAGAGGAGTCATATGTCATTGAGAACCCAGACATGAATGAAATAGCTGTGAAGATTACTGACGGATGGTTTGATTGGAAGGTGCCTGAAAGTACAAATGATGGCTTAGAGACCCCAACAGAGGCTGAGAAGGAGTCAAAAGCTGCGGTTCCCAACGTTGCTGTGTCAGAAGTTGCTTCTGGAGACATAAGCGATCAACCGCCAGATGTTCTTCGCGCTGGTGCCCGCAAGTTTCCAGGCCTCAGAGATATCAACTTGGAAATTAAAAAAGGAGAATTTATTCTCATAGTTGGATCAATTGGTTCTGGCAAGACGACTCTTCTATCCGCCATAGCTGGTGCAGTATCCAAGTTTGGGGGCACAGTCGAAGTTAATGGAGAGATAAGCAACTGTTTGAATAATTGGTCGCAGAATACCTCGTTAAGGAACAATATTTTATTCGGCCAGGAGATGGATCCTAGTAGGTACTCTAAGATTCTCTCTGCATGTGCGCTCAACGAGGATGTTGCTAATTTCAAGGACGGCGACTTAACCGAGGTTGGTGAAAGAGGGATAACTCTTAGTGGAGGGCAACGAGCTCGTATAAGCCTAGCAAGATCTGTCTATTACAATGGTGATATATATTTACTCGATGATATACTGAGTGCTGTCGATGCGCGAGTTGGCAAAATAATATTGGATGAATGCCTCTTAGGAATTCTCGCAGGGAAAACTCGGATTTTGGCAAGCCATCATTTACATCTGGTGAACAGGGCCGATAGAATTATTTTCATGGATGGTCTTGGAAATGCCTCTCTAGGAACCGCGGATGAATTACGACGAGACATACCCGAGTTTGCATCTCTTTTGGATACGCATGGTGAATCCGAAAGCGAGACAGAGACGTATGCAGCCAGTGCTAAAGCTGACTCCATAGCCACTGAAACAATAATGGAGGCAGAGGTAGACAAGGAGCAGATAGAGATGTTAACTTCTGCACCTATCAGCGCTGTGTCGTCTATCGTTTCATCGTCATTGGAAAAGGAAGGTATTCCAGATGCCCTGATGCAAGTGGAAACGAAGTCTCAAGGAAGGGTCAGATTGGATGTTATTAAGGCATATATCAGATCCGGTGCTGGCTTCATGTCCTACGGCATCCTTGGAGTCTTCGGCTTATTGATGGCTTTGCAAGCTACTAGCCAAGTATTTGCCAACGTTTGGTTGAGCTTTTTGACTGGCGATAGATTTAAAGATTTGACTATCGGGGGGTATCTTGGAATTTATCTCGTCATATTAGCACTTTCTAGTGTATTTCGTTTTGTGCTTCAGTATACGTGCTGCTATTTCTGTTATACTTCAAGCACTACCTTGCATAATAATGCAGCGACCCGCCTTTTCAAAGCGCCCATGAATTTCTTTGATTCCAACCCTTTAGGAAGGATTCTTACACGGTTTACTGAGGACATTGCCAATCTGGATACCAACACATATATGCAGTTCACTATGTTCGTTTTTACTCTTGGGGGTCTGCTGGGAACAGTAGTCACTGTCTTTGTCTATGTTCCATACGCAATCATTTTGTTGGCGCCCATTGGTGTTTTGTTTTTTGTTTTCTTCAGTTACTATAGAAGCTCTGCGCGAGAAATCAAAAGGTTTGATTCGCTATTCAGGTCGGCAACGATTTCCCATGCTACGGAAACATACAATGGGTTATACAATATCGTTGCATACAAGCAGAATAACAAGTTCATCGAGATCCTAAATGAGAAAATCGACAACATGAACAGCGCGTTTTACCTGACTGTGTCTAACCAAGCATGGCTAACATTTCGATTATCAACCATTGCATCTGTCATAAGTCTTTTGGTGACTCTTATTTGCGCTTGTGGTGTTCTGAATCTAAGTGCTTCGGATGTTGGCCTATTGCTGTCAATACTTCCGGGTGTGTCACAAGAACTAGCAATGATGACTCCCACCATTGCTGACCTTGAAAATGAAATGAACTCCGTCGAGAGGGTATATGACTACGGCAGTAGTATTGAGCAAGAAGCACCATTCTATAATTCAGCTAAAACTGTACCACCCGAATGGCCTGCTAAAGGAGAAGTCGAATTTCGAAACGTGTGCCTCAAGTACCGGCCCAATTTGCCATTTGTCCTCAATAATCTGTCGTTCAAAACAGGATCATCGGAGAAGATTGGCATTTGCGGGCGTACTGGTGCTGGCAAGAGTACAATTTTATCTGCCTTATTCAGGATATCTGAATTGACATCTGGATCAATAATTATTGACGGAGTCGATATCAAGGAGCTGGGACTCCATGCAGTTCGCAGCAAGCTGTCAATTATACCTCAGGAACCAGTATTGTTTAAAGGAACGATTCGATCTAACTTGGATCCGTTTAATGAACACACAGATGTCGAATTGTGGGATGCGCTTAGACGAAGCGGATTGATTGAGAAGCAGGAAATGGACATAGCACAAAATGGCAGTGGTCATAAGTTTCACCTCGATCAGGAAACAGATGATGATGGCACAAATTTCAGTCTCGGAGAAAGACAGTTGTTGACGCTGGCACGAGCCTTAGTGCGTAGATCCAAAATTTTGGTTTTAGACGAAGCGACGGCCACTGTCGATTATGAAACTGATCGCAAGATTCAGCATACTATTTCAACAGAGTTCGCAGACTGTACAATCCTTTGCATTGCTCATCGTCTGAAGACTATCTTAACATATGATCGTATCATCGTCCTCGACCATGGGGAAGTGAAAGAGATTGATACACCATTGCATCTATTTCAGCAGAGCTCATCGATTTTCAGCTCCATGTGCCGACAATCTGGCATAAGCAGCTCAGATTTCAGAGTATAATGGGCATTCAAGTATATATGGGTTTTCTTTGTGATATGGTTAATGGTCTGGTCTAGAGTATAGATTGGCATCTTGCTGCCCCTATTAGAACGACTCATTCGGGATGAACTGGTCCGTAGCATTATAATATTGAATAACTATAAAGTTTGCATCCCAAAAAGCTGACAATTTCAACTTGGCATACAATGGCAACCATCATGTAAATCTCACATATTACTATTAAGCTAACTTACATTGCTGACTTAGACCCATTCATTAAGTATTCAAGCAGTTTTCTCATCATGCGCATTTATAGTATCGAAGTGGTATAGAGGTGGACAGACTGCATCCTTTTGCATTCGAATCCAACGGTTATAAAACCAGGGCAAGACCACTTTAAGTTGATATTTGGCGTGTGTTCTCGTAGGAACCGCAAATGTGTAATCAAGCTCTTCAAGGGTTCTCTGCTTCGTTTCAGGCAGGAACAAGAAGATCAACACAAACGCGATAACGTTCAATCCCGCATAGAATCCAAAAACACCTTGAGGTTTGAGTGCGATGAGCATTCTAGGCAAAGTTATAGAAAGTATTGATGCCCAGAAGTTATTCGTCGCGACTGCCCAAGACATGCCAATCTCTCTATGAGAAAGTGGGAATACCTCAGCGGAATACGTAAAAGGAACAGGTCCTTCTCCGGGAGAATAGAACGCACAAAATATGAAAACAAATAGCGCTACTAAGCCCAGATGGGCCTGACTACTACTTGGAATGAAGTAGCACATACCGGAGGTCAGTAGGGACCAAAACATATTCGGAAAAGTGAACAACAGTAAAGCCCGACGGCCAAACGTATCAATAGTCCATACTGCTGGCCAAGCGAACACAAAGTTGACTAGCCCAAAACCCCAAGAAGCCAACAGTGAAGACGTCACACTGAAACCTGCATTTGTGAATATAGTTGAAGAATAAAACGATATGATGTTAATCCCACACATTTGTTGGGCAATCATGACGATACCAGAGGCCTGAGTAGCTCTGCGTAGTCTGGGAACAGTGAATAGCTCGATGAATCTCGTCACAATGTTACCATTAGGTTTTCCGAAGTTCTTTGCAAGCTGTTCCTCCATCCGAAGCTGGGCATCGATGTAGAATAAATCACGAGCAGCTTGAAAAGGAGTATTGCGCAGTTGAAGCAGCGAGTTATAGGCTTCGCGGTATCGACCCTTCTTAAGCAACCACCTCGGCGATTCAGGGCAGAAAAAAATACCTAAGACAAGAGGCACAGCTGGTATAAAAGCAGAGCCGAGCTGGAGACGCCACGCGATCTTACCTACTCCTTTGACAGCTAGATTGGCAGTAACTCCTAAGAATATTCCAAAGGCGGTCCATAGTTGCCATGTCATAACGAGACCTCCACGGATACTTGCTGGACAATTCTCAGCTGCAAACACAGGCACTGTGACTTCTTTGAGACCCATGCCGATTCCCAGCAACACTCTACAGGCAACTAGCTGGCCCCAATGCTGCGTACACGCGGAGCCAATAGGCGCCAACAACGAGAACACAGCTGCGATAAAGATAGTCTTCTTTCTGCCCAATAGGTTGTTAAGCGGGTCTGAGAGCCACGAAGCCAATATTGCTATAGTGATATACGGCATCGAGTTGATAAATCCCACAATCCACGAATTCTTTTCGCAGTGTAATGGATCTGCCGTGCAATCGTTGTTAATTCCAAACTGTTCTGGGAAGCTGAGATTGGCGCCATTGGACCCTTCCTGATCCCATCCCTGGATAGCAGCTGCGACGGAGCACAAGATAATGGTCAAATACAGTGCCTTGGGCTGCTTCCAGCGGTGATATATTTCGTCTCGCAAAGCAGACTTATCTCCGTCGGTTAAACCATCTATGCTCTCAAACTGTAGCGGTCTTTGCGCTGCCAGGGCACCCCTCCTCAGCTGATCTGAGATATCCTCAAGACCAGTTCGCGCAATAAAGTCATTGACCTCTGCCTGCAGCTCCTCTTTAGTCAAGTCGCTGAGCGGGTTTTTAATTTCACCTGTGGTATTATGGAAAAGAAGGTCCTCTTTGACACCCGGACGATGTCCAGTATGTTCAACGTGGGCTGCCACCGCCTTGTTGCCATCTCCTAGTCCATTAGGCTCGATCACAGTTTCACTACAGTCAGAAATGTCCCGTACTGTGAAATATCCATCTTAATATCCCAGCTTCGTAGTCTACATCATATTCAGCCGTCAAGGTTTCTACCGTCCCCTAGAAGGGATAGAGCCTCGGCATCTGGCCTCATATTCGGGCATTTACTCAGCCGTAATATCTACAATTTTCATCATGATGACCATTTCTACTTACGGTACGGGACTGATATCGTCACTCGACATGGCGTTACACTTCGTTTGCTTATTATTTTGAGTAGCTGATTTACGTTGCTCTTATATAGACATGATGGACGAGTATACCGAGATCTCCGTGCCGTTTACCCCCCATCTCCACATTTCGAGTTGCGACTGGTGACCCCGCAGTTCCTTTTCTGTCCATATGTATAGCACATCGCAGTTTCAGGGTCTATGCTGACGTCACGACACCATCAAGACGCACCGGTGTGACACCCTATTTTGCCGTAAGAGCAGCATTTTCACTAACAGCCAACAAAGGGGGTCAGATGAACTAGACGCGTCTCGCGCCAAATGTGGGGGCTAAAGTTCTCATTCTGACCGGACGATCCTTTGTTCCTAATATGGTAATCTGCAGTGCGCTTCGCGATTTCAATGTTAAGCCGTAACACGCACACGACATGGCATTAGGTAGTTTTAAGACGCCTGTCAGTCAGCCGTACCAGCGGCACAGGTGCGATGGGCATCGCGGAGCGAATGTCGGCAGCGAGCATCCTACAATTTCTGATTATTCTACTTCACCGGAACCAGCAGCCGTTGTTTAAAACGAGTGGAATGAACCGGCGATTATGCTAGTGTGGGTTGCCGTCCACGTAATCCGCTGCGGGGTGGATCTGTGGTGGGGTGTTTGAAGGAGCCCGAGATCGACAGGTAACTTCCTCATCTGTGCTACTCTGTTCCGCCTTATGTCGTAGGCCCTTGGTTAGGTGAGGTGATGGGCACGGCGGAATAATTGTGTGTCATGAGGTAGATATATTTGGGGGCTATGTCAGCGGTCAGATCAAACAGCCATCATATATAGTCAACCCCTGTCTTAGTCTGCTACTATAGACAGCAGTCGTGCTAGATAAAAGCCAGTGGTAGAGTCAGCTCTGAAAGGAGCATGGAGCTTCAAAACTGGATGAATTGAATATTCCAGAAAAGCCGGGCACACTAGTGTCCTGATTGGACTGTAGTATTGGCGGTTGCTTTTATTGTAATAGTTTCCTCTCCCTCCGTCGACAGATCCGGAATCCATCTTACAAAAATGAATAGAATTATACCAAAGAAAACTCGGTTGTTAATGTGTTTTTTATTCCTTTGGAGAAACGAAACATATATGTCTCTTCGGCTGCTTTTTGCGTAACATAGGTGCGCGACCGACAAACTTCTCATTTCCGTCCGTTTATTACCAATTTGTATCCGTACCAACTTGAGCGAAATAAGAGTATAGGATACCGACGGAACTGACAGTAGACTCCCCCCATCTTACAAACTTCAATCTACGATGTCAATTCTAGAATTATTATGTACAACATGAAAGTCAGGTATAGCCTTCAGATAGTTGTTATCGTTCGCACAAACGTAGAGAGTTCGCATTCTACTAGCATTCCGGAGCAGAGTTGATCGAGATCGAACTTTCGCCGTGAATTGGCAAGAAGTAGGGTGAATATGCCAAGAAAAATTGCAGACAAGTTACAAACTGTTACTATGTATATATGACACGAGAGGAACTTGATGTCTTCTAAGCTATGAAATAACGACTAAGTTGATCTATAGATAAATAGAAGCGTAACTGCAGGGGCTAATTGACGTATTAAAATTTCTCACTTATAGTTCGTTAGCCTTACTAACTCTAGAACAACTACAATACATTAAACATATCCTGATCTAGAAAAATTATGAATAACTACTAGACATATAAAGTTCTATTGATGAATAAAGTAATACTTCAGCACTTTTGAGGTATGATGTTCCAACACCCAGCAGCTTTTTTGCTGGGTGTACCCACGGCTGACTCTCAACGATATCAGCATGCAAAATGCAAATAGAATAAATAAAAATATAATGCAACGCAGATTTTCAAACCATCTCAACGTTTTGAGAATCGTGGACAAAAACATCGCGGCGAACAGTATGGTACAAGATGAATAGCAGCTCGACAGCTATAAGGCACAGGTGGGCATTGTAAGGCGTCTGGAACCATTCCGAGTAAGACGACAAGAACTCTTGTATATATGTCGAAAACATACTCAGAATGGCTCCTCCCATATACCCATATATGGCCAACTTTAGCAATGAATTACCAGATACGACCCGCTCTTGTCTGTCACCTCGCGTTCTCCGAAAAAGACGGTTAACTGTCACGATATTCATGCAAGAGACGAACACCAAAAACTGCAACAAGTGCAGTAAATCTAACCGCGATGAGCAAGGTCGACGTCGACCAAATCGATTGTGGAGAAATTCCATTTTGAAGGGCCGCATTGCAAATTGAGGTGGACGACAATTACGAACACTTATAGCAATGGCAAGCGATGAGCCCAGCACCAAATAGCCACTAATGATGGATATTTTGAGAATAATCCGGGCTGTGCGACGTGCCACAAGCTTGAAGCTCGTGTCAGCGGGTGATTGGCATCGCCTGTAACACCACCAATATATGGCACTCGCTATGATGACATATAATACAAAATACTGAATATAGACAAACATGTGCTTGAAAAGCTGCCCCAGTACCATGAACAAATGATGATCAACGGCTATTGATCCATCATGCTTCCATATCATGGTGCAGTACACTACATGGTGGGTTGCGCAGAACTTTTATAGCTACTCAGCGGTCTCACGGTGAGGTGAGCGATTTTTTGCATCATGCATAAATTGCCAAACGTGACAGCAAAGGGTTATAACAAAATAATGGCTATTTTTGGACTTGCATTGTTTTGTCCTGTGCTATTGTCACCGAAAGTGGCACAGAAGCGATGGTGTGAATCAGTCTATAGTGGAACAGACACGGGTGCAAAGAAGTGGCTTCTAGTGACGTTGCCAAGCCAGAAGTCTTGGCTCCTGGCTAGAGCGTTGATCTCTGCATCCAGTAGTTTTTTGCACTAGTTGTTCCCGAATACCTACAGAGAGATGTGACTAATAATTATAATAATTAAATAATTCTGAGCAATTATATCTTGACAGCGAATCAGAACGATGTTGCGGGGATATACTGTTGTATCAATAAGATCTACCGCTCAGAAATCCTGCGGCCATTCTACCACCGTATTAAGTGGACGGCTCACTGCTGTGAAATGAGTTAACGCAAAATAAGGTTTAGCGTCATGCCGTGGAGCCGGGCTCCTTTGTTTTGGCAAGCCGCAAAGTTTTAGGTTCTTTAAAGTAAGGCTCGATGTGTTCTCACTATCGAACTGCCAACGTAGTGGTCTTTTTGTCGACTAAATGCGCTATTGATTTATACGCTGACATTCCCCGCGTTCACGCATAGGTTAAGGAATGTGAGCACACGCATCAAATGTCTATTCTTGGTATCACTGCTCAGAAATCTGAGGAAAGGGGGTTCTTATTCATAGCAAAATTCCCGCTTCCACATCGTCATTTGCAAAAGAAATTCAGAGCGAATAAAGACACAAATAGTAGTGCATTCCCAATAGCGGCGACAATGAGCATGGTTTGAGCGTTATACGATATATTCCAAACAGTAAAGGAGCTATATACTACCAGGATCTGCAATTTTCTCAGTAGATATGCTAATTAAGTGGATTTCAAGAGTCCACTTTTTATTTAGTGAGATCGAGTTGCTAACGAACGCTATACAGAATCACGTAATCTAGTTTGGATCGCTCTGTCAGTTGTTGAAAGGGAGCAGTGGCAAGGTATTTCATAGTTTGGTGTATTATCCTGTACTGCCAGCTGTTAACACAAGTTTGGAAATATCAACTTTTTCCTTGATTCACGCAGTCTCATTAATCTTATTTGCTTCTATTGCTGCACTGCTATTTCCCACTGTTATTTCAAACAAGACGAATTTCCTTCCAGGCTCCGCTCGATCTCAAGATGATGCAACTCATAAATAGTATCATACAGGTGTTGCTTTGAGTTTCAATTGCTTCCTCGCGCACTTTTGAGGTATCATTTCAACACCCAGCATAAAATTAAATCTCGCCGATTATATGCAATAAGCCATTCATTCGCTTAACGACGGGCCGCAGAAATGCGTATGTAGCAGTTTGATTGGCGACAGCATAATGTCTAGTTAAATTGTTGCAGTGCCCCGCATTCGTCCGTGGTCATCAAATCAGCAATGACTGTAGTTTAGGATGAGAGAAACAATGAGTTAATTAAAATCTTATGATCTTCGTTGATGTGACTACACCATTCTCGACAAGACTTCTTCGAGATTTGTTATTAGCTGGATAGTCTCCGCAGTATGTGAATATGTAGTAAAACGGTTCTTTCAGTTGACTTTAACGTCTTTATATTTGAATGCTGGCATAATATACCGGGCAACTTTCTGATGCTCTCCTAAATCGATACTGTCTAAATTCGATATATCGTACACCTGTATGATAAATAGAAATCGAAGAATATCAACTTGATTGATACATATGCACCTGGCTATCAAAAAGATTTTGTCAGCCTTTGAACTATATTTATTGCGGTTGTCATCTGATTAGGACTTCATTTTTTAACATTATTTTCATGGTGTCTCTTGGATGAATACGAATGCAGCTTCACTGCAGATCTTTCGTATTCTAATCGGGATGCGTGGGCCTACAACACCACTCTACTGCGGTACTACAAATGTAAATGTGTTTCAATATCAACGAGAGAATGCAATTGTGGCTGATTTTCTCTATTTTTGCGTGAATGGTTGGCAGCGATGGCAACTTTTCGCCTATCATTGATAGAGCGGATGCATAGCATGCATTCATACGACATACCCACAAAACAGGCATATCTAGATTAGCCACATGCTCGAATCGAATCAACGCGTCGTATTTTAACCAAATGATTTCTTCGTATTTCTGCGCAATAAATACCATGCGTGCGCTCAACCTGAGTATATTCTAAAACAATGACGAAGAGTAATGCCTGGAACAAGCACGACGATGGCACTTACAGACGTCAATTGGGTAATATAGAGAAACTCGTCGCGTACAGAAGAACAGTTGCTCCGAACCATACTGATACTGCATTTGGCTGTAAATTCGAGAGCACGTTGCCACAGGACAAGCTTATTGAGCATTTGAAGAAATCTTGGATTGTTATGTACTGTCGATTCCCTAATGTTGCCTCTTATTGTAAAGAGTCAGAATTTATCTTTAATGTCTTTAAGACTCAAGACGATCTTGATACATGGTTAGATGAATCATTCTATGTGGATCATAATGGGAAGAGTATTCAGGATGTTGTGAACAACCCAGATCACCGACGAACACTCAACCGCTGTCACCTATATTATCTACCGACGTCCAGTCAGTTAGTTTTGTTTGGTCCACATGTTTTCTTTGATGCAACGGGAATTGCAACACTATTTGGCCAACTGTTCTCCGTATTGGACGAAGCTGACGTTGTGTATGCCGAGTGCGACCCGTTGAATATTGATCTCCATCGGTTACCATTGTCTATGGAAGGTGGGCAAGATCCTTCTTCGGTTACACCAGGACATGTTGAATGGGCCGAGGATATTGCAACGGACATCGAAAATGGCCCAGGTGGTACTGGACTTCAGTCGCGTAGTGACGAAGCGCCGAGTGAACAAGTGCGAGAGTACTATAAATTTGACGCAGCTAGTTCCGCGAAAGCATTAAAATTGGCAAAACATCTAAATATGAGCGTTACTGGACTAATAATGTCTGCTTTGTATTTAGCGATCAAAGCACAGCAAAAGGATAGAGCAAGTCATTGGACTAGCACGATTGCGATGAATATGAGGCATACTATAAAGGATAGAAATACTGCGACTAATGCGTTTGCGCTTGTCGTCTGGCCTAAGCCATTCGTCTGTGATTTGGGTGGGACACCACAAGAGATTGTTAGCGAAGTACGGAACGAAATGGAAATGGTGAGGAATGTTTTCAAAAAGAATATAGATTCAAGCAAACGTCGGCTGTCTAACCCGTTCGCTGTTATGATCCCGCTCATACAAACGATAATGGATGATCCGAGTCGTTTTCCTATCACTAGCTCAATGTCTTTCTCCAGTTTTGGCATTCTCGATAGCTATCTTTCCTCAGAGTATAAAGGTGTCAAAGTATTGGATTTTGAGGTATCCCAGTACATGGCTTCAACAGGCTACCCTTTCTTCTCATACACCTGGAATGGCCACTTGGTTGTAAACATGAATTACAATGCCAAGTTTTACGAACCAACTATCGCTAAGGAAATTGTAGGGAGCGTTGTGGATTTTTTATCGGGCGATATTCTGTCTGCTATTTAGGATGATATGAAATCAGATTTGTTAGTATTAGTGTATATACTCCTAGCTCTTATTTTCAGATATTTATACAATAAATATTTCCTATATCACCCTTGGCAGCGATGCGTACAATTCTTCTGATGTCAAGTTACAACTTGAGTATCCCTTGGGTGTTTAATAAGCTACAGCTGACAAGTTTATGTTTGTGACAAAAAATATACCTGTACTGGTATAACTAATTTTCAATATATTCGGCTCGGTTTTTCTCTTCTTTATCGGCCTGCTCAATAATCATATCGTGAGCCTCAACTGCTTCAGACGTCGCAAATAGCATATCAATCTCCTCTAGAGACAGTGACTTTGTCTCCTTGAAATAGAAGAGTACAATTGGCAAAAACATCAGGTTAAATATCGAAAAGATGATATAGGTCTTGTACCCAATATTTTCAATTGCAGGCGGAGTTATTTCCACAACGAGAAAGTTACATATCCAGTTGGCAGCTGTCGAAATGGCAGCCCCCTTGGCGCGAAACCTTATAGGTAGCACTTCCGTTGGATACACCCATACCGTGGACTGCATTCCAAGTGTGAAGAAACTCGCGAACACAAACAACATGACTGCAGCAGTCACCGAATAGGCGTCTCCTGGAGCATTCTGCTCGACCTTATAGATCATCCCGGTCTGAACCACCATAGCAACAAGCTGTCCAAATGTACCAGCAAGAAACAGAGGCTTTCTCCCAACTCTGTCTATTAGAAACCATGGTACAAAAGAAAACACGAAAAACCAGCTGTTCAATACGCCCGACATCAAGCTAGAAAGCTTGGGGGAGAAACCAATTGAATTTTCAAATAATGTCGTTGCATAGTAGAAAATAGCATTGCAGCCTGTCATTTGTTGAAATATTTGTACAAGGCACGCTGTCCATAGACGCCTTCTGGTTTGGAGGTGGTCATCTCTCAAAAACTGCTTCCACGTTCCAGACCCTTCCATCAACTCTACCATGACTGACTCCTTTATTTCCAATATCAATTCAGTGACCTCAGAAGAATTTGAGTCTAGCTTGAGCAAATTAGATACTACTTCCGTTGCAATAGTTTCCTGATCATGCAACATAAGCCATCGAGGTGATTCCGGAGCGACAAATGTAAGCAAGAGAATAAGTACAATAAAAATTAACTGGAATGCGGTCGGAAACCTCCAAGCAAATCCTGAATCAATGTAGGACATTCCAAAGTTTAGCCAATATGAAATGCATATTCCACAATTAAGAAAACTGAGATATACTGCTGCATAGAACCCTCTTATGGAACTCGGAGAAACCTCGGACTGCAAAATTGGTATAGTTGACTGCAGCATGCCGACACCTAAGCCCGAGATCACTCTAGCAATGAATATCTGAGGAAGTCCATAAGACGTACTTTGAAGTATCGCACCGATCATGAGCAGGAATGCTCCCATTCCTATACATTGACGACGTCCAAACTTATCACCGACAAACGAAGTAAAAATAGAGCCGAAAAAGCCACCCACTTCATAAATTGCTACAATGGTACTCACCACGCTGGGACGTGGATTGTTAAAAGTTTTCTTGAAGGGAGTACCATTGATGTATCCCCCCATTAGCCCACTGTCATATCCTACGAGCATGAATCCTAAGCCACTCATAATTGTGGTAGCTGCCAGCAGCTTTTTACCCTTCAAACCGAGCCCACCACATTGTGATCTCCGATAAATTTCCAGTGCTCCCATTTTCATCGACATAATATTAACGATTTTGTTTCTACATATATATGTACCTTGTGCTCGGAATTTTAATTTGCAATGCGGGGAACCTTTGGGGAAATTGTGGGGACGATGGGTATGGAAATCCCATCTGCCCCCAAAATTTGGGGTGGTCCATCCATAGCAGATGAGGGATATGTGCTTCATTTTCTTTGTTTTTAATGGTTTCACTCTGTTAATGCTATGACCCTTTTAATGCGACCGTACTGATTGTCATGAAACTATCTATGAGATTGATACCCTTGAGTACGAACTGACCTCCAGTTAGTCCAAAACAAGAAGAAACTCCTATTTATATGGGTCCTTTTTTCCGGTCATCAAGTTGTTGCTGCCCCTCCTCATAATGAGGAGAAGCTAACCAGAGTTACGTTTGTCAGACCTGAATTCAGCTGAATCTCATCGAGATGACTTAACGCATCTTACCCCCTCCGTTGGGGGTCCACTGTAACCATGTAAGTGCAACATACTAGTCACTTTTACTGAACTACACTTACCCCGAATAGTACATCTATAGTGACACATTCTATGGCCCGCTTATTTTACCTGGAAGGTATCTGGACGTCATATCAAAAATGCCGTTGGCATTAGTATGCTGATATGCAGCCTATATCTATTTTCATTATCAGTTATTAAGTAGCAGGTGTGGCTGTCAATTAGGTATCGCATCACATTCAACTTGAGGCTTCTACGGAAGATGGAACGAGAACAAATAAGTGCACCTGAGTTTCCTGGTACAACTTTGATCAATGCGGAAACTCAAAGCGCGTCAGTTCTGTATTTCTGTCATATCACACTCAAGCTTTTCGTATCCGCAGATTATCAATCTTTTGCGTACTTCGTCATATCGCTCTCAGCTAGGGTATCTTTATCTCGTGCAGACGATCCTTTCGACTTCCTTAACACTATCGAAAAAACATAAATATATATGCTGACGGCGTCTCTTCTGATAACGTGTAATGAAGATTTCTGAGCAGGTCGTTCTTGTTACGGGTGGTAGCCGAGGCGTGGGTGCAGCAATTTCTAGAGCGTTCGCACAGGAGGGAGCAAAAGTCATTATCAACTATGTCAAATCAGCCCAGCTAGCACAGAAATTAGTAGAAGAATTAGGGCATAGTGCAATTGCAGTTCAAGCTGATATCTCTACTGGCGAAGGAGTCAAGAAATTGATAAGTGAGGCAACAGCGAAATTTGGCCCTATTACAACCGTCATCAACAATGCGCTGGCGGATTTTAAATTTAATGGAGATTTAAGGAAACGCCTACACGAACTCGAGTGGCATGATATCCAGAGTCAGCTGAATGTTTCAGTGAAGGCATCGCTGAATATTATCAATGAGTGCGCTCCGTCGATGAAAGCTGCCGGCTTTGGAAGAATCATCAACATAGGTACGAATCTGTTCCAGGACCCAGTAGTACCCTATCACGAATACATCACTACAAAGGCGGCATTATTAGGCCTCACGAGATCAGCTGCTATGGAGTTGGGTGAACATGGCATTACAGTCAATATGGTCTCTGGGGGTCTTTTAAGAGCAACAGACGCTAGCGCTGCTACGCCAGAAGAAGTGTTCCATATAATTGCCAGCGTCTCCGCCTTGAAAAAGGTGACTACTCCAGAGGAATTTGCGGATGCTGTATTATTTTTCGCTTCTCCTTGGAGTCGAGCTGTCACTGGTCAAAATCTGGTGGTTGATGGTGGAAAAGTCATGGACTGACTTATGGCCTGAATTCACAGAATAGGGGAATGGTTTGTTTCATACTCAGAGACAGCTCTTCCGTACAGTCCTACACTAGTCCCTACGCGAGACATTACTTATAGATGAGAAATTGCTAATAGATATCCCCAATTTGAGGAAGCTGGAAGTAATGTCCTGAGACATACTGGTCGTATTCGACATCCGACAACAAGTCACGTTATTCCACCGGAGTTCGAGCAATAAATATAGTGTACAAAGGTGAAAATATACGTGAATTTTCTATGAGGTCCCTATACAGTGGCAGAAGAGGTCTCTTCGCCCCATTCTTCTAGACTCGAGGCAACGAAGTTTTCAACAATGACAATGACAACCATTATCCACCAAGCAAGACCAATGATGTTCCATTTGACGCCAAGTGCATAAATGTTGCCCAGCAGGAAAGGTCCAACAGTTTTTGCAACACTGGTGACTGACTGCGTCAGTCCATGAACGCTTCCCATCACCTTTCGTGAGGGTGCAGCGTTCGTCATGAGTACTGTCATGGGCGGAGTTGCGAATGTTCTGGCAAGTGTCACAAGGATAACAAAAGGAATCATGCTCAGAGTTGGAATGTATTCAGGCTGTCCTGGAACGAACGAAAGATAGGGAATCAAAAAGTAGCAGGGTGGAAACAGCATAACAGCCCATTTGTGGATTCTAGCATTGCCGACTTTCTCGGCAGCCCACGGATACACCAGCAGCTGGAGTGTGATCCCCACAAATCCCCGAACTGACAGGACAGAACCAATCAAGGGAGTCTTTAGTCCTAGTCCACCATTGAATGCAACGATGCTTTGATGCTCTGATTTTCCCATATGAGGCGTGGACGCGAATAATGGTAACAACTGCATATATGCCGGATTGTGCAGCATCAGAATTGTGTAGCAGACAAGAGTGACTCGCACCGGCCGTGTCAAAATGGCCTTCAGACTTCTGTCAACCTGCTCTTCCTCTAAAGACTGTGGTGGTGTGACAGGAGTTGGCGGTGACGATG
Source organism: Sugiyamaella marilandica (assembly GCA_030563205.1). Classification (NCBI taxonomy): domain Eukaryota; kingdom Fungi; phylum Ascomycota; class Dipodascomycetes; order Dipodascales; family Trichomonascaceae; genus Sugiyamaella; species Sugiyamaella marilandica. The sequence goes on along the minus strand of JAKUBH010000009.1, from coordinate 456,919 downwards.
AACGTTCGCTCTCTGGTATCAGGTCCTCTTCTTCCCCTGCGCCCTCAGTGCGTTGCCGTTCGTTCAGGGCGTCATCATCCTCCTGATCCAGCTCAGTGAGATCAAAGGATTCATCTAACGGCTTGTACTGGGATCTCCTGGTCGCGAACCACGCCTTTATTCTTCGTCCCATCCGGAGGCCTGGATCTCTATTCACTGGCATCAAAGCAGCAGATGAATCCACCGTCTCTTCGATGAATAAATATGTACAAACAAGAGCTACCAGAACAATAGGAAGTGGGAATAGATTGGGCAAAATATAGGGAAACCGCTTTAAGAACTTGCTATTGCCGAAAACAGAGGGATAGTTGGTGGCAGGATCTGCCAATAGACCCCCAATCATAGGTCCAATAATAGTGCCAATATTCATAGTCATGGGAAGAATTGCGAACGCTCTAGTCTGAAACTTCTTCTTGTCTCCAACCAGCTCAGCCACCATTGTACGCATAACTCCTACATTTCCGTTAAGCACTCCAGACAAGATGCGACCCACCATTGCCCAGTATACGTTTTGTGCTGTACCAAATATTATGATGGAGACACCTGTTCCAAGAAGGCCCAACAGAAGAGCTGGTTTTCTGCCAAGTCTATCAGAAAAACGACCCCACCACATGCCTGTAAGAGCCTGGCCCAATGAAAATGACGTTGTCACCAATGTCACTAATACAGACACAGTTGACGGGTCGTCATATCCAAATCCCTGGACCATGTAGTAGATATATGGGGAGATCGATGAGTACGCCAATGGCTCTGTGAGACGGCATATGACAAGCAGTAGGATCTGGCCTCGATTCGGCAGGTTCCAGTACGAAGGCTTCTCTTCTATCTCGGCTTTTGGGGCATTTAGAGCATGAGGAGTTTCAGAATCCGACTCTTTTGCCACAGCACTCATACTAGTACCGACAGCTTGATGAATAAAAATGCGATTTGATGTTCGAAGCGCTTTAGAACAGTAATTGAACTCTCAATACACCTGGTTACACAGCAAATGCTAGACAATAGAACCCCACTGGAGGATATCAATATAGATATTTGAGATCCAATTGACCTTGTCTCGCCGATATAGATATGATTCGACTATTAGTATCGAGAGCACAAATCTCTATAGATCTTCTCGTATCGATGTGAATCGGATTTGTCTAAGAGGCAAAACAGCCTTGTGAATGCGAAATCCTTGTCAACCACGTCTGGACTCCCTCAACCTTTGCTTCTGGGAGCTACTACTCTCCAACAAGCGTATGGCAAGAACGAGAGATTAATCTTCAAATGATTTTCGGACTTGAGGGCAACTTTTATTGCAGAGCCTGCTCACACACTCGGACTCCGACGGCAGCGCCGAACATCGAAAAAACCAAAATGCCAGATGTCAGAACCGATTAGCGAGGTCAAAGCATATCAACATAATATTGAGTGAAAATACGTGCTTACGATGATTTTATTTCATGTCCTTGTCATTCTGAGTGTCCAATTTTATAGCAGCAAAGGATACTGGAACTGCGGATTATCACGTGCAATTGTGATTAGATGTAGCGGTATGATCGGCGCAGAACATGGGTATGCAGCATTTTGCGATAAGAAGATTACGAGTCAGAACACTGATAGTGAATTTACGTCATACCATGTTTGTTCTAACACGAAATTTACGCTTAAAATGAGTTATATGTATCGCGTTTCTGTCAGCAGGAGCTCAGTTCGAATAAGCTGAACCCACTAATAGTTAGCGAAGGATCAGACAATCCTAGATTTATCCAACTTTTAATGACTCATATTCTCTGTTCCAGTGTCTTAATAGACTATCTCTATCCGAGGAAAATATCAACTCGAAGCTGAAATTAATTACAGCAGTCAACTGCTGCTGCGTTGGCTAACAGCAATTCGTAGACTGCTGCATCGGCTTAGGGTAGATACCTATTGAGGCAGATTCAGGGGGGATATACTTATACCTGCATGTGAGCATTTCCGAGAACCATCCACGTATTTCCATTGAAGATCATTTGCATAGAAAACTGAAAAAAGAGGATATTACATAAAGTTTGGTGAGATACTTCTTCAGTATTTTGGACTCAAGTGTATAGTCTCCATAGTTACTCCGTTATGGCCAGTTCCAAAAGCATTCACCTTGGCGGCGGCCTGAGACCTGATAGTTGTTCGATAAGACCTCCATTTTCGAGCAGGAATCTTGTCTGAAAACAATTCATCGATCTGTTCGAGCGACTTCCCGCGCGTTTCCCCAATGAAAAAGTATATTATCAACATGGAAATCGTGCAGCCGCCTCCGTATACATAGCCAACTTTGGCTCCAAGTTTTCCAGTAGTGAACATATACGGTAGAGTAAAAGTGACGGCCCAAGAAAATATCCAGAATGTCATAGTACCCAGAGCCATTATTCGAGGTCTATTACGACCGACACACATGTCCGTTGATAAAGCCCAAGTCAGAGGTCCCCAGGCAATATTGAAAACATACATGAAAGTGCACAAGAGCCCAACACAAGCTTTCGCGAGGTCAGTCCTTGGTACTAGTGGCGCCATCTGTGGACCTGAAGCTAACCCTCCCACGGTGAACATCACCAGGATCATGTATATAGTTGAATAGAGGAGGAGGACTCTTCGATCAAACTGTTCGTGCAGAAAGAAACCAGTAATAGTTCCTGCTACTGTCAAACTGGACTGCATTACAGTGAGAGAGAACGGCTTAGCCATTCCCAGATCCTCTGCGAATACAGTGAAATATGACGCAATGAATGTGACACCAGTCAGCTGCTGAGCAGCAAACATAGCACAACAGCAGAGCGTTTTCCGCCTCTCGACAGGATCTGTAACCAGCTCAAGCCAACTACCGTCAGATGACTGCTCCCGCTCGCGCTCAACATCTAAAATGTATTCATTCAGTTGGATCGCAGGGTCATACTGATTATAAGTCTTGTTGATAATGCAGAGCGATTTTCTGGCGGCGTCTAGATCGCCTTTTATCACAAGATACCTAGGAGATTCTGGAATGAAGTAATAAAGAGCAAGCAGAACCAATGGACAGATCAGCTGTACTGCGATTGGTGTTAGATATGCTCTCGAGTTCCTTTCAGCCTCCACGCCGTAGTTGATACATTGTCCTACAAGACCTCCAACGACAATTGTGAACTGATAGGAACCAACTACAGCACCCCGAATAGCTGTCGGAGACACTTCTGACATGTATAAAGGGACAGCGTTGGAGAGAAATCCAACGCCAATCCCGAGCAGTACCCTACCAGCTATGAAGCAAGCGACATTTGGTGCCACCATTTGCAAAATGACTGCAAGAATAACGAACAGAGAAGCAATCAAGATGCTCCTCTTTCTACCAAGATAAGAGCCCGAAAACGCAGCAAACAGACATCCAAACAAGTCTCCGACTTGAATTATCGAGGTTAAAACCGCAAGCAAAGTTGTTCCGAAGCTCTTTTGCCCGTGCAAGTTTGTAACGTCGCCGAACTTCTGCTTGAATGCGTACATCGCTTCTAATCCAGTAAAATAGTTCAAATCATATCCAAATAGGAATGCACCAATCCCTGCATAACCGCAGTATAGGATAGCACGCAGGTTATGCCTAAAATCAAAGGCATTTCCATCTTCTTCGCGAAGCACAAGTCTCTCAAACATCTTGGTCTGCAGGTTCAACGTTGTGGAAACTCGATTGCTTCTCTGCTCTTTGGCTTATCCAAGCCGCCTACTTTTATACCGGGTCATGATTCATAGATCAACACCGCATATGCAGCTATAATTTGTATGAAGAAAGATAAGGTTGAATTGAACAGAATCGCAATAACCCCGCATCAAGTCTGCGAAAAAGCTGTATCGATAAGCACCACATGGTAAATGGAACCACTAAAAGGCGGACGAAGAATGTATCAATAAGTACAGTACGTGGAACAGACGATTGAAGGAGAACAGTTTTTGTGAAGACTTCAACAATATACAATTACTACGGGCCCATTTTTAGGGGATCGATATTGGGGGGGAGTGGTGAGTGGGAGGGGATGTTAATCAGACGTGGTGCCTGGAAAGATTAGTTAGTTGCCTGATTCGTATTACGCAGATCACTAGTCGTGATATTCGTATTCTTTTACTTCAATGAGCCCCAAGTGCACGGCGATGTAACACAATAAAAACGGAAAATCGCCGAATTGTCATTTGAACTTTTCAGTTTATCTGGTTTTCTGACAGAATGCCAATCAATACAATTGCTTATAAAACTGTCAAGGGCATTACTATCGATGTTGATGTGTATGTTCCTGATCATAACGTCAAGCAAGACGCTGTAGTACTGTATTTCCATGGTGGATTCATGATAACCGGAGATAAGTCGGTATGGGTCTATCCTTGGCTAGTTAGGGAATGTGCCAAAAGAAATTGGCTGTTCCTTTCTGCCAATTACAGATTGCTCCCAGAGGCCACCGGTCTGGATATTATTGCAGACATAAAGGATCTCTACAGATGGGTGACAGAGAGTCTTGCTGAAGCCGTTCAACTTGAAGTGGATACTACAAAAGTCATTGCAGCTGGTGGAAGTGCTGGCGGGTACGTGACGATTTTGGCAGGTTTGAATATTCCGGTGACTGCATGTCTTATTTTCTATCCCGTTATTGATGTTGCCGGCAAGCATTACACAGATCAGACACTCTTTCGTGACGCGCTCCCCACCCAAGAAGCGGAGATGCTGTTGCCCCAAATGTATGCCACTCAAGGCAAGTATATCCAAGGTTTCAAGCCTGTTTTCAATGAAGACGGAAGCGAGGATGTTAATGATTATCGCTACAAGTATGTCAGAGCAATACTGATGAAGAATCTACTGCCTGATTTTTTGGCTGGACAAAATGGTCTTTCTGAGAAGATTCGAAGAGGAGGACCAGATGCCATTGAAGCCAAGTTCAAGCCTGCTTTTCCTCTAGTAGATCCGCTGCCCAGAGCGTTTCCACCATCATTTATTATGCATGGCGATGAGGACGTTGCTGTGCACGTTGAAGAGTCTTTTGAGCTTGAGAGGCGCCTGAAAGCTTCTGGAATAGAACATAAATTTGTGGTCGTGAAGGGCCAAGACCACGGCTTTGGAGGCGCAATAGAACGCTTGGAAGACAACCCATCTGGGGAACTTGAGATGCTTTTCGCTAATGCTATGGCCTTTTTGGATGATAAAGTGGCTTCGGTTTGACAACCCGCCGGAAGTTGACAACTAGACACAGAATTGATCTATTTCGCGTCGATAACCGTGTATGACATCACAGTATAGTAGACATCGATCATAGCGTTAACTCTCAAATTACCCAAATCACATTGAAGCAGTAAAAGAGTACTAATACATGAGAATATTGCCACACGGCACTCCCAAATCCATGGCAACTAGTCTTTCAAGCACAGTCATAGAAAAAGCGATGACAGGCTTGAAGACATTTTTACTGCAAATCACGAAATGAAAAGTTAATAACTCGATGTTTTCATATATAATTATGGAACAGAATTCCGAATTTACCTTGTGTAATAGTTACTTTTATAGCTAATATCGAGTGTTTGGTATCCGCACATCGGGCCGAATACCCCCTCCCCCACGCTGCTAATTCTCATGAACCCTGTTACTACTGATATTCTGCAAACTAGATATAGAGATCTGTCACCATCTCGTGCTAGAAAAGTTCAACTTCTTGTGAGCACACAGGGTATGAAGTACTATATCAGTTGCATATAATGAGGTTGTGCTGTTAGATTCGATTATGCAGGAGGACGGTGAAGACAAGTTAGATGGTGCTGCCACGGCTGGCCCACTAAAAGAATCCTGGAACGAGCCCAGGTCAAATATCATCCGTGTAATAGCAACGTACTATGGATTTATTGTTCTGGGTATGAGTGATGCTTCACTGGGGGTGATTCTTCCGCATGTAGGTAACGTTCTCGTCGGTAAACTCGCTAATCACAGTTGGAATCTCATTATTCGCTGTCGTATCTGGTTGTGGCAGTTGCGTTCATTGCTCCTTGTCTAGGCTATCTCGCATCGGCGTCGCTGAATGATAAAATACACCGGAAAGTGGGACGTCGCGGGGTGAGCTTTGTGGGCACCGTTTGCCAGCTTATATGTTACGTGATAGCCATTACTGCTCCTCCATTTCCAGTATTTGTGGTGGGATATGGAATCGCAGGCATTGGGAACGGATTGATTGATGCCGCTTGGATTTCATGGATTGGGAATTTAAACAACGAAAACGAGGTTACTGGCATCCTCCAGGCTTTTTATGGTCTGGGAGCCACCATTAGTCCTCTAGTGTTTACAGCAATCATCAAAAGTGGTCAGCCGTGGAACATTTGCTATGCGCTTCTCATAAGTTTCAGCTCCATCTCCGTTGTGTTATCAACATTTGCATTCCGCAAAGACAGTGCGAAGAAATATATAGAACAAGTTTCTGGTGGTTCTGACGAGGGTGACGATAGCAGTCCCATGAAGACTGTTCTCAAAAACAAAGTGAGTTTCGTAGTATACAACTAATTTAACAGCTAACTCGCAGACTATATGGCTCTTATGTGCAATATTGTTTGTATATATGGGTGTAGAGATAACTTTGGGCGGCTGGATCACTACTTACATGATTGCGGTTCGTAATGGAAATATCAACGACATGGGATACGTGACAACAGGATTCTGGATTGGTCTCACTATGGGCCGCTTGGTCCTTGGGTTTCTTACTGGGAAACTAAAGAGGGAAGAGATACTAGGAGCCATATATTTGTCTGCGCTGATAGTGTTCACTATAATATTCTGGGTCATTCCTAGTCTTGTGGCGTCTGCTGTATCAGCAGGATTTATGGGGTTTTTTATGGGGCCTCTGTTTCCAATCACCACAATTGTGGCTATTAAAAGATTGCATCCCAAGCTGCACATTAGTGGTGTAGGATTCTCAGCTGCGGTCGGAGGAATGGGAGGCGCCGTGATGCCATTCATCGCTGGAGTTATTGCCAACACTAGAGGGCCTCATAATATAGCACCCTTTTCTTTCAGTTTGATGGTTGCTATGCTCTCTATATGGGTTGTACTGATAATTACCTAGTATTGATATCTGGGATTATTATGAATTTTCCTGGATGACATGACCAAATTTGCATTCCAATTTGAACTGTATGGTTGCGTTTTCAGATAAGTTACGACTTCTCGTTATTCTTTTGAATACTATTTGTTATTTATTTATTTTAGCTTCAACCACTCATTAAAAAAAATTGAGTGGTACTGGATAGATAGAAGAGGTTAATGGTTTGGTTTGATCTTATTAAAGATTTAGCTGTGGGTCGCAGGTGAAACGGTCTGCCCGTATCCATACTCCCGAAGGTAACACTAATTTGTTGCATTCTTTAACTTGTGTACCTCAGTTATTAGGTGATATTAATCCGGGAAATTCCACTATTCTCGCGTGTTCGATGTTTGCATCATCTAATATCGTGGATGCAAAGATCACTTGGGGCAGTAAGCCTGAGATTCCTTCAATTGCAGAGCTCGATGATCTGAGAAAAGAAGCAGTTCCAGTGGAAATATTTAGGTACCGTATGTAGCCCTCTATTAGAGAACTTTTGAATCCATACTGTCTTAACTAGTATCCCGATAGAAATGCAAAATACGTGGAACACGTTTTATTCTATGTATGTCTATAAGTTACTACGGCTTAGAATTGAAAGCTATTACTTTGACTGACATTTAGAATTGTTATAAGTGAATATAGAACATTCAAGTAACTTTATGCGAGAGAAAGAATATCGGTGGGCTAATGAATAAAACGCATCCACTGAGAATACTTTATAATCACAAATTCATTGGTATGCGTTTATGTTCACCACCCTTGATTCACAGATACTTTTCTGCAATGCGTTCGCAATTGAGACTGCAGAGGCAGCATCTTTAAGATTGAAATTGGGATTCTTATCAAGTAAGATCCAATCGCGGAAGCCTTTAATTTCTTCTTTGACCGCGTTTGGTTTTTTTTTTTTTTTATCTGATCCATATGGGACCGTGCTGCATCGAAACTTGTATCTAGATCAGAAGAGTAATACAAACTCAAGATTCTCGGATCACCGTGAATTTGAATTTTTTCCTTAGTCCCAATAATCTTTGTCACAGTGTGATTACCATGACGATTGTTTCGACTTCCATAAAGATTCATAATAATTCCAGCATCCTCAAATTTCACAATTCCAGAACCGTCATCCACATCGCCCCATTTAGCAAAATCGGGATATACGTTCGATGTGCCGGCGGCAAACGCAGTTGAAGGTGTAGAATGCTCCCCCATTAGAAACAAGCAGACATCGATGTCGTGATCATGCAGTCCACAAATATACCTCCAGAAGCTTTAATATAGTTCAAAAAAATCCGATGAATCGTACATGTCAGTGGTCTGCGACCTGGGCGTGATGATTTTGCCGATAGAGCCATTGCGAATTGCGTTGCGCTGCTTCTAGAATGCGTTGCGCTGCTTCTATATACTCTTTGTTGTATCTTCTGGGAAACGCACACGCTGCTTTCAAGTGAGGATACTTCAATGTCTGGTAAAGGTCTCAGGCGTTCTCCTCATCCATAGCCAAGGGCTTTTCGCACAGAACATGCTTTCCATGCTCCATGATCTGAAGTAATTGCTCTTTGTGAAGAGCTGTTGGTGAGCACAGTATTACAGCATCAATAGCACCATCATTGATGAAACTTTGAAAATCGTAATAAACTGTACAACCTTCAACATGTAAGCGTGCCTATTCCTGTTCCTCCGGAATAATGGTACAAACTGCCGTCACCTTGATGTATCTAGTTTCCAATAAATTCTCAAGATGTATTTTTCCAATTCGTCTAGCAGCAACCACTCCAATTCTCAACTGCTTGTTTTGAACAGTCATTGTTGCAGCACTACATTAACCGTCCTTCTCCGCAGCCTTTTATACTCAGGCCGACAAAACAATATTTCCTATTATAGAGAGCCCATAAGTACGGAAGGAGACTCATAATAGCCGAAACTCAATGGTCACGGCCTACTAAAGTTCCCAAGACTGTTTTTCGTTAATCGGCTCCCGTTAACTCTCCTTACTCGACTTGCCTCTGTGGTCCGAATGAGGAAATTTCCCTAGCCGGAAATACCGATATAACCGGCTTTATGCGGGGTAGATTCTCCCCGGAACTGAGAGTAAAATGTAAACTACGGATGGATAATGAAATGAATTCATCATATAAACTTATCAGCGTTCAACAGTGCAAAGCACGAAGAGTTGCGTGGTGTGTGCAGTCGAGGTACACCCCGCTTGGGAGGTAAGGGAGGGGTAACCCCGTTGAAACCATTCAGCTCCTTGGCACTTCCACTTCATCCAAGTCATTCCCATAGCCATCAGTGGAAACCCTGCCACCAAAGGACTCCTTTGCAGAAATATTCTAGGTATAGTTTATGTTGACGTTATGTTATGCATAGTTCTGTGGGTCGTTGCTCTCGAATATCACAGCGTTTTGGGCGATTGCACTGATCAGAATTTAACCGCAAATATCGGGCGATTTATCGGTATTCCGGGTATATGAGTATTTAACCGGCACAATTCAAGAGGTAATTAATATATACGGAGTTCCAAGTCGTGATCAACAATTTATAATTATTGAATCCATTCAAAGCATGCTTTCAACATGAGCTTGGATATTTCGATTACTCCATTCAGCTGCTACGGATCGTACATGGCAGTATCCTACCACAGTGACAATTTCAATGATACCGGGATTGCAGCAGGAATTTACCTGCGTACCGTCCATGGACTTGCCCATCTTCCCGGACGAAGCTCGTTCATTGCAGCTGGATTTCGGCTAGTTCCACTGTATAATGGTTCTCCAGTTGAGTATACTACCGAGCTCACTCCGTGGGAATTGAAAATATCCTTTGCTAATGGCAAAATTGGGCTTGTCTTTGGTGACGAAGATATTCTACTCGTCAAAGGAGAAGGAGCGAATGTCGGGATCAGATTTGAGCAATTGGCGAAAGATGACTACTTTGGGTATATACATTCGATTCCCTATGCTGGTCGCGACTATAAGCTCGCAAACACCTCACGTATCGGACGCAGATTCGTGTTGCTGAATCAGGAAGGGTCCATTGAGGTCGAGACAGGATGGAGGAGTGATAAGGCGTCGCCCTCATTGACTTTTGGATCTGATCATTCTAATACATTTTTGGCCGTAATTGAAGACGTTGGAACAGAATGGACCAATAAATTATTTGAGTTTAACTATTCTAAGAGCCTTGACAAGCAAAAAGAGCGCTACACTCTATTTTCCGAGAAGTTCCCTGCAGTTCCCAAGGAGTACAAACATGGATGGGATGTTGCCTGCTATATTAACTGGACATCAGTTGTCAAAAAATCAGGTCTTCTCACCCGAGACACAATGCTCATGTCCAAGAATTGGATGTCCAGTGTTTGGAGCTGGGATCACTGCTTCAATGCTATCGCTCTCTCATACGGCAATCCAGAGCTTGCATGGGATCAGTTCATGGTGATTTTTGATCATCAGGGCGAGACAGGGGTTCTTCCAGACAGCATAAATGATGTCTACAAGATCTCGAACTTCGTAAAGCCGCCAATTCACGGATGGACGTTATCAAAACTCATGGAGCGTATGACACTAACGTTGCAGCAGAAGTACGAGGCGTATGATGTGCTTTCAAAGTGGACTCGATGGTGGCTTAACCAGAGGGATCACGATCAGGACGGTCTATGTGAGTACCACCATGGGAACGATTGTGGATGGGATAACTCCACTGTTTTCGATGAGAGTCCAACAATGGCACTTCCTGATCTTTCGGCTTTCCTGATTATTCAAATGGATGTCTTATCGGACTTAGCCAAACAATTGGGCCGTGTATCTGATTCAGTTCACTGGAGACATCAGGCTGACGCCATGTTGCAGAAGATGCTGAGCATTCAATTCGAAAATGGACATCCAAAGGCAATAGTCAGTAGCACTCATGAAACAGTTCCTTCTGAGAGCTTGATTTTGTACTTGCCAATTCTGCTCGGAGACAGGTTGCCAGAACACATTCGTCAGCACCTTCTCAAAACACTCAGAAGCGACAAGTTTTACACTGCACATGGATTTGCGACTGAGTCTCCTTCGAGCCGAGAGTACACCAGCGACGGATATTGGCGGGGTCCTATCTGGGCACCAAGTAGTCTTCTTCTTATTGAAGGAATCAACAGTTGTGGAGACCGTTCGCTTGCTAAGGATGCAGTTCACCGATTTTCTAAGATGTTCCAGAAGAATGGATCCGCCGAAAACTTTGATGCATTGACTGGAGAAGGGCTCCGTGATCGAGCTTACACATGGACTGCTAGCGTTTTCTTGATCTTGGCTCATGATTACCTTCTTTGAGTGATGTGTATAGAGAAATATAGGAAATACAATATTGAACAAATATAAATTAGGTACCTAATAGTACTAACAAATTTGGAGTAAGAAACTACTTACAGAGGTCTTATGATTCTAGTTAACTAGAATCCATTGATAAATGATTCGACTAACTTGTCATTCATTGTAAAATCACATAGGCATCTAAAAATATTTGCTACTGCAATTGAAATATAGCTAATCGTACGTTTAACTTTGTGCACGTAGACGGTAGAGTCCAACTCCTTGAGGTGGAATTTCTGCATAAAAGGTCCCCATCGGCTCCAAAACTCCAATTTTAGAACCGAACAGTGCAGTATCATTGTTAGCAATACCCGTGGCGTAGCTGGTCTCGGTAGCATTGTAAATAATTCCCTTAGGTGAAATTGTGCCGTTGATGATAGCAGCAGCAGTAGCATTGTCAATTCTGTTGGCCCATAAATCGTAAATATCAAACGACATTTTCTCGTAAGAAACTGGCTTGAGGTCAGCAGTGTTGAAAAAGATTGCTTCCACACTGGCATTCATGTTCTGGTACTCGTTACCTCCGTTAACTAGCGCCACGACTTGGTCACCGTTGTCCAATCCTCCAGACCACAATGAACTCATGTATCCATTATCATCAACATTCTGCCATGCTCGTGTAGCCTCAGATCCGTTAGGATCTTGAGAAATGGCAATTATCGCCGCATTGGTTAGAATACTATAAGCTCCAGGAGTCAGGTTCATCAAATTGTTACTCATAATCAAATTAGACTTGGCTACAGCCCACATTGTGAACTGAGTCATGTACGCTTCATCGGATGACTGACCGTTACCAACCTCCAACATGTCCATATCATTCCAGCCTCCGGGCCCTGCCGACATGTAGGCCACCTTGTCAAGGATGTTGATAAACGAGCAGTCACCCCCAGTCATGACACACCCTTGGGTAGCCTGCATCGTTCCGGTGCAAGGACACCATTGAGAGGGAGTGTTAAAATTATCACTGATGTCACCACTGATTCTCCAGGAGTTTCCAAGCACTGATCCCCAGTTTGAAACAGAATCCTGGCCCCAATTGCAAAGAGAGTAGAAAATAGGCCGTCCTGTGGCGTTTAACGCGTCTCCCATAGCTCTGTATCTAGGAACTGAAATCTGCACGGTACCGAACTGACCGTCATTATAGCAATTGTCGTATTTAAGATAGTCTACTCCCCAATCGGCAAACGCCTGGGCATCCTCGACTTCATGGCCCAACGATCCCTCATACATTTGACAAGTATAGTTTCCAGCAGAAGAGTAAATTCCCAGCTTCAAACCCATAGCGTGGATTTTGTCAGCCAATCCAGATATTCCGTTTGGGAACTTATTTGGGTCTGGAATCAATGTACCGTTACTGCTTCGTCCTGCTGACCAGCAGTCATCAATGTTAACGTACTCATAGCCAAGGTCTCTAAATCCTTTGTCTACCATGACTTGGGCAGCATCTAGAACCAGACTCTCGCTCACATTGCATCCAAAAGAATTCCATCCGTTCCAACCCATTGGAGGAGTCAAGCCCAATCCATTATTCAAAGCCAATACTGGTGCAATCACGGACATAATTGTAATAAATTTCATAGTTTTGAGTTGTATAATCTTTGTCTATCCACTTGAAAAGGATAACAGATGGTGGAGGAGGCCTCTCATGTCTTTTGAACGCCATTACCCCGCGGGCCAAGTGGGGTGCATGCATGCAGATTATTTGAAATTTCTTTTTGTGCCGATCATGGCATCAAGGCCGAGAAAACGCGGGGCATGGAAATCCCGGATGAATTAATCGTTCCTGAAAGAGACAATAAAGATCTCCGCAGATTTTCAGATCTTTTCTACTTTGTGTAAGGCACAGTAACTGTTTTGGTCAGTCAATCTCTTCATAGGGTGGAACAAAGCTAGTGCAGCCAGTAGTTCAGGGCCATCGTCAACCAGTAACCAGGGGCAAAGGACTATCTAGCCTGAGTATCTCATCAGTCGGAGATTGACTCCTCGGTTGTTTAGACTTAAGGGGATAAAACTATCCCCACTCTTCCCCGCTCTCCCGTTCGGGTATGCCGGCTAAATGAAGATCATCTGAGCGCTATGTGACGCATATTTCAAAATATCATAACTTCGTCTCCCGATACTTAATTTTGATATCGTCATCGTAGAAAACAATACCCGTCACATAATAGTGGGCCGGCTAAATTAAGATCTTCTGACCGCTATGACGCCAATTCAAACCTCACTCGCTTATTACTCGCATATTTCAAAATATTATAACTTCGTCTCCCGCAGCTTACACTCATTATCGTAGCAAAAACATGAAGAAACAATTGCAATTGCTATACTTCCTCGCACTTGGAGTACTTGCTGATGCTTACAGCAATGGAGCAGGCCTGACACCCGCTATGGGATGGGACGCTTGGAACACTTTTGGTTGTGACATCACCCAAGAGCTGTTTGAAGATACCGCAGAGGTGATTGTTAACCTCGGATTGAAGGATCTGGGATATAATCACATCAACATGGATGACTGTTGGGCAGCTCCAGAGCGAGCTGCCAACGGATCCCTGGTTGGGAACCCTCAAAAATTCCCTGATGGGATCAAAGCAGTTGCTGATTATGTTCATTCATTAGGTCTCAAGTTTGGAATCTATTCTAGTGCGGGAAACTTCACTTGTGCTGGCTATCCAGCTTCACTAGGCCACGAGATGCAAGATGCTGAGACATTTGCCTCTTGGGGAGTGGATTATCTCAAGTATGACGACTGTAACACCAATGCTGAATTTGGAACGCCAAAGGCATCGTACGATCGATACAAAGCAATGTCTCTGGCTTTAAATGCTACAGGACGGCCAATTTATTATTTTATTGCCAATGGTGGGCAAGATTATACCAACATCTGGGCAAATCAGATTGCTAATGCTTGGAGTATTTCTGGAGGAATTGCGGACGTTTACAACCAGTACAGTGTTCATTGCGTCTGTGGAGGACTTGACTTTGGATGCCCCAATCCCGGGGGAGATTGCTCGACTATGAACATGTTGGATAAGATTGCTAATCTTCCATCTAGAGCAGGTGGATTCAACGACATGGATATGTTTGAGATCGGCAGTGGTTTCCAAAGCGACGAGGCCTACAAGACGCAGTTTTCCATCTGGGCATTGGAGAAATCCGGCTTGCTGATTGGAATTGATGTGCGAACGATGGATACTCAGACCTTTTCCATTTTTGCCAATGCTGCTGTAATTGCTCTAAACCAAGACTCCAAGTCGTCTGTCCCTCCACGAATCTGGCAGTACGTCGAAGATGGGTTCATGTATAACCTATGGGCGGGGCATATGGCAAATGGAGACGTTGTGATGGCATTGGTAAATGGAGGTGATACCCCCAAGACAATGACCGCGTCGCTGCACGATATATTTGGGAACGATGAGCCTAACGGAAATTGGTCTATTTACGATTTGTGGGGAGGAAGAATTTCCAACTCAACGGCAGCTTCGATCCTTGCTTTAAACGGCACTGCAGATCTTTCCGAAGTATTGTACAACTCCACCGAGACAAGTTATGACGAAGGTATCGCGATGAATGATCCCAAGTTGTTTGGTACTAAGATTGGCCGCACTGTGGCCCACAAGAATATCACAGTAGATATTCCCGCCAATGGAGTAGCTTTGTATCGTCTCCGACAGGAGCAGTAAAGATGGCTAAGGACTAAACTTGTGTCCAGTCAAATATAGTTCCTATAGTGGCTAAAGTCTAAATTAAGTATGTTATTATTTTGTTCGCAGTCCACCGTTTTACAAGCACTTAGTGCGTTTGGAGGCTATTGTACATGTTTAAACTCCCAAATTGCCGACTTCAACCAGGAAAAAGATTGTAACCAATCTTACATCGTCCTCGTTCACGCACAATTGCGGCCAAATGTCCCGAATTAAGGTGGGACTCTAGCTCAACAAAAATACACGGTACACATGCACTTGTGGCGCGAGATCACCATTATCCGCTAAACGAATTTGAAGTTTGTATCAACTGCATTTCTTTTTTGCTACTGTGGAATCCAACTGTACTCTAATATCTCCAAGATTCATCTTATTCGAAGTAGAAAATCACGCAATATCTAAATAAATTGCGTTGCCTTGATCGAGAATTATCACTGTTTAGAGCTGTAATAATTTTAAACTGAGCCTCAATTTCAAATACGAAAACGAAGTAGTCGCACAGTGTTAAGTACTATAGTTGTTTAGATTTGTTTTATTAAAATTCTGTCTAAATTTCAAATACCAATACAAATTCGTCACACAGTGTTAAGCCTTATCGTCTTTTAGACTAGTATGTATTTAAACTCCGCCTCAATTTCAAATACGAAAACGAAGTAGTCGCACAGTGTTAAGTACTATAGTTGTTTAGATTTGTTTTATTAAAATTCTGTCTAAATTTCAAATACCAATACAAATTCGTCACACAGTGTTAAGCCTTATCGTCTTTTAGACTAGTATGTATTTAAACTCCGCCTCAATTTCAAATACGAAAACGAAGTAGTCGCACAGTGTTAAGTACTATAGTTGTTTAGATTTGTTTTATTTAAATTCTGTCTAAATTTCAAATACAAATACAAAATGGTCACACCGTGACCGGGCGAAAGTACGACAGCTATTTTTCGTTCTGTGGAGTCTTCACAGGACTCCTAGCCAGCTTGATCATTTTTGGCTATCTCCATATTAAACGGCGGGGATAAATTCAGTGGATAAATCTAGTCTGAAACTATCGGATAATTAGGCTCACTATGCAACAATGTGGGGTGATTTACTTCCATCGGCATGAAACACGCCCTAAGTTATATTTTTGCCGGCAGATCGTTTCTCGTATTGTCTATTGAAACAGCTAAGCACCAAGTATTTACCGATTCTCACGTCCATGGATAATTAAAACATGGAGTTTACGGGTAATTTAGCCAGTTCGCGGGGTCATCCCAAGGTATTTTAGTTATTACCCCACTTCTAGAGAGAATATGGGGAAATTATCGGGATTCTCGACGCATGTTTTGCCCATGATCTGCCGCATCCATCATGCATGTAACCGATGACTAAAAGCTGATGAGAGATCTAACCCAAAGCAGTAAATTTAGAGAGTGAACGCTTATTTAATCTCTGAATCTCCACACTTTTTGGAAGTCAGTTACACTGATCGGCAATATGTCGGAAACACAAGCTATCTCGGAGGGACAACTGCAGCACTCGGAGAACGAGGCCGCAAATCTCGCTTCTGACGTTGAACACAATCTTACTACACTTCTGGCTTTGAAAATCCACAGAAAGGCGGTATTCTGGGCGTTTGTTCTCTCGTCAACAATTATCATGGAAGGATATGATACGAGTCTCATGGCTTCGTTCTATGCTTACCCTTCGTTCCGGGCGAAGTACGGCCAACAGTTTGGAACCGGCGTCGGAGAGCAGATCCCCACTCGGTGGCAGATCGGACTCGGTGATGCATCCTCTGTGGGATCCGTCATTGGTGTTTTCTGCAATGGGTTTTTGACGGAGCGTTTTGGTCACCGTCGTGTCATTATGGTTTCCCTTGCTTTTATGACGGCGTTTATTTTCATTCCCTTCTTCTCCCCCAGTGTGCAGGTGCTACTAGTAGGTCAGATTCTATGTGGAATTCCATGGGGAATATTTGCTACAATGGGACCTTCTTATTCTTCAGAGGTCTGCCCTACTGTTCTTCGTGGTTATCTGACTGCCTATGTAAACATGTGTTGGGCCATCGGACAGCTTATTGCTGCCGGAGTCATCCAAGGTCTCGTAAGCAATACAACTGAGTGGTCTTATCGCATTCCCTTCGCCATTCAATGGGTGTGGCCCGTGCCGTTGTTTATCTTGACTTTCTTTGCCCCAGATTCCCCGTGGTGGCTAGTGCGACGAGGCCGTTTAGATGAAGCTCGTCAATCTGTGAGAAGATTGACCGCAAAGTCTGAGTTGGGCGCCGAAAATCTCGCCATTGCACTTATGGTCCGTACTAATAAACTTGAACAGGAGTTCAATACTGGTGGAAACTACTTGGATTGCTTCCGAGGTACAAACTTGAGACGAACCGAGATTGCGTGTATTGCTCTTGCTGGCCAGGTGCTTAGTGGAGCGTGGTTCGCTTATTCTCCATCCTTTTTCTTCACTCAGGCTGGCGTCAGCTCCAGCAACTCTTACAAACTTAGTCTCGGAGGAACTGCACTTGCGTTTTTGGGAACTGTTGGCTCTTGGTTCCTGCTGGCTTATTTCGGTCGTAGATGGGTTTACATGGGCGGAATGATAGCCATGAGTTTTCTGTTATTGGTTGTTGGTGTTATTACACCGGCTGCTGATAAGGGTAGTGGCGGTAAGTGGGCACAGGCAGCGTTGACATTGATATGGGTCATCATATACTCGCTCACAGTTGGACCGTTAGCCTTCACTGTCGCTGCAGAGGTATCAGCAACCCGATTGCGATCTCAAACATTAGCTCTAGGTCGAAACCTCTACAACATATTGTCAATTGTAGCTGGGGTAGTTGAGCCATACCTTATTAATCCCACCTCGGCAAATCTCAAGGGTAAGACTGCCTTCGTATGGATGGCCACTGCTATCTTGACTTCGGTGTGGTGTTACTTCCGGCTACCTGAGACAAAGGGTCGAACCTACCAGGAGTTGGATGTTATGTTTGAACAACGAGTACCGGCATGGAAGTTTGCTTCTACTGTTCTCGACGAGGATAGTCTTCGAATTGATGACGATTTCGATCATGATATGAAAGCACACGGTCAGGAGCATGTTGAATATACTTAAAAGATCTCAGTTATTAGCTCTATGTTGAGAATATTTTGTCAACTATGTGTTATCATAAATTTTTTTGTCTTTTCTTTCTTTTATTGCGAAGCGAAATAAGAAGTTTAGCATTCCCAGAACGGAATACCGACAGGCGAGTGCATCGAGGGGTGCTAAGTAGCATTTTATGAGGCGTCGTATGTGGCTACACGAACATGCAGCAGCTCCGTACTAAGTCGAGAGGAATTGCCTATTAATAAAGTCTGTCTGATCCAAACTGCCTCTGAAATAGAATTAATCTGTTGCTGAGCAAAGATTGATATTGTGCATTACTAGACAATGGCAAGAGCCCGGGATGGGGATCTACAGTTTGTATAGTGATATCCATTTGCGGTAGTCTCCTCCCAAGTTGACTAGCTGGAAACTTTGGCGGATTGCTGATAGAGATTTGTAGCAGAGATCAGCCGAGGGCCGAGGAACTCAACAGAGGCTAAGAGACACAGGTCCATTTCAGGCGGCAGGAAAATGCAGCATAAAGATGGGTCCGTCGGGCGTTTTCCTTGCTTTACTCGCAACGGTCCGGAACCTTTAATTAACTTCTCTCTGGAACTTGGAAATTTAATCAGGGTCGCAGTGAATAGGACTTATATTTGGCTTTAAAGACAGTTATCTGGTTGATCCTGCAAGTAGTCATATCCTTGTCTCAAAGATTCCGCCATGCATGAACGAAAATTAGGGGATCGAAGATGATCAGATACCTTATTCGAAACTATGCCGACTATGGATTGGATGACGTTATTATTGGCTCAGTGAGTACCTTACGAGAAATCTTGAGTCATGGTTCTGCGAAGTATGGTCGCAAGACTGAAACCTAAAGGAATTGACCGAAGGGATTTAGTAATATTAGGGACCCTACAGATATTTCTTTGTGTATTATATGAATTTACTTAATGGCTACCTTTTTATTTGTTCTTACTGTTTCCACAGTAACTACACTATACGTTAGATGTGATCTTATATCAATGTAACGTTAGAAATTCACACGGTGTTTATAAATACTTTAGGCTATTCCATATCGGCAGCTACTCTCTCACGACATCGCAGTTTCACCGTACCCTAAAGCTTCTCAACCCCCACCATGCGAGGGGCCTGCGGCTTAACGTGAATTAACGCGGATAAGCTCCAGACAGATTGAGAGGTCTTTCTTGATTTCGTGCGTCGTTGTGCATGACCGTTGTTAGTTGACCGGTTGATTTGTCTACCTAATCGGGATAACGGACGAGACCTCATCCTACTAAGTACTCTGATTAGCTTTGGATGATTACTGGCTTCTTCAAGAGACTATCGATTTCTAGCCATCGTCGATGGAAGTTTGAGGCAGTAACAGAGCTGTGATGTCCTTATACGTTCTGGGCCGCTTGCGTACATTGACGGCGGCAATGAGTGCATGACCCTCGCCGGGGCAGCAATAGATGCACGGATACGTTGAGAGTTCTACGTAATAATATCCTTATATTTTGTAGTACCCTAACCATGTTTATGAGACGTACTGAGGCATACTTCGGCTTTTGCAATTATTGTAGTCGTTATTGAGGCACCATTGGCTGGGCCGGTGGCTGGACTGGTGTTGATCGGGGTCTCGATAAAATATAGGCATATCGCTGCGGGCAGGCCGGTGAGTTCATTCTATGACCTACACCGTGACAACCGTTACACCGAGTTGGTGCACGTAGCCGACATGGTAGAATTCCATGATTCGTGGCCACAACAGAGAACGCGGAGAAGAAAATGAGAATAGAAATAACGCCTCCAGTTGGTCAACCCATCAGACTCTACACCAACTGATGACCAGTTACTACTGTCGACTTCAAAATCATCTGCAAAAAGAAAGAACTTCTTCAGCTTTCCAGCATCGAACAACGGCAGTACCGAGTACCCATCGTCAGTATCATCGTCTGAGGGCCGAAGCTTTAGCCTCACGCTTTCAAGAATACCATTCTCAATCCTTGAGCACGGTGCCTTGGTTAATTTCTTTTTCCCACTAATGAAATCAGTAAGCAATCTCGGAAATATTAGGTTCCGAGGATATTCCAACGGACGTCCTCGTGGTCGTCAGAAGGTTTCAGTTTCATGAACCTCTGGTCGATTTCTTGATTAGATGAATCCCCCGGTTTTGTTGGGCTTGAGTAATGCAATGACATCGGGGTCGCAAACAGGCAAAATAGACACTAATTCCGTAGTCAGCTACGAGAACCGAGAGATGTAAATGACCATAACAGTGAATGAGTTATACGAAGATCAAGCAAGTTACGACGCCAATAGATTTAATATCCCTATAAACCCTTAATACAGAATGCATGTCCCCATTCCAGTTCGTGCGGGGAACTTACATGAAAGGTTCCGAGTGCGGCAGCTTCTCCACCGGATCAAATTCAGCAGATGATATGAGATTCCAAATGCTGACTATTTCATAACTTGAAAAAGACGTCAATGCCTTGTAATTTAAAGTGGATTTAAGAAGATGACATTTGAGAGTTCAGACGAACTGGCTGTGGCCGAAGTGCGTAAACTAGTGATAGATTGTTGCCGCCAAAATGGAGGAGGCCATGGAGGCTCTGCCATAGGCATGGCACCGCTCGCTGTAGCTCTATGGAAGTACGTTATGAGATACAATCCCCAGAACCCACAATGGTTCGATAGAGATAGATTTGTTATGTCGAATGGACATGCGGGCATTCTTCAGTATATCATGTTGCACCTTACTGGTTATGAGCAGATGACTATGGATGAGCTCAAGGGCTACTGTGATCCCAAATTGAATGGATATTCCACTGTATGTCATGGTCATCCCGAAATTGAAGTAGACGGAATTGAAATCACTACTGGCCCTCTTGGTCAGGGAATTGCGAATGCTGTTGGAATGGCTATTGCTTCAAAACATTTGGCTGCTAAGTTCAATACCGCTGACTCAAAGGTAATCAATTCGACAATATTTTGCACCACAGGTGATGCTTGTCTCCAGGAAGGGGTGGCATTAGAAGCCATCTCATTAGCAGGTCATTTGCAGATCGATAATCTCGTTCTGATCTATGATCGAAACTGTGTGACATGTGATGGTCCGCTTGAATGGACTGCATCTGAGGATGTTAATAATAAGATGCGTGCATCTGGATGGAATGTCTTCACTATTGACAATGGTGATCATCATGTTCAGGACATTGTCCAAACCTTGCTACGAGCCAAGCAGAGTACAGGAAAACCAACGTTTATTAATATTAAGACCACCATTGGATTTGGTACATCAAGAGCTGGCACGTCCCGAGCGCACCACAGCACTTTTTCTGAAGATGATGCTGCCGCCTGGAATGTTCAGGCCGACAAGCCTACTCACACTGTATCTGAGGATACAAGAAACTATTTTAGAGATGCAATCGCAACTGGAAAAGTTCATGAGGAGAAATGGAAAGCAATAGTCAATGATTATTCTCTTAAGTATCCAGAGAAGGCAGCCGAGTTGCAATCCCGAATTCTAGGCCACCTCGATTTGGGAGACTTGTTTTCAAGCTTTGTTGTTCCCAAACATCCCATTGCCACAAGAGAAGCAAATAGCCT
Source organism: Sugiyamaella marilandica (assembly GCA_030563205.1). Classification (NCBI taxonomy): domain Eukaryota; kingdom Fungi; phylum Ascomycota; class Dipodascomycetes; order Dipodascales; family Trichomonascaceae; genus Sugiyamaella; species Sugiyamaella marilandica. Next base: position 435,058 of record JAKUBH010000009.1, on the reverse strand, counting down.
CATTTTTGACAAGATTTTCCGGACCATACCTAGTGTGATAGGCGGTGCTGCTGATTTATCATCTTCTACTAAACTTGGTGATAGACCAGACGAAGCATTTGAAGCGAACAATTATACAGGTCGTTTTCTTCGATACGGAATCAGGGAGCACGCAATGGCTTCTATATCGAATGGAATAGCTGCCTATAGTCCGGGTACTCTGCTACCTGTAACTGCAACGTTCTTCATGTTCTACATGTACGCAGCACCCGGAGTTCGCATGGGTGCATTAAGCAATTTACAGGTGATCCATATGGCAACCCATGATTCCTTCGCAGAGGGTCAGAATGGTCCTACTCATCAGGCCGTGGAGTTAGACTCGCTGTTCAGGGCAATGCCTACGCTTCAATATATCCGACCTGCTGATATGGAAGAGCTTTTAGGAGCTTGGCAGCTGGCACTGGAATACAAGGAAGGCCCGACATTGCTTTCTCTTGCTAGAGATGCGATGCCTTTGATAGGCGGCACGGACCGCAACAAGGTCATCTATGGAGGATACATAGTCAAGGACGCCGAAAATGCGATTGTTACTATCGTGAGTAGTGGGTCTGAGCTATCATTGGCGGTACAAACAGCAGAAATACTAGACGGCGAGAATATTCCGTGTCGTGTCGCGAGTATGCCTTCTATCGGCCGGTTTGACAACCAGCCAGATGAATACAAGGATGCAGTACTGGCTACTGACCAAGTCATCAGTCTTGAACCTTATGTACCTCTTGTATGGGCTCGGTATTGCACTGCCAGCATTGGCGTGAAGTCTTGGGGTTATAGTGCATCTGGGGAGAGTAATTACATCCGATTTGGCTTGGATCCCCAGAGTGCAGCTAAGAAAATTAAACTGCATTTGCAATCGCTACCGACCTACAACAGACCAGTCAAATGGCGACTTATTTAGACGTATTCTATAAATGTTTGTCATCTAATCAAGATAAGATCTGATAAGCTCAAATGTGGGGTGCTTCCGTGTGGTAGATTGGCCAAACCGCCTTCCGGTGGAATTTCGGTGTCACCTCTAATGCTCCACAACTTATTAATACAACGTTTAAATGGCCTAGTTTGGCCAGCTATTTTCTCCACAATTTCCCCCTCATTCATACTTTTCAATTGACAGTCATGACTCTATCCGCTGGTAGCCACCAGGCGGTTGCCCTTTACAAGTCCAAGGATCTTCGCCAAACCACTGTTCCAACAGTAGAGCCAGCAGAGAACCAAGTCCAGATCGAAATAAAATCGGTTGGCATTTGTGGTTCTGATATCCATTATTATCAGCATGCCAGGAATGGAGCTTTCAGTGTCATTGACCCGTTAATTCTGGGTCATGAAGGGTCTGGCAAGGTCACTGCCATTGGGTCTGGTGTGACTAAATTTCGTGTCGGCGACAAGGTCGCTGTAGAACCCCAAGTATCTTGCAGAGTTTGTGACCTTTGTAAATCAGGGAAGTACAACTTGTGCCGTGAAGTACGATTCTCGGGTTCGGCTCAGATTCACCCACATTGTCAGGGAATGCTGCAAGAATACTACTGCCATGACGAAGATTTCGTCCACAAGTTACCAGAGGAATTATCCTACAATGAAGGCGCAATGATGGAACCCTTGTCAGTAGCACTTCAAGCGGCGAAGAGATCTAGCATAGAGGTTGGACAGAGTGTCACGGTGATCGGAGCAGGCCCCATAGGGCTATTGACAGCATCAGTCGCGAAGTGCTCTGGAGCTTCCAAGATCACAATTATTGACACCCGGTCAGATAGAATAAGGTTTGCAAAGACATATTTACCAGGCGTCTCTGGAGTTATCGTTAACGAAAAACAAAGAAGCCAGGATGATATTGAGTATGCCAGAGAGCTGGCAAGTACGTTGCTCATGAAGGATGGCGTTCAGGAATCGGACCGAGTATTTGAATGCACTGGAGTACCGGTCTGTACTACGCTAGGAATTAGACTGACGGCTCCGGGAGGAAAAGCTGTTGTCGTTGGCTTCGGAATCCCTATTCAAAGGCTCGACCTCGGATATGCATCGTCCAGAGAAGTAGACTTGATCGGTGTTTTCAGATATGCAAATACTTATTCGACGGCCATTGAACTAGTTGAAAGTGGAAAGGTCGACTTAAAGTCACTAGTAAGCCATGAGTTTCCTGTGGAAAATGCAGATGGCGCTTTCCAATTAGTGTCGTCAGGTTCCGAAGGTGTGGTGAAAGTTATGATAGTTCGTTAGTTATTAACTGCTGACAAAACATGTAAGTGTTTTTAGAAAGCAAATAAGGAGAAGCATATTGTAAATTTTAATATGAATTTGTGACAATACAAATAAGATTGGGAATTGTTGTACATCAGTATAGTACTGGGGGCTTCTGAGATTCAATTCAACTATGCGGTGTTAAAAGCGTCAAAATATAGCTATGGCATTCGGAGGAGACGCTATTCCATTTGGAACATTCAGCGGAGCACTAGTCAGGAAGAAGCTGTATCTTTTGGTTTCCTCACAAACCTCAGCAAGTCTCTTTAGATCCCAAAGTTCTCCGATTGGCATTCCAAACATAGCAAGTAGATAGAAGTGTAAAGAATAGTCATCTCTTGATTTCGGGGGCCATGCTTCAAAAGCGGCAGTATCGCTCGCTACGGCTGCAAACTGGTGATTCCAAAACCAAGCTGCGGAATCTTCGCCCCCCTCTACACCGACATACGTGCCACTGTTAAGTAGGTCACGCTCTGCAAAAGATGCTTTATCATACCACTCAGTGAGGCCGCTTCGCACAATAACAATATCCCCTTTCTTGAACTTCACATTTTCCTCTTCGGCAATTTTCTCTAGAGTCTCAATGGTTATTTTGTGGTTTTCAATTGGAGAGTAACTGATACCATGTCTCTTGGCGTAGCTCACGTAATCTAGTAGAACTCCTCTCGCCACAATACCCCCATTACGAGCCCACGAGTCCACGCCCGACTTCAAAGATGGGGCACCCGCCAACACTTCCTCGTGTTTGACACCGTTATAAAACTGTTTTGTTGCATGGTGACCCACGTGAATCAAACTGTCCCACTGGCTACTGCTCTGAGTATTAATATGTATGACATCATCACAAGACAGCTCTCCAGGTGAAGTATTGTTAATGATCTCTCTAGAAAACTGTTTTCTTCCGAATCCTGGTGGATTTAATGAGTCCAATGGCCAATCAAGCGATACGTGTAGTCCTGTGGTGATTTCTTGTTTTGCCTCCAAAATAACATCACTCGTAAGAAAGTTAATTGTTCCTAGGACGTCTTTTACTCCATTACGGTCAAATACACCCCATGCACAACCTCGTGGCATAGACGGCACATCTGGAAGCTTCTCATAGCTCGGTATGATGAGCTCCTCCACCATAGTTCACGGTTGACATAGTTATTGAAAAGTCGCATGACTTATAGAACGCACGATTCCACCGGATTTACCCCACCCTGCACCCCAGTTTTTACTTCACCAGAAACAGCTACACCTGCAGAGGCATATCCGGTGGTATTTAAACCGAAATATCCCACGGAAATATGTTTCAGTTGTCTTTAAATAAGAACAATTCAGTCTACTTGACAGTATAACCGCCAATATGGATCACGAGCCGAGACTGATAATTATAGGATGTGGTGTTTCAGGTGTTGCCATGGCCTGCAAACTCAAAATGATGAACTATCACAATTTCATCATTTATGAGAGAGAAGAGGACTTTGGGGGTACTTGGTTCCTGAACACATATCCAGGTGTTGGATGCGATGTGGAATCACATTACTATTCCTTTTCGTTCAACCTGAACCACAACTGGTCTCGTCGATTCGCTGGGCAGGAGGAGATTCTCCAATACGTACATGATACTGCGGACAAGTTCAAAGTGACTCCTCATATTCAGACAGGAATTGAAGTAGTTGGAGCTGAATGGAAGGGCAAGTTTTGGCGAGTCACTCTTCACAACATGGCCAGTGACGTCACATTTACGCGAGATGCTGAAATGCTTGTCTCCGCCGTGGGTGTGTTTACTGAGCCAAGAGACTGCACAATTCCAGGTATTGAGAAGTATAAAGGAGATGTGATACATACGGCGCGGTGGCAGAAGGGATATGACGCTACTGGAAAGACAATCGGGGTAGTTGGAAACGGCTGTAGTGCTGCGCAGCTTGTACCCGTAATATCTCAAGTTGCTAAAAAGGTAGTCCAGTTTCAGCGAACCCCCCAATGGTTTTTTGTTCGGCCGAACAGAGAGTTCACCTCATTTGAAAAGTTCCTTTTCAACTATGTCCCTCTGTACGAAAAGCTATATAGGCTTCTGTTATTCTATGAAACGGATTCCTTACATACGTTGTATCTGTCTGACACTGCCCATCAGCGTAATGCGAGGGCCAAAGTACAGAAGGTAGCACTGGACTACATGCTTAAGACAGCACCTAAGAAGTATCACAAGATTTTAACACCTAGCTTTGAGTTGGGCTGTAAGAGAAGAATCTTTGATCCTGGTTATCTGGAAAGTCTTCATCGGCCGAACGTTGAACTGACTACTGATAAAATCGTGGAATTCACAGAAAAAGGGCTGCGGACAGAATTATCAGAGTATGAGTTTGACACTGTGGTGTTAGCTACTGGATTCAAAGTTCAGGAGTTCCTCCAGCCATTACATATTGTTGGAGAGGGAGGAGTAACTTTGGATAAACACTGGAAGGAGACCGACGGTTGCCAAGCCTATAAAGGATCTTTCATCTCTGGATTTCCTAATTTTGGAATTATTTTTGGCCCCAACTCATTTCCTGCCCACAATAGTGCCATTTTCACAAATGAGGTTTCGTGCGAGTATATCATAAAGACCATGGTAAAGCCAATCCTGAAGTCCAATTTTGAAGTGATAGATGTCAAGGAAGCTTCTGAAATGTATGATGCTGCTTATGTGCAAAAGAGACTGAAAAATATGGTGTGGAGTAGTGCTTGTGCAAGCTGGAATGTAAACGACAAAGGAAGGAATACAACAAGCTACTATGATTACGCCTTCAAATTCTGGCTCAGACTGCTCTGGCCGAACTGGAGCGATTTCAATATCAGAGGAGGCAAAAAAACAGTCCCTACACACCCTGCAGTAAAGGCTCTCCTATATCTGTTGGGTGGTTCTGCAGCAATTGCTTTAGCATATGTGTCTAGAGCGACAGTCGGAACTTCATATTTGAAGCTACTATCGCGTTAGTTCTCAAAGTCACGTATCAAAATAAGAATAAAATTTTCGATCATACAGTTAAATATATCCTGACTATGGAAGATCAAGGAAGTCAAGGACTTCCGTAGGACATTAGAACGCTTTGCATATCGAAGTCTTCCATATCCCACAACCAAGACTCAGAAAATACTGACGATTGTAACACTTCATCGGAAAGTTGAGGAATACTGCTGTTGTACACGTCGACTTTTTCTGGAGCACAAGCTTCGTCAGATGACTTTCCAGCGGCAGCATCCTGATAATTTGCAGTATCTTGCAGGATAGAACCCATCTCTCTGGATATAGCCAGTCTTGTAAGCTCCACAAGTACGTTTAGAGACTGTTCAGAGAGTCTCGCTGCTGTGGACATTTCCTTTTGTATACTAATAATCCGTTGAATGCCCCGCTTGAGCTCATAGCTTTCAGATGACAGTGGATCCATTATCATTGAAACACACAGCACCACCCCTGCTGTGAATACATGCAGGCTAAAAAAAGAGACAGCATGAGTCTGTAAGGAGGTTTTCAATAGTTGCGGGTAGTTGCTTAATCTCGATGTCCTCAACGCAGACTCTATGCACTTCTTCGAACTCATGCCTATTAAGCCACTGACTTCGTTAATATCAATTTTCATGGTATCTGTTTGCCGTGAACTCTTTAAAGCGAGAAAAGGCCTCAGAAGCATTACTTGAATATTGTCAAATGCCATTTGAAGAGCCATAGCCTGTAATCGAAGAGTAGTGGTAGTCCCACTGTCGCCTGGCTGTAAATCCGGGAGTTTCTCCAAACACAAGAAGTCAGGAAGCTCTTCGTAGAATTTGTGAAGTTTTGAATACAAGGCTGACAACGTTTGTTGCAAGGATACGATTTCCAGGAACGCCTTATCGCGGTTATACACCTTCTCCATGATTTCTGAGGCAATTTGGTAGAGCTCAAATTTTCGGAGATGGTATACAAACAACGTTGAGTCGCAGTCACTGTCGAATACCTCCGAAGCTAGAAATGGACAGCCTACAGTAATATCCTGGTCGTGAATGCCAACTGGGCAGCCATATGCCATGCAGCAGTATCTGTCACTAACATACAGCGTCCACCAGCATCTCTTACGCTCCTCCTTTTGCAATGCTGGCACTGTAGCAGGCGGTTCCAGGTGCAACCTCAACGCAACAGCAACTTTTAGTGCTGCACCTAGAATGGACCATGCTAAACTAGGTGAGCCGTAATAAAGGTGATAGGTGGTGAAAATCACTCCAAACTGTACTGTCTCCAGCTTTGGCGTCTGCATTATCTCGAGGAACCGGCCGCTACATCTGTTGAGCAGCAGTCTTTCCAGTTGTGCGAGATTGACGCCTTGGAATTGGCGTTGGTTGTTATCCAAAATCAGCCTCGATGAAATCAACCATACCGAACACAGAGTGTTTGCAAATCCCTGTTGGTTCTTGTCAACATACCCATTATCAAGAAGATCACTGTACCTTTGCCTAAATCGAGACTCCATAAGGGTGCTCATCAGCCAGTGAACAGACTCGAAATAATTATCTACTAGAGCATCAAGCACATCACGCGAAGGTAGTTCAACACCCAAATCGAAGAACTCTGCAAGCGACATCCGTCCGGCAGGTGCATCTGACACGCCGCCAATGAGCGATGAAGTTTGGGCCCTCAAAATGTTATCAATATGATGTATCCGCAGAACCCGCTCTGTAAGCTCCAGGACTGAGCTTGGTTTTATCACGTTTGAATCCATTGGACCACCTTCCAGCGACTCGGGAGTCAATAAGGAATTCGCTTGTGGACTTGCCTCAGTGAAACAGCCGGCCCTTCCGCTATTAATGATAATATCTCTTTCTGCCATGTCGAGACCTATTTCAGCAGCCAACATCTGATGGCTTCTAAGAGGTGTTGTAATTTGATCTACCGCCGTGTCACCAATTGCACTTGTGCTATATGACCTTTGAGAATATCTTGACTTCGAACTGAGCCGAGAGGGCTCTGCTACTCGTCCTCCAGTGACACGAGGACCACTACTACCCTTCCGCGAAAGGTCATTCTGATCAAGAGAGATGCCATCTTCCAATGAGCGCAGCTCAGGTTCTGAGTAATCACTGCGAGGAACACTGCTTGACGGAGACAATATCTCAGTTGCTGTTGTGCTATTGCTCAGTTTACGGACCTGTCTTCTGGGCTTAACATTGTCGTCCTGACGGTCAATGCACTCGACTCCAGACCTCACGCACAACACGCAGGGTCGAGCAGCGTCGCACTTGAGCTTCTGGCGCCTGCATCGCGCACAGGCCCGTCGAATGCGAGTTCCACGCGCAACTGCCATAGTCGAAAACAATTCAAAGAAGGATTCCACCGGTCTTATTTACTAACTTATTTCCAATGGAAGATACTGCGGGAAACAATATGGTCAGCAGGTGGGGTAGTCCGGTGGAGCTTTGTCTCTTTGTGTGGGGACCCCGCACGCTACCCCGCATACCTCATTCGGCAAACTAGCCTGTAAACGACTTGCGCCAAGCCTGAATGAAGGGAACCAGAACAGCTCGTGAGCATCATTAAAACGTCAACAGGGCACGAGAATGTTCGTTTTGAGTACTTATTTGGAATCAATTCAATCCTAAATAGATGTTGGGGCGTTTTTCGAATAGTAGATAATACAGTTCTATGAGATATTCATAATTCTGAGTCAGATTCTAGTAGTCGGCCGATGCCAGGATGTTTCATTGGTTGAAAATGCTGGCGCCACCGTCGACAAGAATTGTGGATCCGGTGACGTAGCTCGACAGATCAGAAAGAAGAAAGAGAGCAGGGCCCACAATGTCCTGGGGATCGCCAAATCTCTGCAGAGGGATCCGTCGAAACATATCTTCTCTGTATTCCTTATTTTGGAGATGCTCGTGGTTGCCATCAGTATCAAACGTTCCAGGTAGAATCGAGTTACAGCGGATCCCATACGGTCCCAATGCCACAGCTGATGAGAACATGACTGAAATGACTCCAGCTTTGGATGCTGCGTAGTGAACGAGGCTGCTGGCGCCTCCGAGCGCTGTGAACGATGAAGTCGCTACAATTGAGCCCCCCGTGTTCTGTTTCACCATTTGCTTAGCCACAGCTTGCGTAGTAAAATATGTGCCATCTAGGTTCACCGCCATTGTCTTTCGATACAGTTCTTCGGTTGTGGACAGGAACGGTGACGAGGGATATATGCCTGCATTGGAAACAAGCCCATTGATTTCGCCAAACCGCCTCACAACCTGCTCGACTAGACCGTCTGAAGTAGTTCTCTGACTGACATCTCCAGGCAAAGCAAGGAAGTTATCTGTGCTTCCTGTAACTGCGGTGACCTCCTTTTTCAACTTGTCGATGTTCTTGTCTTGAGCACTGTTGTCCGGGAAATAGTTCACGGCTACATTTGCACCTGCCTTTGCAAGCCCCAGCACTATTGCTTTTCCCATTCCTTGGGACCCGCCAGTAACAATCACCGTTTTGCCCAGCAAACTCAGAGACATATTGGCTGGTATCTGGTTTAGCTAATAGTCAACTCAGAAAGGAGGACTCGAAGGTCACCGGCTGTAATAAGGAATAGTGGCTCGTCTGCTTCTATCTGGTCGACCACTTATAGCCAGAGCTGGAATCTTATAAATTGGTGTAGAAAAGAAGGGCTCAAGATAGGCTCAATCAATCACGTAATGAATTATATATTGATCCCAAAATGGTGGGTAAAACCCGGTCACGGTGATTTGAGGAAAATGCGGGGTAACAATGGTGATGTGGGGTTGCCGGCGGCATCTGCTGCGGTAACTCACACTACATGTGCACATGTTCCTAAAACGGAAGTAACCCGGGGACAGAAGCTGGGGTACACTAGGCAGCCCCTCATGCTCCACCCAAGACCCGGTGGAACCGTTTTGATCTGTGGATTTAATGAGAGTTGGCTTCAGCCATAACAGCGTGAAGCTTAAATAGTCGCGCACGCCGGCTCTTAATATACACGGTTCACCATGGCATTCAGCTTTAGGGACATCTTTACAACTGTTACTCAGATAACGCTTTGCGGAGCAGTAGGTTTCACGCTGCTTGGATATGACGACGGACTGTTTAGTGGGATTATTGTTAATCCAAACTTTACTGAGACGTTCAATCATCCCGGGAGTACCTTGACTGGCCATATTGCTGCTACTTTCAACTTGGGATGCTTTTTCGGAGCTGCCTTTACTGGTATATTTGGTGAACGAATGGGTCGGCGGTACGTGCTGTTTTCTGGATGTATTATTCACGTTATTGGTGGAATCCTTCAGTCGAGTGCATTCAATGTTGTTCAGCTGATCTTTGGGAGAGCTGTCTCGGGCATTGGTTGCGGGTTCTTGACTACGACAATTCCTATTTGGCAGTCAGAAACTACTTCAGCCGAGCTCAGGGGTAAAATGCTTGTGCTGCAACTTGCGCTGGTAGATTTCGGAATCGTGGTTGTGACGTGGATCAATTTTGGCTTCCGCAATTCTGCAAACTCAGTGTCCTGGCGGTTCCCGGTAGCACTTCAGGTTATATTCCCGATCACATGCTTTGCCATGGTCACATATCTACCGGAGTCTCCTAGATGGCTTATATTCCAAGGAAGGGTCTCTGAAGCTGAGATAGTGTTTTCAAAACTTCTTCGAGCACCAATCGATTCGGAGGAAGTCAAGGAAATGAAGATGTCTGTTATTGCTAGTGTTGAGCACGAAAAAATGCTTCGTGCTACTTATAAGTTCTCGGATTTGTTCAAAAGAGACAGAATGCAGAACCTGCGTCGCATTATACTGGGTGCCAGCAGTCAGGTTTTCCAGCAGTTCGGTGGCATCAATGTCATTCTATACTACCTACCCACTATCCTGGAAGGTACTGCACATATGACCCATTCCATGGCTTTAGTGCTGACTGCCTGTAACAGTATGAACCTATGTTTCTTCACGTTCTTTTCGTGGTTTACAATTGATCGATACGGTCGTCGGCTAACGATGTCATTTGGCCTCTTGTTACAGGGGATCTGTTTCGTCATTGTCACCGTTGGTCTTGGTATTGGAACTAAGAAGTGGCAGTTCGCATCCGTTGCGTTCATGTTCTTCTATAACACAGTATTTTCGATGACAGTCAACGCTACTCCATGGTTATATCCAGCAGAGGTGAATTCACAGGTTTACCGGAACCTAGGAGCTGCGGTGTCTACTGCCGCTAACTGGATATCTAATTACACAGTGGTGCTGATTACTCCTGACGGCATTAAGAATATTGGTTGGAAGTACTACATTGTGTATGCAGCCCTCAATTTTGCTTTTGCACCGACAGTCTACTTCTTCTATGTTGAAACTGCCCGACTTACTCTGGAGGAAATCGACGAACTATTCGAAGAGCTCTATGATCGCAAGCATGGAAGACCGTCTTCGCTTCCTGTTGCCAGTTCTAAAGAGGACGTTGACAGTCGTAATCACGTTGAAATCCAGATTGAAAATAAGAATTTATGAGGAAATGCGCGCGCAACCAGTGAGAATAAGTGCTAGCAAAGGAATTGATACATTTATTCGATGAGTCGTATTTTTTAGTAGTCTGTTGTGTCATTGTGGCGCAGTTGTTCATTCAGCGTGTTATTTCAAAACCTCAATATCTAATGTTAATAATAATGTTTAGTCCTTTTCGTTGCTCAGAATCCCGCATTTACTTTCCACTAGAGTTGGCTCTCAACATAGGCTACATTAGCAAACAATCGATAAGATGCATTTTACATAATTTTCCATCAAATTGCAATCAAGAATGTATTGGTCTGGATCGTTTCCAGTGTATATTATACAATATTACGTCTAGCGTTCAAACTGTTTTCCTTATAGCCAATTTATTCTGGCTTTCGACACACGTAAAGCATCATCGGAGTGAACAGACCTTCCTTGGCACCATTGACGAGATGAACAGCAGCCTCTTCCAAGGCAATAGTGACTCTCTTGGAACCCTTGGGAGCAATGCCCACCTTCTCCAACAGGCCCGTTGCCTCCATGGTAAAGAGACGTCCGAGTTTAGAAGTTCTGCAGAAGGTAAACAGATCGCCGATGGTCTGCACATACTTCCACTCACCAGTCAGCGGATAGTACCACGGAATAGCATCTCCTACGTCAGCCATATCTCTCGCGTGTTCAATGGTAAAGCCAACAGATTGCAGAGCCTTTACTGCAACCTCGGACTTGAACATCTTTGGGATACCATCTCCTATTTCAATGCCATAGGCAATCTCCCGGTGGCGAGGATTGGTCTCGTCGTAGCTGTCAGTCAGCACCCATTCGTACACACCGAAAACTCCTCCAGGCTTCAACACTCTGTAAATTTCACCATACACCCCAGCCAGATCAGGCGCGTGCACTGTGGCCTCAATAGCGTAAACAGCATCAAAAGAGTTATCTGGGAAGTCCATCTGCATGAAATCACCCTTCACAAAAGACAACTTGGACAAGCCAAGCTTTTCGGAGTAGTTGTTTGCTCGAGAAATCTGGTAATCATTGTTATTAAGTCCCACAATCTCTGCGCCTGTGAATCTGTGGATCTCCCGGGCCGGACCTCCTACTCCACATCCAACATCCAGCACCTTCATGTCCTCAGTGATGCCCATCTTGAGAGCCAGATAATGTTCGTGTCGAGCAGTTGCCTGCCGAAATGCCTCTCCAGCATAGTAACGCGAGAAATGAAACGAGCTACCCCACCCATACTCGTAAACTAAGTTAGTCCAAATACATAAGTCTCTTCTTTCATACAGTCCGTCACAAGGTTGTAGTAGTGCTTGGTCAAGCTGGAGTAGTCGTCCAAACGAGCCTGTGTGAGTTCAGTTCTGCTAAAGCCGATATTATGTCCAAGAGATGCTCCTCGTACTACTCTGGTGCTGCTACTAATCAGAATAGAATCACAAAGATCAGCCTGAACACCATTGTGGGTTGGTGTTCTTATTCCATCAGCTGTTTATGACGGGAACCTTAGACGTGGCTAGTCATACCGACAATGAGCTGTTTTTCATGCATACCAATAGCCTGTCGCTCACAGAAGCAAAAAAATTCAGCATCACAGTGTATAGTTTTACCAACCATCTAGAGGCATAGACACAACAATGCGAATCAACAAGTATGACACTCGTTAAATGGTGTTCCAAAGATAGATCCACGCCGACATTTCGTAGCCAACAAAAACGCGCCCATAACATACTAGCAGAACACATCTCTTGATCCAACATAATCCATCGCATCTCACAGCAAAATACCTACCTGTTTATCCTGCTCAGTCTCGTTTTTTGGCCCTTTGTTATCCCAATGCTTGAAGTACCCATCAACAGCAGCAGTGTGGGCATCTCGGTTCTTATTAAGGACCGCAGCAAATCCTCCTCGCTCGCCAGATCCGTGCATTGCCTTAGCAAAGTCGGCATCTGCCTTGAAGTCCTTGGGAGCCAGTTTAGCAGAAGACATGTTGAATTCAATACTCGACTTAAATGCTCGTGGAAACTGCGCCAAAAAATCACAAAAATAGACTGTTGAGAGTCGGTGACCGTGAAATCCCCTGCCAGCCCTTATATGCACGCCAGGGTTAGTCTCCTGAAGGAGGCTGCGTGCGGCCGCTACGCGACGAATACGACGGTCAATGAGCGTAGGGTAGAAAAGTTTCAGTCTCACAGTGGAACTAGTGTGGAACACCTAAAGGCGAGAAACACACCGTTGGATAACCCCTTCAAAGAATGAAACAGATATGTCTGAGCGTTTAGCATTACTGGCGAATGGATATAATAGGAAATTAAAGAATCGTGACCTGTCGTTTCTGTCGTATGTGTCGTATAAGCGGCACAACGCCCAAGAAGGATACACTATGCAGTATAACATGCATGAGAGTCCAATATTTAGAGCAAATGCAGCCGAGTCAAGCGTTGAGGCAGTGAAATGTGGGGATGAGAGTAGCGGTAAATACGCCACCATATACGTTCTGCCAAAAGTCTCCCTGGAAAAATAAAAATAAGGATGCACGGATCAGTGCCCGACGCATATAATATAAGCTGCCTGTACCTGCTATTGTAAACAAACCCCAGACGATCTGATTATAGAGAACTGTGTTAAGTTACTACCTCTAAGTATTCCACATACTAGTGACTCTATTTTTCTGCTTCTTCAATACTAATGACACTGATCTCTTGCCATTGCCGATCGAAGCCATCGCGAAATAGATGTGTATAGATGTGGTTATCACCTCCTTGTACATTAACGTAAGATGACGACAGAGAATAAAAGGATAAGCTATCCGTTTAGATGGCTAGGGAAAACGTAGATATAGTAGATGTATGCCAATGAACGTATTAGGCACATAGAGCCGTAGAGAATTGTGAGCGAAACGTTGTCGCATACATATGTCAACAAATTTCTACTCGAAAAGCACTTGAAATATTTATAGTACAAGCTTGAACCCAATAACACATTAAAACCTAGTCATGACTCATATCCATCACATCACAGAGCCATATCACTCATCGCGCAACTCGTTACATGGCAAAGATACCATATCTAGTTGACTTCAATTTCTTGTTGAAACTGATTCACCACAGGCACCTCGTCGAGGCTGGGAGGACTCCCTGATTTTGCCAGGATAGCTTCGAAGCGCGTCAGCGCGTTTCTGTTAATCACTTCGGGAACAGTTTTGTTTTCAACAAGGTCTGTGACGTAGCCTCGGAGCTCCTCTACTTTGTCATTGCTGATATTGGCGATAACTAGTTTCGACAAGCCCAGACAGAGTGCCTTTCGCTCATCTTTCGAGTCTACTTCGGGTATTCGTCGCAACATGGCCACCGCCAAATCTACATGAATGGTTGACTCTAGCCCAGCGCCGCCAACAATCTTCCTGGGATCTGTCCAGTCAATAAGCTGCTGCATTATCTGGGTAGGATTAACCATGTCCTCTGACTCGGTGTCAAACTCCTTTGTCAGCCTCCTAACGCTGTCCACCACGACCTCTCCCATTCTTTTTTGATTCTCCACCGACGAATAGCAATATACCGGCAAGCAAAAGGACAAAATCTGACGTATAGATTGGTTGTCAGTCGACGCATTCTCGAAATACACCATAACCAGAGTCTTGATAAGATCTTCCTCGCTGAAAATGCCTTGCAGCAACAGTTTGCAAAGACCCTCCACAGCAACACACTGTACTTCAGGTTCTTCAAAGTTGCGCACCGCTTTGTAATACAACTTATAAATGCTCAGCTTGTCTACACTGCCCTCAACATCAAGCACACCAAGACCGTGAACAGTGAGGATGTCGCTAATAATTCGTACCGACTCCATCTTTAGCTCTTCATATCCCTTAGTGAAGCAGTGCCCAAACAGAAGCAAATTCTCAATAGCAAGCTCTCTGTCCAGAAGACAACAAAGTCCTAAGCACCGTAAGCCTCTTTCTCGCACTGTCGGCTCTTTGTTGCGCACCGCAGGAATAACGAGACCATCAAGAAGTGATCTCAGATGAACATTCGTACCCAACGGTTCTTGGATCAACTCCAGCGACGCCTGCATGACCGATAAACACTTAATGAGCACCACCAGCATCTTCTCCCCGCTGTCAACGACTTCACCGTTGCCATTATCGTCATCAAGCGTATCTCGGACATCAGACACCAGTTCAACGAGGATCTGTGAAAAGTCGCGCTCGTTGATTGCAATCTTGGAAATAATATGCATTGAACATTTTATGGTCGCTTCGTTAATCTCCTCCTTGACGATAGTGTTTCTGAGAAATGCAAGGGTTTTACGGCGGCCCATCTCATCTCCAAAATCATAGGTTCCGATAATTGTCAAAAGCTGTTCCACTATGAATTCCGCATCAATATCACCAGGGTTCTTTTCGAGCAATGACAGGTACTGCTCTGCATACGATGCCAAACTTGTCAAGTCCGGCAGTCGCAGGTCCGCTAACTCTGACAGTCTGTTATCATGACAGTACACACTGAAGACACGTACCAGAAACGCTGATTCAGAGCTCAGTGTGTTCCAGAACTCTTCGTTAAACTCGAGCTTATCAAGAACATCCTTCCTCGAATCAAAGAAAGCCACCATTGCTGTCTCAGCAACCTGGCTGTTGAGCACATCGAGTCGTTCCAACAGCTCCACCAGATCGTTGTTGGCGGTCTCCAACCATGATGACACAAACATTTTCGTAGCAGCTGCCTTGACAACTGCATCTCGATCTCTGAGGCCCCACTGGAGAACTTTTTCGCGCATGCCGATGCTCAGGAGCCGGAAGTCACCTATCTCCATCATGGTCCTAGCGTAAACGCTGCGCCGGTTCGTCGGATGAACATCCCAAGCTCGTTCAAGCAAAAACGGCAGTGTTCGCGGTGTCTTTTGCAGGTTGAACAACACTGCTCTCCTCACTTCTGCATTGGGATCGTGCTGCATCACAGATATTAACAGTCTCGTCACTTCATCTTCCTCCTCCGTAGCTCCACCTTCCTCGTCGTCTTCGACGGCACCCTGCAGCCTCGACAGACCCAGCACCGCCTGGATGCGAATGGTCGCTTCCTTGTCGTAGAGTCGGCGACTAAGATGTAGTTTGACCGAGTCAAACAAATCGTCGCTGATTTCTCCAACATGGTTGATAATGACGGCAACAAGCTGGCAGCATCTGTACCGCACAGACTTGTCTTTGGCGTGCACGCCCCGGAAAAAATGCTGGATCAGGTACTCTGAAAATCGCGACAGCAAATCATCTCCATTGTCATCTTCGCCGCCCCCAAGCTGTACTTTCATATGGCCTATATAGCTCTCCAAAAACCTGACTATGCGGTCAGCAGAGAGTTCACCACGTCGAACTGGAAGGATCCGGTTCAGTAGCGTGACAAGGATTTTATGAAATAGCACTTCGACCTTTAACTGCAGTGCTTGGCCATGTAGAGCAGCCAGACGGGCAATCAACTTCCTCTGAGCAGCTACTGAGTTCTGAGCATTGGCAAAGATGTCGGCTACCAAGCTGTACAGGTGTTGGATATCGCCTTGTGATACTCCATCAGGAAGATCCTCCATTGGTTTCTAGGACTATAAAATATCAGAAGGAAGCTGTGACAGCAAGTCAACGGGGCTATTTATATCAAAGTATAGAGCAAAGTCCAAGCGTGCTGGGTGTAATAAACAAAATATAACTGCTCCGCATCTATAGCCCATCGCCTCAGCCGTACGTCAACAACAGCGGTGCGCAGCAGTCACTCCGGCAACGCGCCGCACGAGCCCATTTCTTTTTCTTGAAATTTCATTAGTTCTTAAATATTTTTTTGACAGTTGCAAAACGGAGTACGAGACGCTGTAGCACCTCAAAAACCTCTAATTTTTGACGCTCACAGTTTTTGAGACTGGAATTTTTATTTATTGCGCAGCTGTTTGTGTGGACGCTGGTTGCATATTGTCAGTATGGCAATGAACATTCACAGGTGTAGGTTCGTCGACTACACTCCTCACTCGATAACTGCTCTTGCCTTTAATACCAATAGCAACGTTTCCGAAAATGCTCCGACCACGGTGCGACTCGCACTGGGACGATCCAATGGAGATGTCGAGATATGGAATCCCAGATGGAGTTGGGTGCACGAGACGACACTCAAAGGAGGCAGAGGTCGCTCCATAGAAAGTTTAGCATGGGCCAAGGGAAACAGGCTTTTTTCTATAGGTGGATCTACCAGCATCACCGAGTGGGATCTTGCCACCGGCTTGCCTCTGATAAATCGTGACTGTAACTCCGGTGTCGTGTGGTCTCTAGCAGTGTCTCCTGACGGCACTAAGCTCGCTGCTGGCTGTGATAACGGCACAGTAGTGATCCTGGACATTTCGGGCGAGCTTCCTGGCGTAATTGAGTACCATAGCATTCTTCAGCGACATACGTCGAGAATCATGAGTCTGGCGTGGAAGGGTCACGATCAGATCGTAGGAGGGTGTTCTGATGGACGTATTAGAGTGTGGAGCCTGGCTGCCAACGCCAACGGTAGAATCATCAATACAATGAAAGTTGACAAGGGTCGCAAAGAAGACACCCTAGTGTGGAGCGTTGCAGTATTACCACATACAAAGCAGATTGTGAGTGGGGACTCTACTGGAAGTGTCAAGTTCTGGGATGCTAAGAACTTCACACTTCTTCAGACATTCCAGTCTCACGAGGCTGATGTCTTGTGTCTAGGCTTTGACCACCGGGGTGAGACGGTGTTCTCAGCAGGTGTGGACCGCAAAATCATCAGCTATAAGCTGGTGAGTAATAAGGCCAAAAAGTGGACCTACGTCACAAACAGGCTTTTGCATGCTCACGATGTCCGCGCTATGGCTGTTTACGAGGCGAAAGGTGCGAGCTTGCTGGTGTCTGGCGGCGTCGAGCGATGTCTGGTGGTGAACTCGGTTACAGACTTCATGGATGGGATGTTCCGCAAACTGCCGATTACTCGCCATAGGCCGAATGTTCAGTCTGTTCCCGACGCTCGTCTCCTCATGCTATGGTCAGACCAGTCGATAAAAATATGGAGGCTTGCAGAATACCTAGAGGCGGCAATGTCGGAGGATGGATTTGTACAGGAAGAGAAAGGAAAGAAGCTTGTAGCCAAGCTAACGCTGAATAACGAGGAAAATATTACGAGTGCAAGTCTATCCAGCGATGGTTCGAGGCTCGCTGTCGCGACTCTGGCAGAAGTCAAGGTCTTTGATATCACTGCACCTGATGACTCTGCCAGTTTAATAATTTCAAAGCGCGAAGCGTTGCCAGGCAGCATTCTTCCTCAACAAGGGGCTTCGTTCATCAAGTTCATGGACTCATCACGGCTGATCATTGTAACAAGTGATTCCGAGGTTCTGCGCTATGACCTGAAAAATGACAAGTATATTGAGCTGGACTGCCCAGATGTCGCATCGCATCTGAATGGCCTTGCTTCGACTTCTAGCATTCATTGCGTGTCGGTGTCTCCATCAGGAAAATATCTGGCGGCTGCTCGACCAAATGGCATTGTTGATGTATTTGATATTGGAAAACCGTCAAGGCCTGGCCACTTAGGTAGACTGCCCAAGCAGGCTGCTCCTCCCACTGCCATGTGCTTCACTTCTAGAGACACTCTGGTTGTTGTCACGGCCGAAATCAAGGTCCTTGAATTCGAAGTGAGCAAACAGACTCTGACGCCTTGGTCGAGGCGCAACTCCAACTTGCTACCTCGCGATTTAATTAGCCTGGTAGACAAATGCTGTGGAATCTTCTATGATCCGTCAAATGTAGATCGGTTGTGGCTGTGGGGAGCGAACTGGCTCGCATTTTTAGATCTAGGCGTGAATATGCCTGTCACCAGAATGACCAAGCGAAAAGTGGACCGGTTGGGTCTGATCACGGATGAGGACAAAGCGAATCAGCTGTCTGCACAAGAACGGACTAGCCAGGCACCGGGATCCGAGTCTCCTCGCGATGATTCAGAATCCAGTCGTATTCCATTTTGGATAACTTTAAAATACCGCCCTATGCTTCTGGCAGAGACGATTGGCGTTGGCGAGCTGGTAGTCGTCGAGCGACCTCCGTTCGACCTGCCCTTGCCACCAGCATTCTGGTCGAACCACAAGTTCAAGGTCTGATTGATGACTGATGATGCTTTTTTTAAATAATGTCTCAATAGATGATAGTAATGCGTTAGACGGTGTAAGCAAAGCTTGCTACGAAATCCGCTCTTCTCCAATCTAAGAATTCATTGCAACCGTCTGCCTAAGCGTATACGTGTCATAATTGAAATATATGCATTTTTTGCTGCGCTTTGTGATAAATAGTATATTTACATGCTAATAGTCGCGGAAGATGCGCACCAGCCCCTCGATTCGGAACATTTGGACTAGTAGACGCTCTTCGACTTTCCTCAGCTCGAGGAGCGACTTTTTTTCCTGGGCCGATAGGTATATTTCTTCATTGCCCCTCACATCTTCACGGCTCAGTTTATTCAGCAGCGTCGACAGCTGTGAACGCTCGTAGACGAGCCTGGTATAAGTCCTGTTCATCGATTTGTACATTTCGTCGACTATGAGAGAATAAGCTCGTTGGGGTCTATGAAACCACAGAAAGAACGACCTTCCGGGGGCTCTATCATTGCTTCGCGGAACCTCCTGCAAATTCAAGCAACCAACATTCTGCAAATCTGTCAAGTGACTTCTAATATCTTTTGCTTGTAATAACGTGAGCTGTGACAACATCTTTTCATCTACTCGTCCCTTTTCGCGAACCACTCGAAGAAGCCGAGTGGCCACAGGGGTAAATTTCTTGCTCATAATATCGTCATAGCTGGTCATTTTCAGATCTTCAACGACATCGTCAAAGGAAACAAACCACTCCCCGCCTCCGCGAGTACTGATCTTGCGAAGAAACCGAACAGAGCTGTCCGCCAGCAACTCCAGATGCTGGTTAATAGCTTCGACCGTGACCAGTCGAGAATCTCCATTACTGCTGCCATTGTGGCCTGTATAGTCGTATGTGTCCAAGTCAGCGATATCGTCGTCATCATCGTTATCGTCGTCGGCAGCATCGTTAGTCCTATATGCGTCAAATGCAAGTTTCTGTCGCTTTTGAGAAACATTGTTTTCACTCTTTATTCGCCGCTTAGCAACCAGACTAACTATGGAGCTCTGCAAATCACCTAACGGAACATCCAACGTTTTCGCAACTTCGATCGTAGTCACGTTGTTTTCAGCACATGGAGTGAAGTCTTGCTGTTTGCATCGACTGATTTTGCTCTCGTAACATGCCAGCAACGCCTTGTAGACAAGCGACGTGACTTTCCCAATTTTTTTTGCCGCCAACTTGACAAGCTCTATGTTGCGTGCCATCACTAGGAACTTGTCGTGATTGACGGTTAGCACAATATCTCTGTCAATGGTCCATCTGTCAGATTCAGCGCCCACCGATGCTCCAGATACAAGCTTGCGGCCACGCTTTATTATGCCGTTGTTGGAGACTTCTTGCTTGATGAGCCCAACATTTTTTGCATCTTTCCTGGTCGAAAGATTGTCAAAGTCCTTTTTGGTCAGCTCGGTCGCAGCCCCTCGTCGCCCTACATCCGACTGGGGAGCAGTACGATCTGCCGCGACAACCTTCATATTTTTTTCAAAAAGCTGGCCATAGATGTCCTCCACAGCGTGAAACTCAAAGTCATACAGCGGGGTCAACATCTTGGACCGCACCAACTCAGTCAAGTCTTCGCAGATTTGTGCCGCCTCGTCTGGCTTGTGGGCGTCCAGGTAGTCCTGTACCTTCATATGGCCGTAGATATGCATGTTTTTCATGATCTCAGGTATTTTGGATTGCGGACGGTCCCCAAACATATCGTTGACTATCGATAGGATCTGGCCAGTCCACAGTATACCATACACTTGCTTCCAGTTGGCGCTATAATACACATGTCTGGAGCTCTGATCTTGCCAGAACACCACGAACCGGTTCTGTATGAGTGCTACAAGGCTACGGTGAACCGTAGCCACAGGCAGACCCGAGATCTTGGCGATCTGGCCAGCCTGTTGTCGACCGTTGTCAAACAGCACTCCGACAATGGTGGCTGCCAGTTCTCCGTAGATGTCTTTCAGCACCACCTTGCACAGATCCGTGAGCTCCTTGGTCGCCATGGTTTCCAAGTCGCCTCCGGTGCTGAGCTGTCTCCGAAAAAAGTGACTTCTAACCGGTTTTTTGACGCTCTGATCAATATTTTTCTATATTTTTCAGGTTGGTGACCCCCTCCGGAGGGTAACTACATCTGCATGTATAGATGCAGACCACATGCAAGCAAAATAGACTCAGTCAATATGAACGATGAACCAACAATCCTCATACCGTCTTTTTATTTCCAGTCCATCACCGATGCAGTGAATTGCAATCTGACAGTTTTCTTTTTTAATTTGTTTGACTTCCAATTGGTCTTCGGGACGCAATTGAGCCTCTCACACCGCCCCACCAGCTTTAGTTAGATAATAAATCCTAATGATTGGAGTCGTTGAGATATTTAGCCGTATTCCATAGTGAGAACGCTGTCGGGCGGTTGCTAATCAACCAACACACTAATTGAGCCCCTAACGATCAATTGCAAGAGGCGACTCTCAAAAGCGGAAGGCACATTAGCAAAGACAGTTTCTAATGGGTAGTAGCCGGATTGCTGCATAGGTCGCCTTGTCGGCAGCAAAAAGACATGCAGCCGACTTGAGTGGGTGAGGATATCCTGTTCAAAGTTAGACTGCCGGGGTCGCCATTTGCCGGAGATTTCATAATTCCACTTTTTTTTGCCTTATTAGTGCCCAGTTTGTGTCTTCTACTCGCTTTGTGATATTTCAGGTGCTGCCACTTTTGTTAGTATTACTTCAGTCCTTTTCGAGATAAAACGGGCCGAGCTTAAATCTCGGGGCGATAATCATCGCATGACAGCCGTGCATAATAGGGTGCTTAGTTGCTGCAGACCATTGCCGCCTTGAGCTCAGGACTATTGTTCATTTAAACTTTGTGGGTTCCTGTTTCAATTGGTCGGTTACTGTTGTCCGTCATTGATCAGCCACTATGAAGGTGCATGTTATAGGCCTATCAGCTGAAGGTGACCCGATTCTCACTGGAGATGGCCGGTTTCTCAATCTACCAATTCCAACTGAGCCTTACATTGTTAGATTTGTGGTTTTCTCGTGGGCTAAGTATGCCGAGAATGGATCTCTTTGGTGCAATGTTCCGCCGGATCATGATACCCCTTTTGACCGTACCAAATACTATGAGTACCCGTTGTCAGGCTCATTTGACAAGGACATTCACATAGATATCACTATCCATAGCGGTGGACCATATTCATGCTATATCACCTACAATGAGCCCGAGACCGACTACCTGTCAGTGGAGCCTCGTCCGGCAGACAAAGTACTAGTTCAGACGAAGAAATTCTATTTCACGGTATCATCGGGATTCACACTGAATGGAAAGCCTTTAAGCCTCAACTCGCTGGCGATTCAGACAGTATTGTCAAAGCTGATGGGCCCGGTTGAGACATGGGACCCAAAGCTGCAAGCAATTCAAGACAAAGGCTACAACATGATCCATTTTACACCTCTACAGGAGCGGGGCGAGTCTGACTCACCATTTTCCATTTTTGACCAGCTTGGATGGGATCCTAACTGCTTTCCTAACGGTGAAGACGATATAAAAAACCTAACTGATAAAATGGAGAACGAGTATGGACTGCTTTCGCTGACGGATGTGGTTCTCAATCATACTGCCAACAACTCAGAGTGGCTGCGCCATCATCCAGAGGCTGGCTACTCGATTGAGACTGCTCCTCACTTGAAGCCAGCTTTGGACCTTGATTCTGCATTGCTTGACTTCTCTGCTAATCTGGACAAGTACCAGCTTCCGACGAAGATCAGCTCGGAGTCGGACATTGAACTCATTGTGAAGAATATCCGGACGTTGGTAATAGACAAACTCCGGCTGTGGGAGTACTATGTCGTCAATGTTACGTCGACAGTGTCGGCTGTGATGGATATAGTTAAGGACGATGACAAGTTTGGCAAGCTAGCCCCAATTGATATCCCGGAAGATGCAGTAGCTAGTATCAAAGGGTTAGCGAGGTTTGTATCTAATGAGTGTGGGAAGGATTTTAATAAGTTCGGTGAAGATCGTTTCAAGTTCTCATTAGACATCGTCAAGTTTGCTTCTATTCTGAAATCTCTGTATCCTGATAACAACTCGGAAATATATGAAGTAAGAGCGCGACGCATTATAGATGAGATTAATGAGCCATTCTACCAGGAGTATGACTCGGATCATACTGCCATTTTGAGTCAACTTTCGAGTCGTATCGCGTATACTCATCTCGATCCCAATGGACCCAAAATGGGCGATATTACACCCAGGACGCCACTGATCGAGCCTTATTTCACGCGACTGACAGTTGCTGCGACTGGTCAAGAGGTTGCGCTCGTTAATAATGGCTGGGTGTGGAGCGGCAATCCCTTGGTGGACTTTGCAAGCAACAAGTCTCGTGCATATTTGCGCAGAGAAGTGATTATTTGGGGTGACTGTGTGAAACTACGTTATGGAGACAAGAAGGAAGATTCGCCCTATTTGTGGGAGAGAATGAAGAAATACGTTCAGACTTTGGCGAAATACTTTCATGGCTTTCGTATTGACAATTGCCATTCCACGCCTCTTCATGTGGGAGAATACGTTTTAGATATGGCACGGTTAGTCCGTCCCAACCTTTATGTTGTCGCGGAGCTGTTTACAGGATCGGAGGAGATGGATAAGATCTTCATTGAGCGTCTTGGTCTCACTTCGCTGATTCGAGAGGCAATGCAAGCCTGGTCAGTAAAAGAATTATCCACGTTGGTGAATAAGAATGGTGGCAGGCCAATGGGCTCGTTTGCAAAACTTTCTCTTGGAACAGTTGGTAAGAAAACGTCATCAGCCGATGAAGAAGTTACTATTCTTCGTACTAGCCCCATTCACGCGTGGTTTATGGACTGCACACATGATAATCAAAGTTCCTTTGAGAAGCGAACTGTAGAGGATACGCTCCCTACGGCTGCGCTCGTTGCAATGTGCTCATGCGCCGTCGGTTCTACTGTTGGCTATGACGAATGCTACAGGAATTCTTTGAGTGTCGTTAGTGAATCGAGGAAGTATAGCTTTGGAGGAGGCATATCGAAAGTCAAAAGGATCCTTTACGATGCGCATTCTGAGATGGGACAGATGGATGCCGATGAAAGTTTCACACATTACGAACACCAGTTTATCACAGTTCATCGAGTTGATCCGAAGACGGGCGAGGGGTATTTTTTGATTGCGAGATCGAAATTCCAGCCAGACGGCGATCAAAGATGTAAGTTCTTCTTCTTACCTAGTTGTGTACTCTAACACAGTGACTGACGTTGTCCTCGCTGGGACAAAGGCTGAGTGTTTATTGGCGGTCTCTCTCTCTGTTGTGGGAGACCCCGACGAGTCAGATCCTAATGCTGTCAAAGGTTTTGAAATCAAGATTGTAGACCTGGAGTACCCAGTTATTGATTACGACGAGAATACTAGGGTGTCGACCATCAGATCCCCTGTGAACTTTCCTCAGGGATCGATCGCTCTCATAAAGACTCGGCGAGCGTTTGTGGATGCTGATCTTGATACTTTGGTCACAACTGGCGCTGAAGAAGCGGTGTCTAAATTGAACTTATTGGATCTTAATATCCTTCTATATCGATCGGAGGGTGAAGAGAGGGATTTCACCGACAATAGAGAAGGCGTGTACGATGTTCCCAATTATGGACCTCTTGTATATTCTGGCATTCAAGGCTGGTTATCTGTTCTAGCCAAGATCGTCGTCGATAATGATTTGGGTCACGCATTATGTGATAACCTCAGAAACGGTCCTTGGGCGCTTGATTATACAGTCGACCGTTTGAAAGCATATGTCGGCGAGTTTTCCAACTTGCAACCAGTGATTTCTTGGCTCGAAAGCAGATTTAATCGGCTGAAAAGCTTGCCCCCCTTTCTTGTTCCGCGATATTTTGCTATGGTCATTTTTTCGCTCTATATGGCTAGTGAGCAGAAAGCACTTGGTACTATGTCGAAGTCTTTATGTGATTCTACAGTATTTTTTCAGAGGCTTGCCCTTACGTCTGTTCAACTGGTTGGAGTTATGAACTCGGCTTCGGTATTCCCCTTCAAAACTGTAGGGTCCATGGCAGCTGGTTTACCTCACTTTTCCAAGGACTACATGAGATGCTGGGGAAGAGATGTTTTTATTTCCGTAACTGGACTGTTATTAAGCCTTAATAGGTTCGAAGACGCTGAAAATCATATCTTGGGTTTTGCTGCGACGCTGAAACATGGGCTTATTCCAAATCTGTTGGATTCAGGAGTGAATCCCAGATACAATGCCAGAGATGCAACCTGGTTTTTTCTACAGGTTGTGCAAGAATACGCCAAAAGAGTGCCTGATGGGCTTTCTATTCTTGATCGAGTCGTCAAAAGGCGATTTCCTCTTGACGATTCCTACGTCACTGTAGATGATCCCAGAGCTTTCAGTCACGAATCGACTATTCGTGAAATTATTTACGAGATCTTAAGTCGCCACGCTGCCGGTATCAGGTTCCGCGAAGCCAATGCAGGACCACAGTTGGATTCTCAAATGACGGATGAAGGATTTAATCAGAATATATATGTAGACTGGGATAACGGTATGATATTTGGAGGCAACCAGTGGAATTGTGGAACTTGGATGGACAAGATGGGTGAAAGTGAAAGGGCAGGAAACAAGGGATTTCCGGGGACTCCGCGAGATGGCGCCGCTATTGAGATTACGGGACTCTTGAAAAGTGCTCTCAGGTGGGTGTGTGAACTGCATGAAAGTGGACATTTTGAGTGGGCACATGTGGTCAATCAATATGGCAAGCCGATCACTTTTAAGGAGTGGAACAACAAGTTGGCTTCGAAGTTTGAATACGCTTACTATGTTCCGAAGAACGTAGCGGAAGATACAAAGTACGATATTGATAGCAGCATTGTCCACAGAAGGGGAATTTACAAGGACTTGTATAGGTCGGGCAAGCCATACGAGGACTATCAGTTGAGACCAAATTTTGCAATCGCCATGGTCGTTGCTCCTGAGTTGTTTGACGTGGACCACGCAGTCCACGCTATTGATATGGCGGATAGAATCATAAGAGGACCGGTAGGTATGGCAACACTGGATCCAGCCGATTACAATTACCGGCCATATTACAATAATGGCGAAGACAGCGAAGATTTTGCGACGTCCAAAGGGCGGAACTACCATCAAGGACCGGAATGGTTATGGTGCACAGGTTATTTTCTGAGAGCATTTCTGCATTTTGATCAAAAGCGGGGGGCGAAATTGCCTGATACGTTCCAGCATATACGTGTCCGTATCAAAGAGCATGTTAAGTGGCTTTCCAACTCGCCTTGGCGTGGACTCACTGAACTTACAAATAAGAATGGTGAGTTCTGCAATGATTCATCGCCCACTCAAGCCTGGAGCACTGCTACACTTTTGGATTTATACTATGACGCTAAAACTTATACGACGCGATAATTTGCGAAAAGAGCTGCAACAAGGACAATTTATAAAGAACATATAAATATATATATACATACTAGATTGAGACATTTTTGATGCATCTGACAATAAATATGCAGATATGACAATCAAGCAAGATTCATGAGCACGTCGTCATCAATATCATCATCTGAATCGACGTCCATATCTTGCTTGCTGTCACCATTCTGCTGCTGGCCATCATCCAACGTGCCACCGACCTTTATCTTGAGTTGATCCTGTTGCTGGTGTCTTTCCAAGTCAGCCAATTCCCATACGCTGACGCCAATTTGATCAGCTGGATTAACAGGCTGAGCCATCGTTCTCAAGAATTTCTTTGCAGCAGCAACTCCCATATCGGTGGATAAATTCATATCCGCATCCAGAATAGCTTCATTAATCCATTTTGGTAACTGATTTCTTTTCTTGGCAAACCTGCGGTCGGCTAACACCATGATTCCATAATCATCCTTACCTCTCAACACTCGTCCTAGACATTGAGCAGCATGCCGCATGGCGTCGAAAGAAAGGAAGTCGTTTTCTCGAATTCTGTAGTTATCTCGCAGAAACTCTAAGCGAGCTTTGAGTATACGTGACTCCGTATACTGGAATGGCACACCAATCATGAGCACTGTCCGTCCATATTGGTTGTCGAAATCTATTCCTTCAGAGACCTTTCCTCGAGCCACACAGAACATAACGGCCCCCCGTCCATTGGAACAGGCGGTCCGATATGCCTCAAGCGCCAGGGCTGTTTCTTGACCATCTGGAGTTTCGATCAGAATAAGTTTATATTTCAGCACCTCATCCAGAATTCCCATCGAGTGCCACGTGCTAATTATGCTTTCCATGTAGAGATAACTTGGAAAGAAAACAACCATTCCATCAGGTGTCAACTTCGAGAACTCTA
Organism: Sugiyamaella marilandica; assembly: GCA_030563205.1. Classification (NCBI taxonomy): domain Eukaryota; kingdom Fungi; phylum Ascomycota; class Dipodascomycetes; order Dipodascales; family Trichomonascaceae; genus Sugiyamaella; species Sugiyamaella marilandica. The sequence continues at coordinate 407,803 of JAKUBH010000009.1, read as the reverse complement.
TCAAAAGATTTCCGTAGTTACGCACAACACTAGGATCATTCCTGATCTGGAACCGAGTGCTGATAGTTACTTGATCGGATCCTTTCGTAACAATCATTGGAAGAAACGATCGTCGAGACAGCGTCATAGAATACGACTCTTGTATGACGGTTTCAAAATTAAGCATTTTGGGATACATGTCAAGAGGCGAAATAGTACCACTGGTAATAATTACCGAGCTGAACCGATCAAAAACAGGCTTCATCGCTATCGATGCGTCCAGGCAAGCGAATCTTAAGATTGGATTTGGGACGGTGGCTTGTTCAGTTTCATACGGCTCCATTATTAAAACGAATCCCTTTTCGTAGGTGGCAACCAAAGTTGCAAACGTTACTATTTCCTTAAGAGCGGTGAAGTCCTCTATCTCAGTCAGCTCGAGAGTCCTGACAAGTGAGTTCAGGCGCTCTGTGCAGAATTTGAGAGGCTTTTTGTCAATGTACGTCAGCTCCTTCAAATGCTTCAAAAACGAGTTTGGCGTTTCCGATATCACATGTAAGACCTTCATCCTCGTCTTCAAGTACTCGATGAATCTTTTAAGAAATGCAACAAAATGCTCGGCACGACGAATGTTGCCAGGAACTGCTTCGTCGAGCAAGTCCTCCGGTAGTATGGGATTCGACATAAATAAATCTTCTTCGCGGGCCTGTTCTGCCTCCCGCAAGCCCTCTACAAGCTTTTGATACTCGCTTTGCAGCTTTTCAGAATCTGTAGCCTTCACATCGTCTACTGCCCTTCCTAGCGACGAAGCGCCATGTGCAGCCTTACGCAGAGAGTCTTCAGTGATGTCCACACTCAGAGCTTCAATGCAAACGTTATCAATATTGTGTGCTTCGTCAAAGATGATAATGGCGTCTTTTGAAAGCTCTCGCGACACCCGCTCGGCGATCTTCGGATCCAGTAAGTAATGATATGAATAAATTACAATATTGCAAAAGGACATCATTCGTCTTACCGTAAAGTAAGGGCATGTCCTTTTTTGCTCGCAGTACAGAAGAAGGTCCTCGAAAGTGTAAACCCCCGGAGGTATTAGGTTATGAGGTTCAAGTTCGTAAAGGTTCTCATGATAGTCGCACAGCTGGACCCGCGTATCGCCAGCCTCTATCCTGCTCTTGGCAATACCATTTGTCATGCTTCTACAGCGCTCGTCGACAACTACGCCCTTTTTCTCTCGGCGCACACTTGGATGGAGACATAGATTCTTTCGACTGGTAAGCCCCAAGCCTCTGAAATCTTCTTCGAATCCAAGCTCCTTCGCCCGATACCGCATGAGATTCTTCAATTCAGCCAGAGCTTTCTCGATCTCTGACATGGTTCGTGAGCAATAAACGATCTTGCGGTGCTCTGGATAGTGGAGCTGGTACGCCACCGTTAGCGATAAGAGAGAAACAGTTTTGCCCGTTCCTGACGGCATTTCCAGAATGCAGTTTCCACCGACATCAAGCGTTTGCTTGATATGGCACATGTACTGGTACTGCTCTGGGTATATGCGTGGATATGGGAACAACACTGGCAAATCATCAATGAAGAACCTGAATTAGCAATTTCATGGCTGCACAATACCTACTTCATGACGTGAAGATGACACTGAGGTGTGCGGCAGCACAGATATTAAGGTGGTGATGCTATGCGCTATTATTGGCCGTCTGATAGCAGTCTACTGACAATATCAACAGCAAGAAAACAGTATTAAATCTTTTATAATAACTGGATAAGTGGGTTTCAGCATTTACTGAATCATTTACCCAGCCAGATGTAATTTTTATCTATGCCGGATTTCTAGTCCTATCCTATGCAATATCCGTGTACAAGCTGTTCAAGTTCCATATGCATACCATTACAGCGCTGTAGAAACACGATAGTGAAGAATAGAATAGACGACACAAACACAAAGCACAAAAGAGACCAAATAGAAAGAAGAATCAAAAAAGTAAAGGTATGGAATAATAAATATCTTACTTTGCTCGTTTTATATTGTATAATTAAATATAAAGACGTGATGCGAAAACTAACAGTGTACTAATCTGGACCATTGATGATACATTTAACCGCCTTACCAGACCGCACAAGCTCAAAAGCCTCCCTCGCATCGGAAAATCGCACAGAGTGAGTGATGAGCTTCTTGACAGAGATTTTACCTGATGCTACTAGTTCGACTGCCAGAGGATAATCGCCATAGCTGTACCTGAAAGAGCCTTTCAAAGTGAGTTCCTTCGAGATAACAGACGCAATCGGCAGAGTGATTTCACGTCTTCCCATTCCGACCTGCACAAACGTGCCCCCCGAGGCTACACTATAGATTGCACTGACAATCGACGGCTCTGCCCCACTAGCATCCAACGTGATATCAGGGGGCCCACCACTAGTTGCCTCTATCACCTTCTTTGCAGTCGACTGGGGACTGTCGTCCTTGAGGACGGAAACCGTCGCAGTAGCACCCATCTGTCGTGAAAGAGCCAGCCTGTCTGCCATCAGATCTACTGAAACAATCGAGGACGCTCCGAATGCAGCTGCAACAGCTACAATCAGCAGTCCAACAGGCCCAGCTCCGTAGACAGCTACTCTGCTGCCTGGGCGGATATTCCCAAGCTTCGCCGCGTGTACTGCTACACTTAAAGGCTCAATTAGAGCGCCTTCTTCAAGCGACACATGATCAGGCAGTTTGACACAGAAGTCCTCTGGCAGAATGTAGTACTTGCAAAGCGTACCGTCGATTGGCGGTGTCGCCGCGAACCTCATTGCGGGATCCAGATTATAGTTCCCGCTCTTGTATTGCTGGCTATGTCTGTCGGGAATGCCTGGTTCCAGAGCCACTCGGTCGCCGACCCTCAGAGAATTCACCGCGGAACCCACTTCTACCACGATTCCGCTGGATTCATGCCCGAGAACCATGGGAGCCTTCAAAGACTGCTGGCCCAATCCTCCCTCCACATAATAATGGACGTCACTGCCACAGATTCCTGTCTTTTTGACCTGGACTTTCACGTCATGGGGATCCGAAACTGACGGAATTGGTCTGTCTTCAAACTTCACTTCCAAAGGTTTTTGGAGCACAAAAGATAGGTTCTACCGTCAGCAGCACGCTCTCAAAAAATCACCCAGTATTATCGATAAATTCAGTAGCATATTTTTCCCATTTTGAGTATACAACCCGGAAGCAGCTGCCAGCACTATGCTGACAATTTGTTCAATCTCGAATCCTGGCTAATACCCGAAGGCCGTTGTCATTGATCACAATTCTCCTTCTTCACCACAACTGCGGCAAACAACTTATTGACTTACTTCATAAACCATGAACACTGTAAACAATATCAGAATTTAAACCTCTCTCAGTAGTACTATATATAGGTTCCCCACACGGAAGAAGGCTGTAACCCGAAATGTGGGGGAAGGCAGACCCAGAAATGTCGAAAGGTATCGTAAAGCCTGCAAATCACTCTCATCCCTCGCAGAGCTAAATCTTTATTTTTATTATAAATACCGAAAAATTATGTTGTGCCTAAGATTAATAGTGTTAACTAGGTATTCGACGATATGAGGAGCCATTTGAGTCGCCAATTGAGTCCCCAATTCAGTCTTCAGTTTTCTTAAGGGTATATGTACCGTTGGGGTATACGAGGATCGCTGCATACAGCTTGGACTAACACGAGCTGCGTTGATCTAAATGGATATCATCACCATACCAGACTTGACGAAAACGTCTGTGAGATGCAATTGGGTCCACTGAGTCGCTCCGAATGGTTTATTTGAATATCGTCCGGACATATCTTCGATCAGTAGCTGTCGGGTAATAGAGAAGTAGTGCTGACGCGTACAGAACGTGTGCGGAGAAACCTGCTAAGTCCGACCAATGACACCCCCAACCGCCGCTATCTCATCCGCATCCTTGTGGAGCCTCTTTGCGCACAAAAGTGTCCAATATCTCGGATCGCCCCCACTTGGTCTCGGAGTAAGCACGTAGCAGAAATTACTAAGCCCAGCACTAGAAGCTGGAGTGTGAGAGTATAAATAGCTGATAATAACCCATTACTTTTAAAAAGATACTTTTTGTGTGAACTTGACTTCAAGCAATGGTTCGAATTGTGTTTACTGGAGGCTCTGGCAAGGCCGGCCGATACGTCATTCCGTACTTGCTCGCACAGGGCCACGAGGTGCTCAATCTGGATCTGGTGCCGTTTCCTGATCCCACTGCCAATGTGTTCACCCTGAGAACAGACCTCACCAATGAGGGTCAGGTGCTCAATGGCCTCACTACGCATTTTGGATACGGCGGATTCAACAGGGAGGGTCCTCCCGCGGGGCCTCCTGATGTTGTGATCCACTTTGCTGCTATCCCTGCAACGTTGGTTGTGCCTGACAACCGCTGCTACGAAATCAACGTCATTTCTACTTACAACGTCATTGAAGCTGCTTGCAAGGTGGGTGTCAAGAAAATCATCATTGCGTCTTCTGAGACGACATATGGTGTGTGTTTTTCGCAGGGAGACCACGACTACCACTCGTTTCCTCTGGAGGAAGATTACGATGTGGATCCAATGGACTCGTACGGGCTGTCAAAGGTCTGCAACGAAAAGACTGCTCGCGCTTTCGCCAGGCGGTTCGGTGTAGATATTTATGCTCTACGAATTGGAAATGTTACTGAGCCTACTGACTATCACAAGTTTGTTAACTATGCTCAGAATCCAGCGATGCGTAAGCGCAACGCTTGGTCTTACATTGATGCTCGAGACCTTGGCCAGATTTGTCATCTGTGTACGCTTAAGAGCGGTCTGGGATTTCAGGTGTTTAATGCCACCAATGACACGATTACGACCAACGTCCCTACTGCCGAGTTCCTCAAGCAGGCTTGTCCCAATGTTCCCATTACTCGAGAGTTGGGTGAATGGGAGGCGCCATTGAGCAACCGCAAGATCCGAGAGGTTCTTGGCTTCAAAGAAGAACACAATTGGCGCAAGTACATCTAGTTAAGTGTGGTTAGTCGTATTTATATAACAGGAGAAATTGTAATCGCCTAGACTATGTAACGAAAAATCTTTGATGAAACTTGAACATACATTTATTAAATATCAGGATTCTTTTCGGGATTATGAAGCATTTAATCGAGTATGCGTGCCAAAGATGTTATGAAGGCAAGAAAGTATGTCAAGAAAGTACGTCAAGAAAGTATGTCTTGCGGTAAGTAGTCTCTGATAGGATGTTAGTTCTGATAGCTGGTAGAAATGCTTTTCATAATGTGCTTGGCATCCTGAAGACAACTCGAAAACATGGCTGAATATATTGGTTCGGGTTTCTCAATAGATGCTTAAGGAGGAGAAACATGGTTGTAGTAGGGCATTTGCTGACGTCAGAGCTCTATTCGGAACTAAAACAGCATGGGGAGAGCTATACGAAGCAGCTGTACCTGCCGATCTTGTGGAAAACGGGACAGAAGTTTTGCCGATGACAGGAAATCGAAACGCAGATTCCCCTTGCAAACCACTAAAACAATTTGGCTGTGTTACAGATGTAGATGTTGCCACTGATCTGAGGCGTATGTATGAAGTTAATTACGTGTCGAAGCACAGAATTTCCCTACTGCTGATTTCAAGACTGCTAGCAGTACGCGAATCGCTTTCTTCCAGATGACTACTTCACAATCTCAGGGAGATCAGTGAAATATATCTTGACACGCGATTGGACAGGGGCTAGAGTCAGGCTAGGATGTCAGGCTACCTTGGTGATGGTATTTTTTTTCTCGTGCTTGTAACTTTGGGAGATTTTGAATAAAGTTAAAATCAAGTGGACAACTCATTCAAGAAAGCGAATATATTATTATTATTACACAAGCTTGCTATATCCGACAAGTAAATCACCGATAAGCAAAACATTGACTCTTCCGTGATGAGCGCGGTCTTAGCAGACTTAGTAAGAAAGCAAGTCGGATCGTATTTGAAGAGTGGATGCTGGGCAACGAGATGCAAAAGACTCAGTCTTGGAGATAACGTATTTGGCATTTGGATGGACAGGAGCCTTGGATAGACCAAAAACCTTAATCATCTAAAAATGCGCTACAAAGCCATTAAGACCAACCACAACGGTCGGAAAAAAATGCTTATGTCGCATCATTGGCTGGACAGTGACAGCTAACGCAGACCACTGTAACGCTGACCACTGATTACCTGCACATATGCTATCAGATCGCAATAATAGGCTTTTCCTGAATATTATTTGGCTATCGGAAGCTAAATACGGGCATCCCGCATTGCATTGTCATGATTACAAACCCGTACTAATTGCCGCCTTAACTTCCGTCGTACCCCTCTTTGACCACCAGGCTAAAACCATGTTCGGTAAAAAGCCTTTCCAAAATCGGCGCCACCCCCACAATCGATATGCAGCTCCGGCATGTAAGTCGGTCGGCTGTATAGACCTCATCTTTGCACCGCTATGCTTGTAGTTTTCGGCAAATATCACCATTTCTGGCAGAAGAACACCGTGAATGTACGTTATATGGCACGCATTACCACTTGACTAATTATGGGAACTGTCGTGATATAATACAACTAGCCGAAGAAGCTTATCTGAAAATCTACCCCACTTTTGTTGTTGGCAAGACTGATGTATTACCCTAACCCAATATGCGTACGCAATCTTTGATTCCTGAATCACTACGCCGTAAAGAGGGCACCACAGCGGTTTTTTTCGCTGAATTTCTTTCAGCATGCCGGTGATGGACTTATTGTCTGCTGTGTCACGTATAACACTCTCTAAATGGCTTGAAAATAGCTCCGTCTTGTTCTCCGCCCTGCCGATCCTAATGGGGTATACCCCACATTGCCCACTATCACAATTGATCAATGTGGGGGCCCGAATTGTGAGGGGTAGTACGTAAGAGGGGTGGCAATGAATTTCGATTGGGCCTACTGGAGAAAGGCTCCGATTTTTCTTATAAAGTCGAGATATACCAAAATCGTTTGATATAGCATATTACAAGAGTGAAACACTCTAACAGTACAGAAATCCTGAAGGACAAACTTTGCAGTTAGAGTTTGATTTTAGAGGATTTCTAATTGGTTCTTCATTTTCTTCGGTCTCTGCTATATTATAGGCTGTCATTATTGGCTCCTAGATATCTACACGTATTTCCGTCATATTTGACTCATTTTAAACTCGGTTTTAAGCGTTGTTCTTGACGAAGATCCATCTACAACATGAAATTTGAAATCACACTTATCAACGTCGTGGCGGCGTTTTTTGCTTCACTCGGAGCTTTCCTTTTTGGATTTGACTCCGGTATTTTTAACACCACGATTGCTCATAGCACTTTCAACATATACATGTTTGGAAATACAAATGGGAATGCCATCCTGACAGGTGCAATTGCTTCAACTTATACTGCAGGAACTGCTATAGGAGGGTTGGCGTCTGCCTATTTTAATGATAAATTTGGCAGAAAGAAATGTATTATTGTCGGTGCTGCTGTAGTCAGCGTGGGAACTGGTATCCAAGCTGGTGCTCAAGACATCGGAATGTTGATCGCTGGTAGAGTAATTGCTGGACTCGCTGTGGGCGTCTTGCTTTCCATTGTTCCACTTTATAACGCTGAGTTGGCCGTACGGAAGTATAGAGGTATTATTGGTGGCACGTTCGGCGTAATGGCTTCACTTGGGGTGGTGTTTTCAAACTGGATTGGCTACGCGTGTGGGTTTGCTAATGGAAATGCTCAATGGAGGGTCCCGTTGGCATGTCAGATCCCATTGGGGGCCATATTGTTCGTTGGAGGATTTTTCCTGCCAGAATCCCCGCGTTGGCTGATTGAAGTTGACCGTGCTTCTGAGGCGTACCAGGTTCTTATGAAAATTCATGGCTCGCTTGGAGAAGCATTTGTTAATGAAGAGTTTGAGGAGATGCACGCGCAAATCTCTATTGATGCTCAGACCAAGAGTACTAGCTACTTAGAATGTCTGAAAGTGGGTCCAAACTTGAGGAGGACTCTATTGGGAATCTTCGTCAATGTATTTAACAATTTAGGTGGAACACCGGTTATCAGTGTCTATCAGACAAAGTTGTTCCAGGGAATTGGTTTCAAAGGCACCAAGCAACTGTTGCTGTCCGGAATTTATGGATGTGCAGGATTCTGTGGAGTCCTCACTAATATAACACTGGTGGCTGACAGGTTGGGCCGAAAGCAGTCTATGTGGCTTGGTACGATAGCGTTAGTTATTGACCTGGCTATTCTCATGGCTCTCTCGAAGCTGTACACAGGGTCCAATAATAGTGAGGGAAAGAATGCTGCCGTGGCCTTTATATTTTTGCATTCGTTCGTGTACTCGGTTTTCAATTACGGGACGGTGTGGGTCATCACTACAGAAATATTCCCTACCTATTTGCGTTCTAAAGGAGTGGCTATCTGCACGTTCTGGGGACAAGGCTTCAGCATCCTGTTACAGCAAATTGGTCTTGATGTTTACGATAAAATAGGGTACCTTTTCTACATTGTATTTATAGTGTGCACTACTATCGCTGGTCTAGGATATTACTTTTTCTTGCCTGAGACTAAGGGGGTGTCTCTAGAGAGGATTGCCGCCTTCTTTGGAGAAGAAGTGATAGAAGATACTATAGAGACAAAGTTAGCTGCTGAGGATGCAGCCGGCGCAGGGTTTGTCTACGACACAGTGAAGACCCCGGCAGTAGACCATTTCGAGGAGGTATAATCTAGGGAATTGTTACCAGTTCGAGAAACTACATAGACTATATTGATCAGATATCATAGAGTATATAAATATATTAGACTTCGGTACGCTGAGACATTTTAGTAATATTTCCTCCCATAGTTGGTGGACTACATTTTATGGCATATGGATTGTCATATCAATCAACTAAGATACATATTGAGATTAGCTCTACAAAACCAGAATCTTTTCATGAAACAAAACACTTTACAGTGGACTATCTATACATCTCGACCCCTCAGTTAGCCACTTCTGTCTCATGAACAAAGACCATTTTCTCCTTGTCGTCAGACTGGGCAACAAGTAAGAGATCAGGGGCGTCAGAGTGTTTGATACCGTCAAACAACACGTCTAACTCCTCAAGCGTCTTATTCTTAGTCTCGACGTACCAGATGTAAATAATAATGACGGCCAAGAAATCTATCGCCAAACTGGTGATAAGATAGAATTTCCAGCTAATAGCTGTCATAGCATATGGAATGATATAGGTGTTGATAAACGCCGATGCATAGATACATCCACTGTTGAGAGCCATACCCTTCGCACGCATGGTGTAGGACAAAATCTCTACTGGATATAGCACAGAAAGAGGAGTCCAGGCATACGAGTAACTTCCCATAAACAGAAATACCGAAGCAATGACGGCTCGCGAACCACTGACATTCGTCGAACCGCTGGCGCTCCCGTAATACTTGGTCAGAATTCCGGTCAACATCAGCCACAGCGCCATAGATGCGGTGCTGAAGAGAAACATTGGTCGACGTCCCACTTTGTCTGTCGACAAAGTACCGGCAACCGAGCATAACAGGTTGAACAAGTTCAGCAAAATGTTGATGATAAGTTGGGTCTGTGTGTTGGCATATCCAGCATCTGTCAGCACGTACGACAGGTAATAGGATACAATGTTGTTGCCGATAAACTGAGAAAGCACTGCCGATGATACATTGATCCAGGTTCGCTTTCGGTTACCAGGCGTCGCAATAAGAGCCTTCCAACCCGACTCGCTTTCCTTCTCGAACGCAATTGTATCCTTAATCTCCTGGAACTCGACCAACACTGTAGGATCATCAGGGTTCCCATTACCATGGTACTTGATAAGAATTTCCAAGGCTTCTTCACTCCGGCCCTGGTACGAAAGCCATCGTGGGGACTCAGGAATGAAGAACAAGAACGACAAGCACAAAACGGACGGTAACAGCTGGATAATGGATGGTGTTCTCCATGTCCACGTTCCCGACATGTTGGCAGTTCCAGTTGTAATACCTGCTGCGATCAACGAACCAATATACCATGCGGTGTTGTACAGCGAGGTTCCAGCACCACGATTGGATGGGTGAGCAATCTCAGCAACATATGTGGGAGCAGCCACCGCGGTTATTGTGAGGCCGTTTCCAATAAAAAATCTGCCGAGCGCGAACATTGCCTCAGCTACTGCAGCTGACTGAAGAACGACACCAAGTATTGTCATCAACGCTCCTAGCGCCATTCCCCACTTTCGTCCAAATCTGTCTGCTAGGTAACCTGCATACACAAAGCCCGTAAAGCCTCCAACATTGATAATGGCTGTGTTCAGGGCTGCAGTTCCGGTTGTCAGCTTGAAATAATCCTTATATTGAGGAATAATTAGAAACGAGTTCATCATGGATCCATCAAACCCATTGGTGGCCGAATTGACCACCGCGACGAGTGATATGAGAAACAAGAAGATACGGCCTTGATCAAACATACTGCAGGCAAAAAACTTTTCACTGCGCTAATACGCAAGCTCGAATGCCTTCTCTCTATATATAGGTTTGGTAACTGGTTATCAGGAGATCGTATGTAAGGTAATATGCCGGATTTGATCTTGGCTTCATGCAAGTCCCGCCGATAAGCAACGGCCCCTCCTCAACCAGACTGCGGCACTAACCGATTCCGGCCTGATACCGCTCCCCCACCTCCACGTTGGAACTGATTGCTACCCAGCGCACGGTGTTACACTACTAGACGTAGCACCGGATGTCACCCCGGGGGATGCCGGTACCTCCTCTATACTAGGTTTGGAAATATAAACGAATTCGCGTCTATATGACTGATTCACGATGATACATTGCCGGTTATGCTATCTACAGGGCATACACGTTGGAGTAATTACTTTAGAGTGTGGCAGCAATCATCCGATGAAATTCAGAGCCCATCGATAATGTATTGTTGCAAAGATACATCTGATTTAGATCTTTATAGAATATGAAAGAGAATTCAAATAGGAGGAAAGAGCTATTTGCACAGTGTGATAATCTTATCAGACTGTGTTCGGCCACGGGTACGCTAAGCTTGCATCGACATGTATCCGCCTGAAATACCGACACAAAATAACTGGCTACAAGTCTGGCAGAAATGCAGATTTGGATCGAAATAGAAAACTCAATATTTTAAAGTGAACTCGCGAACGAGCGATACGATGTAGAGGGCCGTTCTAGCTGTAATTTAGGAAGACTCGGCGCCTGCTATGCAGCATTGAGATACCCATCTACTGGCGGACCTGCAAAAGCGAAGTCCGAATCATCAGAAATACCTCAATGTGTAAACAAATCAGTCGAACGAAAGCATACAGGCGGGCGCAATTGAATAGCAAAATAGTTCACAAACCTCATTGAAACGCTAATATCAAGTGAAGTGCTGGTGGTTCAAATGTTAAGATAGGATGCAAATATCCGAGACGACCAACGACAGAACTAAGAACCACCTGCCATAGTAGCATCTCGTAGTTGTTTAATGTTACTGCATTTTATAGCTTTTTTAAATGCGACACTGTAGCTAATGGGGCGGTATCATTTGCTAGAGAATGCACAGGTCCCAAGATCCCGCTTAATAGCAGCACCGGTTGGCGACACATCAAATTCGAATATATCCATAGGGACACCAATTGTTGTACAAGCATTGGGGACATCTACTATGCCAGCAATGTGACCTTGGATGGGAGCACAGCTGAGCAACAAATAGATCTGGTAATCGTTGTAACCAAATCTGCGGAAATATTCAATGACTCTTAAGCACGACTGCCGGTATGCAGTGGTAGCGCAAAGGAAATGCTGCTTTCCCTGTTCGTCCACGGAAAATCCCTCAAATGTTAGGTACCGGTTGGGGCCGTAGTGAGGTTCAACGGGACCTGGTAGATACAGTGGGGACTTCATATCCAGATCACGAATGCCATGTTTCATAATGCTGCATTTCAAAGTTATTACACCTGCCATCTCAATAGCCCCGCAGAACGAGATCTCACCGTCTCCCTGGGAGAAGTGCAAGTCTCCCACCGATAGCTTGGCCCCGCTGACATGCACTGGCAGAAACACCTTGGATCCCCTTGACAGGTTCTTGATGTCACAGTTGCCGCCATGCTCCGGCCTTCCTGGAATCGTACGCGCGCCTTCTCGTGCCACTAAGTCTGCGACCTGTTTGCTAGCCAGGGAGCCAGCGTACGACGAGACTGGATTTGGCAGCTGTGCTACAATCTTTTCTGAATCTTCATTGGTAGCTACTAGTTCAGCTTCTCGCTTATTCCACTCAGCAAGCACTTCGTGGCTAGGAGCAGTGCCTATAATACCCGGATGGATGAGCCCAGCAAAACGAACTCCTGGGATGTGTCTTGATGAGCAGTGGATGCCTTCAAAGTCAAAAATAGCTTTTGCAGCATTAGGGTAATGTTCGTCCAGGAATCCACCACCATTGGACTTGGCAAAAACTCCAGAATACCCCCATGGCTGACTCTCAAATGGCTGCACGTCCTGAATCTCCACAACGAGCACGTCTCCCGGCTCGGCCCCTTTCACGTCCAAAGGTCCGGAAAGATAATGAATGCGCGTTAGATCCACGTCTCTAACATCATCTGCCGAGTCGTTATTCTTGATCTGGCCACCAGTCCAGTCGAAGCATTCGATCTTGACCGTCTCACCGGGCTCAATTGACGCAATGCTTGGAATATCTGGATGCCACCGGTTGTGGATGCCAGCATGCTCCCACGCCGGTTTGTCAAGATCTATTTTGATGGCCGTCCTCACTGGCTTTCCAGACATCTCAAAGACGCAACTCAACTAGTAAGCAATTCCTCCTCCTAACTGGTGGAATCACCAATATGCGGGTATCCACCTACTTATATCCGTTAGATGCATGTGTGGGTTTTTGGTGAGCTACGTGCCTGCATTATCTGGGCCACAACTCAAAGCTTATCAGGCTTGATAAGGTGTCTCGTATGCACCTACGTGGCGTCGGCGCCCGTTTCAGGCTGCCGGCCGCCCGCCGAAACGGCTCGCCGACGCCGAAACAGGAATCTGCCGATGCGCCGAGCTCATCGCAAACGCCAAACTGGCTGGTAATAATCCGGCCAGTCAGGGCTGTTGCTCCGTGATCATCTTATCTCGGATAACAGCTGCAGGTAATCGAGCCACTATCAGATCAGCTGTCCGATATTATCCCGTGGAAAATATATAAGTTGAGATCGAAATAACAAAATAAAAAGTATAGACGGCAAGTAATAATTATTGCTAATAAGTTGTTGTTTGTTTGGTTTCTATCGTGTTCACCAAAATGACAGACACTGTACTTAGCCAGGGATTTGGCTACGGCATTGTGCTCGGGCTGGGATTCGCCTTTGCACTGCTCATGATTGCCGTCACGTATATTCTTTCGAAGTACGTGGGTGAAGTCCAAGATTCGGAACACTTCTCTACTGCCTCGAGGTCAGTCAAGACTGGGCTTATTTCGTCAGCTGTGGTGTCTTCGTGGACATGGCCTGGAACGTTGCTGACATCGGCTGGCATGACGTATCAATATGGAGTATGTGGTTGTATGTGGTACGCGTTTGCGTTCACTATCCAGATTACCTTTTTCACAGTAATTGCACTCCAAGTCAAGCGTATTGCGCCAGGAGCTCACACGATTGTAGAGATTGTGAAGGCCAGATTCGACTCACCGGCGGCCCATATTGTGTTTCTCTTTTACGCGCTGGCTACAAACATTATTGTTTCTGCCATGCTGCTTCTAGGAGGTTCCCAAGCGATTTCAACAATAACCGGGATGCATGTGGTAGCTGCCGGATTCCTTCTCCCTGTGGGTGTTTGGTTGTACACTGTGTCGGGAGGTCTCAAGTCGACGTTTTTGTCAGACTGGATGCATACGGTGATCGTGTATATTGTTATCTTGATAACGCTGTTCGTGGCATACTGCAAATCTTCCCATATCGGATCTATTGATAAGATGTATGATTTATTGACAGAGGTCGGCAAGAACCATCCATCATCTGGATATGAGGGAAGCTATTTGACTCTGGCAAATAGAGATGCTCTTTTCAGCGGCTGGAATATTGTCATTGGTGGTTTTGCTACCGTATTTTGCGATCCGAGCTATGGACAAAAGGCAATCGCTGCGAAACCGATCTCTGCAATGAAAGGTTACTTTGCTGGTGGGTTAGCATGGCTGATTGTTCCTTGGGCGATGGGATCAGCTGCCGCTCTCTCTTGTCTGGCACTCACTGACAATCCAATCTCGGTTGTATATCCAAACATGGTATCGAGCCAACAGGTTTCTGAGGGCATGCCGCTATTGTATGGTATGACCTCACTGATGGGCAAGAGTGGAGCATCAGCTGGCGTTCTGATTCTTTTCATGGCGGCCACGTCGGCTACCAGCGCAGAGCTGATTGCCTTTTCTTCAGTTCTTACTTATGACGTGTATAGGACATACTTGAGACCTCAAGCTACAGGAAAAGAGCTAATGAGAGCAACACACATTCTTGTTTCAATTTTCGCTGTCTGTATGGGTGCTCTGGCAGTATTGTTCAACTACATTGGTATAACAATCTCTTGGATTCTTACCTTCATAGGTATAGCACTTGGCCCGGCGGTATTTGGAATTTCTTTAACATTGTTTTGGAAGCGTATGAGTAAGTGGGGAATGATCGTGGGGTGTCCAGCTGCTACAGTTACGGGAATCGTTTGTTGGGTTGGCTCCAGCTACAAGTTCTCCGACGGTGTGTTGAACAAGACTACGCTTAACACTCCCTATGCGGACGCGATTGGTAACTTTGTGGCTCTGTTTTCGGCGCTCTTCTATATTATTATTATTTCCTACATCTGGCCTGAAGACTGTGATTTTGAGACATTAGATGACAAGTTCATAATTGGTGATGATGCCACCCAGCAAGAAGCACGTGAGATGAAGCTGTCTAGTGCAGAAGAACGGGCTCATTTAGATAAGGCGCTGAAAATTGGAATGGTCGTCGCATGGGCTATATTTGCAGCTTTGATCTTAATAATGCCTCTGCCAATGTTTGGAGTCAACTATATTTTTTCAAAGAACTTCTTCCGTGGATGGATAATTGTCATAATGATCTGGACTTTCCTAGCTGCTATCTACATCACTTTTTACCCGCTTTATGAAAGTAAGGATGTCCTGACGTATCTTGTGAAGTTGGCAATGGGTAAAGCAAAGCCACGGAATCGACCATCGATGGTCATTGATGGCACTGACTGTGTTGAAAGAGGCGATTCAACTGAGGATGCTTCACATATCGTGGTGAAACAATCAGAAAAAATATGATGTGGTTTAGTGATATTAGTTAATAGATTCTAATTTTTCTACATATGCTGACTAAAGCAACTTTTTAGTGATCACACTTGACATATCACCAGCATCATCACTCAAAAGACTTTGGTGACAGTTACGCCATGCCTTCACTTGCTTCGCCCTCTAGTAGAGCTCCTCTTGGATGTCAGATTTCTTCTTGAATGCGGTCGCTTTGCTCCATCAAAAACGCTACATCTGTAATGTTGACACCCTTGGTTGATATTGCTCAACACTTCAAGGTGATATACTTCGTTAAACCCTGTACTTGAATTTGTAGTCAAACGTAGTACACTGGCGAGATAAAAGGAAATTCGTAGGTCGCATAGCTGAACAGCTCATGCAGAAGCACCTAAAATTCCCGTATACAGTCGCGTATCAGCAGCGCTTTTTCCCAGTATGTCTTATTGGAAAAATGAAGTAGGGAGACCGACCACTTCTTCTTCACCAATTTTTCCCAAGAAGCTCTCCTCTCCATCTGCATCCTCTTCAGAATACTCACTATCATCCGATCTTTCATAGTGCCTGGTGTACCTTTGATCTTCCTTCAGAGCCGGAAACCTCGAAAAGACAAGATCTAACTTGCACAGCCCATCGAGCATGAATTCTGATCCGACAGACGATACTTTAAGTAACCATCTATAGTTCTTCAGTGTGGTTTCAAATACCTTGGCCTCCTCTTCGTCGGCAGAAGTAGCATACATGAGCGCTGCAAAACTGCCAATTAACGCAAAATTGTACGAACTGCTGGAGTGCCAAAATGCCTGTACATGTTCTGGGCGTAAGTTGTTCATAAATTCCAAAGATGCCTCTAGACGCTCTCTTGCTGCACTCCTGCAAATTGTTACAAGTTCCACCGGGGTCTTGGAGGATAGTGAGTGAATTATGCGTCGATGCAGAGTGATCTCCGCTGCAAGATAAGCGAGATGAAGATAACCATTTGAGGAAAACTTTCGATTTTTGACAGTGTCCATTCTGATGTTGACGGGAATAGACCTCACCCAGTCACGAAGGCGAGACTGTAAAGGCTTGGCAATGGTTAAAATGTCGACTGTCTCGGTGATCTCCCGTATTGCAACTACCGAGTAAAGGGACCTGAGAATATTGTCAAGAATATCAGTAAGATAAACCATGTGCTGGAAGGAATCTCTTCCATTGGATATATCGCTGCTGCCTTCAAGATCATCATCTTCAGAAGACTTGTCAGGGAAATCGTCAGTAGTCAAATGAGTGACTAACCAATTATCTCTGTAATTGAGGTGAGAAGGTCGTGACAAAGACAGAGCACTCCACTTTTCTTGCACCCAGATAGCCCATGCTATACGGCGTCGTAGCCGCCTCTCCCATCTGGGGATGCGCCATTCTCGACAGTCAAGATGGAGCCCCAGTTGCTCTCCTATAGCTACTACTTGAGCCACCAAGGGCCACGCCTCGTTGCCCCTCCTTTTTTGTAGCAATAGCAGACCAGCTTGTGCAGTCGAAAGCTTGGGCCTTTTGGTGACCTGATGAAATGATTTGAGGCATAGCTCATCGAGAACGTCGGCGTTGGGCTTTTTGTCGTGCGGTAATCCTGGCATATACGACCACCAGGTTAGAGCCAACGAATATATTGCACCAAGCAGCGGAGGCACAAACTCACGGTAAGATCTTGCATATTTTTCCAAAACTACCTTCTTGTGCAGAATCGGATAGGCAGGGTGAACAACCCGAAAATAAATATCTATCAGAGCTGGTCCGTACGGGGCCACAGCTTCCTCGATAGCATCGCAGTCTTTGCGAATGTTCTCAAATCCATTAACGTCGGCATCTTCTTGCATCAAGAACACCGAATGCTCAGATGCCCGTCGCAATCTGTATCCAGGGGGTACGCCATCCTCGGCCTCTTCACGCCTGTTAAATTCTGCATTGCAAAATGACGAATAGTCGAGGATATCAGTGGCTCCAATATACACCGAGTAACGAGAATTCTGCAAACCGAGCGTTTTCTTTAGAAGAGAAGGTCCCTTTAGTGCTGCATAGTCTCCTACAGAATAGTCGAGATCATCTTCTTCGGTACTGTTTGAAGCTATAATACGACTAGTACCATTCTTCGCTCTGTCGATACCATTATCTGTTTGAGCTGACAGTTCCGCGCCTTTAATTTTTGCCTTCTTTTTCCGCCTGCTAGGTTCCTCGATAAAGAGACACTCCTGATTCCGGCTTTGGCATTGGACACATTTCCGTTGGCTTTCTAGAAATACGCACTTAGTCTTGCGTCGTCTGCAAAGATCGCATGGTCTTCTTTCTTTCGGAGGGCTCCTTATTGTAGAAAAGAGATCCTTGGTGAAATATGAATTAAAGCCTTCTATGTCTGGCGATCTATAAAGCTGGTCGATATTTAGAATTCCAGGATCCGTCATTTTGTCGACTGGCACCATTTGATATCTTTGCTTGAGCCTACGTGCATAGATGGTGGTGTATGCCGCATGAGCTTCCGGACTGCCGTCGCTTATCGATAGCAGACTGTCTTAGTCCGGTTATTTAGTTGACTCACAATGAGCATGATGGGCAATGCTGATCTTAGCTGATTATCATGCGTCAAATTTAAAGTTCGCTTGATATGGCGACCCCGGGACACGTATAATGAGTTTGATCTTACATAGCATCAGCAGTATCATAAAACGATTGTAAACTGGCGTGCATACATCACTAACAAGCTTTTTTCCTTCCCCTGACGATTACGTAATATGCCGACTCAGTCTGTATACGCCGACCTAGGAGTATCCTAAAATGCCCAAAATGCACGATGATTTCAATTATTCAATGAGCATCTTGAGTTACTGCTTGAATTAAGTACCTTGGGGAAAAAATGCACAATCAGCTGGTTGTCTGAGCCGTATGTAATTCAGTTGGTGGCTCTAAGAATATATATATGTACAGATGTACTTGAATTCAACTATGTGTCTAGAGAAGTGCAACGAAACCGGCGACGACAACAGCTGCCAGAACGCTGAATGGCGTCACTGCATCGCCGGAGTTGAGACTTGCCGAAGCAGATGCAGTTGTGCCGTTTTTAGAGGCGACTGATGGGTTGACAACAGCGCTGGGGGAGCTCGAGGGTGAACTCGAATTAGCAGAGCCGGCGCTTGCTGTCGACGAAGACGAACTTGCAGACGCACTAGTAGACGCGCCAACAGACGCAACCAGCGAGGACGCAGAAACAGCGTCAACACTGGCGGCAGAGCTAGAGGCAGAGCTGGCAGCAGCAACAAGAGCACTTGCACTCGAGGACCCGGCAACGGACGATGACGTTGACGACGTTGACGACGCAGCAGAAGAGCTCGAAACCACGGCAGCGCACGTTAGGTTGAACAGCGGAGTGGTCGACAGGGTCGAGCCCACGATTCCAAAGCTGGGGTTCGGCGTGTCAGGGGATGCGTCCTGCAGGGTGTACCAGTATGTGTTGACCTTGCCAAATAGCGAGCATCCGACTTCGTCCCAGTACGTCTTAGCATTGGCAAGGCTAGCAACTGCCTGGTTCGATACATCACCGCTTACAGGCCAGCCGGTCTCGGTGACCCACACATCCTTGCCTCCTGCCACGCTCGATGTCTCGTCGTAGGCCTGCTCAAACAGGCTCTGAGCCACCGAGATAGAGTTGGCCATGGTGGTCTGGAAGTACGGGTACGCGTCAAACCCCAGCCAGTCAACGGCGTCAATCACAGCGGCGTTAGAGCCATTGACCCACGCGGTCCAGGTGTCGACATGGCCAATTGACGCACCACTCAGCGGAGTACCGCTGATGGCCTTCTTGACCTGTCCAATGTAGTCAACAAGGGTCGTTGGGCCAATGCCAATGCCGTCGTCGGCTTCGATGCCCATCTGCGAGTCTCGGTAAAGGTCCTCGCTGCCGACAGAAATACCCACCACCAGGTCCGCGAGCGAACTTCCATAGGTGGAAATGGCGCTAGTAAGGGCATCCAGCTCGTTCTGGAAGCCGCCGCCAGATGTCCACAGACCCAGCAGAAGGGTCGTGTTCTGAGCGATAGCAGCTGGAATTCCCTCAATGGGCGTGTTGGTAGTGCCTCCCTGGATCATAGTGTAGAAACGAGCGCTCGTGAACCCAGACGTGCCAACCAGGCCCTGGGCAGTCTTGAACAGACTCTCATAGTCCGCCTGGGTATAAGGTGCGCCTGCGCTGTTAGTGGAGCCATAGTTAAAGCCCTGGATGGCACTCGCGGAGGACTGTGACGCCAGCATCGCAGCCATGGCCACCGAGGCCACAAATCGGTTCGACAAAGTCAGTTGCATTTTTTATATAATGCAGGTTTTGGTCAATAATGAGGCAATTTTTTTTGAGCGAGTGCTGATTAGAAGATGCTGAGTAGTGCTGCTGAATACTGGACGTGAAAAAGTCAGTGTCAAGCAGTTACAAATCGCAACGTCTGAAATGTCGCCGACTAAAATGAAGGTGAGAGCAAAAGACAAGTATGAGAGAATGCAAAAATAAAGGGTATATATCTTTCCAGCTAGCAGGAGTACTGAAAACCTAAAATCCCAACTGGTAGAAAAAATCCGTGAGACAATGGCTTGAACAGGAAAGGTGGGCTCTAAAATAGGCCCGGCTGTGGATCTGGGTTAGCGGCGGCGATCGCTGCTATATAAACAGTGGTGATGTGCGAGATGCAGCCTCCGCCGCAATAGGCAACCAGGAGTACTTAAAGGGGTAATGGTACAAGGCAGTGAAACACAGAACTGCCGCGCTGACATGGAAACCGACTGCAAAGAATGCAAACAGTTGGCAACGCCACTGCGCAGGAAATAAAGAGGTGACTTTTCCCCGTCGCCAGACGCAGATCCCTGCCGTACGCGGCATTGCTGTAAATGGCTCATAGCGGCTATCTAGAATAGCAGCTTCCCATTCGGCGACATGGGCTGAGTACGGCAGCCCGAATCCCGAATTGCAAAGGGACCAAGTCCCTCTAAACGCTGTTTGTTCTGGCGCATAATTCCTCGTGGTTGCCGGACCTGTTCCGCAGCAATTCCCGGCCTGCCAATTATTTCCCGCAACTGGCTGTAGCCGCCAAAGTAGCTCATCTATGCAACCAAGCCCCTTGAACGCAGCAATACGTTATCACCCTAATCACCTCTACCTCTTCAATCAGTGAACGCCTGAAAAGCAGATACCTAAGCCTGATGCTGCAGTCCCGCTAGCGGCTTTGCAGCAATTATTAAATTTAGGGGCATCTTATACAGTGTCAAATCAGATTTTCGCACGCATCACTCCGGTATTCTCGTGTGCAGATCAAACGGTCTTCACGTTTATTTGGGCATCCAATTATTTCGATGTTCATTTCCATCCCATCATCCAGAGGCGTCTAAGTCATCATCAACACAGTGGTGGGAGCCCGGTATTAGGGTATAGAGGGGTTTGCTGAAAGAATCTAAATTTGGAGGGTGATCGGCAACAGTCGGAACAATGTGACAGTGGAATCATATCAATATTCCTTTTCACGACGAAGCAAGTCACTGCGATGACATTAATAGTGAAGTCTCTCGTTCTGCATGAAACTTCTGCGCTACCTACTAACAAGGAACTATCGACGTTGCCTTGAATTAAGCTAGTAAGCTATTTGTTTTAAGGGTAACATATATAAATTAGTTGACAAATGGAGCTAGCTGATTTCAGTGACATCAGCAAATCAAATCGAGTGCCAGTTTATACTATAGGTGTTCTGTGGAACTCCGTCTTCACAGCTCAGTGCTATTAAGTGTTTACTATTGTCACTTATCTCGCGTTGGTTGTATCATAGCTATATTGCGTTTGTCAACAAAGAGCAACAAATTGCGAGTTCTTTATTGCGAAGCGGTAGATGATAAATTGGGATCCGTTCTTCATCTCAATTCGATAATGACGATTTGCATGATAATTTGAGCATCACATGTAATGCATAGAGTCGGTCATCAACGCCATTTTCGAAACCGTAGCTCATCCTAAATTCTAGACGTATGCTGGGATTATCTAAGATATCGCTTCGTGACCCACAAGTAAAGATGGTGGTTTATTCCTTCTGCCATGACAAGGCGGAAATGGGTGAGGGGTACTTCTCTCTCACGTTTCTATATGTCAAAAGTGGGGCGGTTAGAAAGCAGCGTTTGGAATATAGGGAGTCAGAGCCCACTGGGACGTCGATATCAGTTGATATTTCAGAATAATGCAGTCCTCCTAAGATGCTAAGGCACACCTGCCACTTGAAATAGATTCCAGCCCTGCCGAGACCTCTCAGGCACAGGGCACCAGTAACAGTAGAAGGGGTTATAAGCGAGATGAGCAGCTTCAGCGACCATAGTATGATGCATGGACCCTAAGCAACGACGTAAGAACCGATTAGTTCAACCAGTGGCTGGACGTAGTTGACGGTGTAGTGGACCAATACCCCTAGTGCCAAATAACAGTACTTCCCGGCGTACCGTGACGTGACCCGGTACGTCTGCTTCGTTCTAAGATTAGATTAGATGAAGCTCCACCCATGCCCAGAGTAAAATAATCAATGGCACCAAGTGGCGGCGTAGATTTGAAAAAGGGCATCATGGATAAAGTGGCATTTGTACCACTCGACATAGTTTCTGACAATGTTGACCATCTAGTCACTTCCTCTCCACAAAGGAGTATGAAGTCTCTAGGTTTGTCCAACGCTGAGGACACTTCGTCGAAGGTTCACACGACAATCCAACCAGAAATTGCTTCTCAATCGTCCCGTTCTATTGATACTCGGAGATTCAGAGGGACGCTGTCACATCTGCTGACCTATCCCTGTCTAGGCTATGCGATATAGTTATGTGTTCGTAAATACTAAGTAATGACCTGACAATTGACTAATGGTTCCATTCCCCACTTCTTCCCCCACACATATGTCCCTAACCACGAAGACGAACAGCCGTGCGATGAGGCCTAACCCAACTAAATTGACCGGACAACAGATGAGCAAATTCGCTTGCTAGGATGAGCTGAGTTTCAAATTCAGGAATATCATAAGCTCTAGAAAATAGACTTCTCCAGCTGTATCTGGATTGTGTACTGTCTGTTATTCGTGTCTTCACCCGTTAATAGCCTCAATGGTTGAGCCTGGATAAAAATACAGAGTTAGAACCCAGATGTTAATTAAAGGTATCATGACTGGAATCTTCACTTCACCAGTGGTATCCACTGCCCACTTAAAACTAGTCGTCTTTTTGAGTCGTGTTTGCGTTCAACTATTCGCTTCTCCGTGTTGCACTTGCACATATGCCGATCTTCATATCTATCAACTAAACGAGTGCATTGTGCCTGAGAAATAATAAGCCTGCCAATATCTAGCTGCATGACATATTCTGTGGGACCTCGATATGGGATATTATCCCATAACGGAATATGAATTGCCAGGCGCTGTCATAGGGAACTGTGGATTGCTCAAATATATCAGTACTACTTATAATCATTTATATCTGAGCTATAAAGAGGGTAATCGCTCTAATCCGTATTATACCGATGGTCGAGCTGAAACTCGATTCAACGAACAAACTGGTCAATGTCGTTGTTGTTTTCCGCTTTCACTTTCAAGACGAGGTTCTACGATAGATTGTCGCAATTTCTCTCCCAGCTTGGAGTCCGTGTACTGGTGCATGTCTCTTGGTTTTGGTTGAAATTCAGCAGTATGGCGAATACCAGTCAAGATCGAACTATTTCTAAATCAAGACAAAATTAAGAACGAATTTTGTGTGGTACTCATAGTGACTATCGCGGCGGATAATTAGTAATATAGAGAACTGCTAGAACCATTCTTGATGAAAGAAACAAATGAAAAACTAGCACCTACTGCACCTAAAATTAATATTTCATGGTGGGAGTAGAACCATCAAACGGTAAATTACACACTACTGAAGTTGCAGAAACGATGGCCAAGTCCATTTGAATAGAGGACGCGAAACTTGGATTATCAGTAACACACACTTGAATACCTAGTCTATCCAGAACTTAAGGATCTCTGGACTAGTCCATCATAGGGTCAACTACACATGTTTCTTATATCCCTTGAGTGTCATTGTGCGAATCCAAGCGAATAATACCGTGTTGACTCACAATATCCGCGCTTGCTAACCGCACTCATACACATCCAGCGGAGAATAGAAAGATCTTGCAAGATATTCTGAAGTTTTTCAAATTTACTCA
Organism: Sugiyamaella marilandica; assembly: GCA_030563205.1. Lineage (NCBI taxonomy): Eukaryota > Fungi > Ascomycota > Dipodascomycetes > Dipodascales > Trichomonascaceae > Sugiyamaella > Sugiyamaella marilandica. The sequence continues at coordinate 384,271 of JAKUBH010000009.1, read as the reverse complement.
GGTTCATACCAGATACGTCTAGCATGTCCTTAAAATAATTCTCATCATAATGTAGCAGCATGGCCCATTGTGGGCAGAGATCCGCCAAGCTCGCGGCATATGCAGACATACGTGTAAAATGAATCTCGCATTACCGAATTTCATCTCAGATTATATTAAAATACAACGTGATGTATGCCATATGACAAATAGACACACATAGACACACAGAGACCCACGAATCATATATCAATACTCGTCTTACAACTGCATTGTCAGAGTCTCACCAACTAGTACTGCATATATCGCCGTATGTGTCGTACAGCCTCACACTCCTGAAGCCTCGCTAGATAAGCTTAACGAGCATGGAGCGAATATGACAGATAAGAGGACTGGGGAAGACACCAGTGGGGAGCTCACGCACAGAAAGCGCTCGCAGGCGTGCAATAACTGCCGCCATAGCAAGATCAAGTGCAAGTTTTCATCCGACAAAGAGCCACGAAAATGTGAACGCTGTATCAAGTATGGTCTCGAGTGCCGTATCGAGACCCGTGTCGACGAGCAAACCACGATAAACGACTTTTCCAAACGGCTGCTCAGAATCGAGAGCCTTTTGGAAAATATGGCCGGTCGGATTGATGCGGTGACTTCCAGATCAAGTATCGTAGACCACAACGAGTGGAGAAGTGAGGTGCCAGAATTACGTCTATCTAATGTTCGCGAAGTCGTAGTGACGCCTCCGAACGTAGCACATCATCGAACAAGTACGTCAGTGTCAGATGGTTCGCCAGCCAGCGTGACACGTCAGATCTTTTCAGCCGATAACGATAGTGGAGGGGCTGTTTTATGGCGGAAACGCGATCGGAAAGCGGGTGGCACTGCAACGGAGCTTCTATCAACCATGACCACTACTGACCCGACGTCAAAAGTAGGGCATGCCGATTTCGGCCCAGTAGGGAAAAGCGTGAAACGGATCAAGACTGGTGACCTTATCGAGCGTGGGCTCATTGCCGAACCGGAAATCGTCGAATGCCTGAGTTTTTTTACCACAAACTTGTCGCGTTATCTGCCGGTTTTAGTTTTGGACTATGTAGGCGACTTGGACTCGTCGGTAAGACTGCGGTCACCGCTTCTGTTTGTGTCGATTCTGGCAGTGTCGTCTCTGTATCATCATAAATACCAAGCTCGCCACGAGACGTTCCGTAAAGAGCTGGAAGACCTCAGCGCGTCTATTGAGCTGCACAGAACGTGGAAATCGGAAGCCGACATCCAGTTGATCCAGAATGATGCACTAGCGCTTGCAATTGCTGGTGCGTGGTTAGGAGGCGAGCTGGGGTTCCGTTTGAGTCTGGCGGCCAGCGAACTTATAGGATGCCTGTTGCCGGACGAAACCCGCAAATTCAGGCTCGATGATCCTGCCAAATCAAGCGTCAGCGCTATTGGGCTCGTCACTTACATAGTGGAAAAGCGGTTGTGCGTGATGCACGATAAGCCAAATACTGTAACGGCATTTAAGAACAGGCGCGACTTACATCTTCCGTTGTTCCTGTCCGGGCTTTCTGGTTCTCGCAAAAACAGAATGGATGCCAATGAGCTGAAGACCACTGCCAATGTCGAGCTATGTGCGTTGATACTGATGTATCAGCAGGATTTGTCTGAGAAGTTGGAGGTTTCGGTCATGTCGCACTGGAACGATCAGCTGGATAAGTGGCTTGGTGAGTGGGTAGGAAAGACGACTGTTCATCTCAAACCGTCATCCTGGAAGCCTTTGTTTCTTACGTTTCACTACGCCAAGCTGTTTCTTAACTTGCGGGTCATTCTGGATAGTCCTGAAGATATTGCAGAGCTGGGGTTTATCCGGTTTGTGAGTCTGGCTGAAAAGGCTGCGTTGGATATTTTAGAGATGCTCATATACGACGGAGATATCCAGCGGATGGTAAAGGTGGGCCCGGTGTTTTATCCCACTATTTTTGTGACAGCAGGAGCATTTCTTCTCAAGCTGGTATTTATTTCTCCAATAATCGGTTATAAAACAAACGACAAGGATCTCATCGTCATGGTGGACCAGGCTACGACTATCCTGAGACAGAGCTTTCTGTCCGATGTACTACCGTGCTACGAGACTGTTAATAATCTCAGTAAAGCTCTTGACAAGGCCTCTGAGGCACTAGCTACGAGTGAACATTCTAAAGATCATCATTTGCCAGATAATTCAGTGCGCAATCCCTACCAGGATATATCGCCCGAGGGGTATCAATGGTCTTTTACACCTGCCAATATTCACTCAGTCGAGATGGCCCCTGTTCTGGCAGGTGACGACGGCACAGCGCTACCATTCCCGTGGCCTACTTCCGGTGAATTCATGATGGATGCACACAGCGCTAATATCTTGCAATCATTGTTTTAAACGGGGCGTTGTTACTTTACCCCAGATTTTGATAACCCCATAATACCCCTAAATCGGTTCTGTTACTGCATGGAGCTCGGGACGCACGGCTGACCGGCTGCTGCAGGCTTGTGGGGGTCATCGGACCGATATACAACCCGAACTATTGTGCTATAAAGTGAGACGTTTCGCCGTAGTTTTGTAGTTTATCTTTTGACTCGCAGGTGGCATTGGTGTGACAAGTGACAATGGCTTCTATGAGTGACAAAATCACGCCCGCCTGGTGGAGAGAGGCGTCTGTTTACCAGATCTATCCGGCGTCGTTCAATGACAGCAATGGCGATGGACTAGGTGATCTGGAGGGAATCATTGAGAAGCTGGACTACATCAAAAATTTGGGAGTAGACATTGTGTGGTTGTCGCCAATTAATAAATCACCATTGGTTGATATGGGATATGATATTTCAGATTACAAGGATATTGACCCGCGGTACGGCACGCTGGAAACGTTCGACAAGCTGATTGCCGAAATGAAGAAGCGCAATCTCAAATTTGTTCTTGATCTGGTGGTCAATCACAGTTCCGATCAGCACCCGTGGTTCGTGGAGTCGAGATCATCCAAGACCAACCCCAAAAGCGACTGGTATATTTGGAAGCCTGCCAAATACGACGAGCAGGGAAACCGCCAGCCGCCAAACAACTGGAAGAGCTTTTTCACCCCCTCTGCATGGAAGTGGGATGAGACGCGCCAGGAGTACTACTTGTGCCTTTTTGCAGATGAGCAGCCTGATCTCAATTGGGAAAACCCTGATGTGCGTGAAGCAGTTCGGGATGTCGTGACGTTTTGGCTCGAGCGAGGTGTATCTGGCTTTCGGCTGGATGTTATCAATCTCATTTCGAAAGTGCAGACCTTTCCTGATGCTGAGCCTGATGGAACTCCTGGCCCATATTACTCAGGACATGAGTTTTTTGCCAATGGGCCGCGACTCCACGAGTATCTTCAGGACCTTGGCAAGATTTTCTTGAAGTACGACGCATTCACAGTCGGCGAAATGCCATTTGTCAAAGACACGGACGAGATTCTCAAGATTGTTGGTGCTGATAGAGGTGAGTTGAACATGATCTTCCAGTTTGACTACGTGGAAATAGACAACGCACCAGTTGGCGGTCGATACACGTATGCGCCGTTCTCGCCGAAAAAGTTGAAGCAGTCGCTCACGAAATGGCAGACAGCTATTCCGGGTGGCGGCGGCTGGAACGCTGTCTTTATTGAAAACCATGACCAGGCGCGAGTGGTGTCGCGATACCTTTCAGACAGCCCCCAATACCGTGCGTATGGCTCCAAGCTTGTGGCACTATTCCTGATGTTCCAGAATGGCACGCCATTTGTCTACCAAGGACAAGAACTTGCTTTAGCAAATATCCCTAAGGACTGGTCTTTTGACGAGTATCTCGATGTTGAGTGCATCAATGCTATTGCGCAGTTCAAAAGCGTGCCCCATACCGAGGATGAGTACAACGAGTTTGCCAAGATGATCCAACTTAAGGCCCGAGACCATGCTAGAACGCCTATGCATTGGGACGCATCAGCCCATAGTGGGTTTTCGACTGTCAAGCCTTGGATGCGAGTCACCGACGACTACAAGGAGTGGAATGCGGAGAACCAGGTTAATGATCCAGACAGTGTATATCATTTCTGGAGCAAAGCAATTAAGACCAGAAAGGCCTTGAAGGACATTGTCGTATATGGAACTTTCAAGGGTGGTCCTATTGATGACTCCAATGTTGTATCGTATTCGAGGGCGTCTAAGGACGGATCGAAATCGCTTTTGGTTGTGCTCAACTTTGGCCAACCTGCAGCTGAATTTAAGGCTATTGAAGATCTGTCAAATGCTCGTGTTGTGCTGAATAACTACAGTTCCATTGATGTCAAGGGAAGCAATGTCAGTCTAGAGGCATACCAGGGTGTTGTATTCGAATTGTAATGGTGTTGATAGAGGTTCTCCAAAAATAAACAATCGCAGCTGTAGATTGAACAGCATTGACAAAAAAATCAGCTACAAGTAGTTCTCCTTTTCTAGTATATTGCGGTTAATCCCAGAACAAGCAGCTCCTAGCATAGCCAACACTTCTAAAATGCCGTATATCTATTTCTACCTATAGCCTAACTTAACAACGGCTGAATAGTTCAAATTAAGTCCGTCCAATCATAAAAGCTTTCTAAATAAATAATAAGTACTACAGTCACTAATCGGGTGTCCCGGGAATAGAATGTTAATTGCTAATATAGTATACGTAATAATCATCGTCAGAACCGGATCTTAGCCGTACAAAATCTCATTACGAGACTTAGTAATCTTGATACCGGTTCTGGCCGGCCTTCTTTTGCTTCTGGGTGAGCTCGTCATATTGGCCATAGCTTCCCTGATCCTGCCAGGTAGTGTGGTCCTCATGTCCATAGCGGCTCTGAGTCTGTTGACCACCCTGTTGTCCTAGGCCGCCCTGTAGTCCCTGGCTGTACTGGTCGCTGTGCCCAGCAGTGCGTCCAAAACCAGAGGCTCGATCCTCGTCGTTGGCGCCCAAATCCTGATCTAAGTCCTGATTAGAAAGACCTTGACCAGAAAGTCCCTGACCAGAAAGTCCCTGACCAGAAAGTCCCTGACCAGACAAGCCTTGGTTTCCTAGATCTTGCTGTCCAAAGCTCTGGTCACCAATCTGGGAACTATCGTAGGTCCCTGCCTGCGAGTTCGGGTCGTCCAGACGGTCGTAAATATCCTTAGCCTGTTGTCGGCCAGTGCTTCTCATATTTCTCGACATGTTTTGATTTATTGATGAAAGTCAAATACAAGCCCCCTAACACCTGTATTTATAGTGAACTGTCCCATCAGGATGGTTGCGGCCAATTCTTCGCTGTTGTTCTGTCAACAAAAGCACCGATTCGTTTATGATATCATTTCCCCACATTGGTTGCGCTGGGGTAGAGGTGAGTTTCTCTATCCCAACTTTTGTGTAGGGTTGTTAGCGTCTTAAAGTAACCATCGCGTCATGGGCTCCAAATACGTCAATGCCACTGTCCACAAGTATTACAAAAACTTGATTGCTCTCGAGCATCCTACTAGTTCGGGCAGGGCCCATGACAAACTAGTGATCTTTGTTGGTGGCTTGTTCGATGGCATCACTACGGTGCCCTACGTCCGACCCATGGCTGAGAAGCTCGACTCAATTGGCTGGGGAGTGGCCGAGATCCTCATCTCGTCGTCTTTTACGGGGTGGGGCACTGGCTCGCTACAAAGGGACGCTCGCGAGCTGACCGAGGCAGTGAGCTATTTCAAGTCAGAGGGTGGTGGTGCCAAATCGCACATTGTGCTTCATGGGCACTCCACGGGGACCCAGGACGCCATGTATTACCTGACTCAGCAGTACCCTGACGACGACAATGCGCTGGAATTGCGACCCAGGGTGGACGGCGTGGTGCTGCAGGCGAGTGTTTCAGACCGCGAGGCCAGCACGCTGGCGTTCAGCGAGGCTGAGAGGCAGCAGAAGGTCGAGTTTGCTGCCGAGTGGATCAAAGCAGGCAAAGGAAAAGAGATCTTGCCTGCCAGTATAGCAAGCGACTTTCTGGCCGTACCGGCGATCACAGCGGAGCGGTTTGTGTCGCTGCTGGACGTCCGGGGCGGCGACGATTTTTTCTCGTCTGATCTGGACGCTGCGGATCACGCAAAGACGTTTGGCAAGCTGCGCACCCCGTTGCTGCTAGCCTACTCAGCAAGTGACGAGTTTGTGCCTGCCCATGTGGACAAGGCTGCTCTGGTGGCCCAATGGCAGGCAGCAACAGATCCCAAGTACTGGAGCAAGCTCAGCGGGCTGGTGGAGGGCGCCAAGCACACTGTGGGTCCCCCTGGGTCGGCCCCTACGCAGAGGTTTGTGGAACTGGTGGCGCGGTTTCTGTCGGAGGACATTACTCCTCGTCTGTGACTTGTTTTTTAGATACAGTCCCAGTGTACGTGCGATATGGAAGCCACGCTAGAGAGAAACGCACTTGAGATATACATACGCAGAGGAAAATGTAATATGGCAGCAATTTGGAGCCCACATGGGGTCGAAATGGAAAAATAGCAGTCCTTCGTGTCAGTGCAAAATCCTTGCTTCTGCGACCGCGTCGCTCTGTTGCACTTGCAGTTGGATGGAGTGGGAGTATCGGGAAGTTCATTTCTTGACGCTAGAGCCGAAGGATCAGTGGTACCGAGTTCTAGTGTATTGTACATCCAATTGCTGGCCTTGATCTGGCTGGTGGAGTCGATCAATGCCATGCATCAGTCTGACGTGCTTTTCTATTACACTGCCAGTAATGTGAAATATTATAGCAGTAGAGTGTGATGTGACAACGAACACAAGCATCCAAATGCATAGCACTTTAGTGTGAACTATTGTAGCCACAAGCAGCTTATTGTGTAATGATGATCATATAACATGGCAAAAAATCAGGATCCACGCCTGCACAGCAGTATATACAGCGCGACAGAGTCGCTGCTAAACATGCGATGCTGGAGTTGTAATGATCTGCCAATTGCTAGACGCTACATGTTGTCAGATTCGATGATGCCTGGTCCCTAGCAGTTCAACTCAAATGCTGCATTATAATGCTACACTACAATGCTATACTCTAATGCTATACTATAATGCTATACTATAATGCTATACTATAATGCTATACTATAATGCTATACTACGATGCTATACTACAATGTCATACTACAACGCTATACTACAATGATATACTACAATGCTACATTACAATGCTATACTACAATGCTACACTACAATGCCACACTTGCAAACGCCCGACTCCACGTTATGATTACATAGCGCCTAGGAGAGTATAGGCTGGAAGTATATGTCCGGCGCTTGATGGGTCACCCTTACCCTGGAGATGTGTTCATGTTGAATTCGAAAAATTCATAGTACTCTAGGTGTTTTCAAGCAGATCAAGAGCCTGTTCGACTTTGCATGCAATCTAGATAGAGCTTGCGGGTACATGGCGAAGCTGAAAGTGTAGGTTGTATACGGCGTAGGCATTGGTGCTAACGTAGTGTCGTGTTTGGCTCTGCTGAGGGTTCTGTCAGAGCTGTGGTGGAGAAAGCCAATGCGCTCCACAATGGCAAGCACGGCCCCTTTGACGTGGCTCTGTTTGTGGGAAATTTGATCACCGACGAAACGGCTAGGAGTGATGTTGATGCGCTATTAGATGGATCATTGAAACTGGATTTTCCAGGCTATTTTGGGGTGGGTCCCCGAACTCTGCCAAGCGATGTTGAGCACCAGCTGCGCCAAAATGGCCAAGTAACCAACCTAACACTCGTTGAGGGCGCCATCAAGACTGTACATGGTTTACGGATCGCCGTTGATGGGGTCAATTTTGGGATCAACGCAGACAATGCTGATCGTAATCAGACGGTCGGCGCCGACGAGGCTAATGAGACTAACCCGAGAGATCGAGCCGGTGCTATCGGCGGTGCTGTGGACATCTTGCTTGGGTGGGAATGGCCTGCAGGTATCGCCAACGAGACCAATGGAGAGTCTGTCATCAACGGTTACGACAGCATCCCAAAAAGCATCAGTGTAATTGGCATACTGGAGTCCACCCAGCCCCGGTATCACTTTGTGAGCAGCGACCGCGACGTGTTTTGGGAACGACCTCCATTTTACTACGAAACTGCCGCCGAAGGGGTAGCACCAGTGACGCGGTTTATCAGCGTGGCTCGGTACGGTGGAGCCGACAAGTCTACTTACGCGTTCAATGTAGAAGTAGGTAGCAATCCAGCAGGCGCACTTCCCGCCGGAACTACCAGCAGCCCGTTCAGAAGTATCGCTTCCAGTAGAGGTGATGTGCACAGAGACCAGCGTGACAGGAAACGAAGGAAACAGCAGCCACTGCAGCAGAGACAGAAACAACAGAAGCATGCAGTGAAGCCAGAGTCGTGCTTTTTTTGCTTATCGAATCCCAACATTGATAAGGAGCTCATCGCATCGATTGCAGACGAGTCGTACGTAGCTCTGGCCAAGGGCCCTTTGGTAGTGACGCCAGTGCTTCAGAAGCTGGGCTGTCCTGCGCATGTCTTGGTAGTGCCGTTCTCGCACATTGCAACATACGGCAATGCAGCAGGCGAAGAAGCAGACCAGCTGCTGCTCGAGAAGCACAAGTACGTGGTTGCCATCGGTCAGATGTATGCAGATGCCGGGTTCGGCTGGGTCAGCTTTGAGATCAACCGGTCCAGAGGTGTCCATGTCCATACGCAGCTCATGGCTATTCCGCATGACAAAGTCCAGCTTGTACGAGACGCACTCGTAGAGGAGACCAAGCAAGCTGGTCTAGACTTGCAGGTGCGGGAAGTAGAGGCTGGAGAGAAGGACTACCTGCGAATTGACTTGGCAGCAGCCAGCGAGTCTCTAGTAGCCAGTCTGGATCGAAAGAAACTCGACCTGCAGCTGTGCCGGCGGGTGATTGCCCATGTGTTGGATGCCGACGACTATGCCGATTGGCGGCAGTGCGTTCAGACGCACGAGCAGGAAGCAGCCGACCGAAGCGCATTCCAGAATGCATTTAAGTCCTACGACTTCACGAGCTAGCGACAGTATTTTGGTTTTGTATGGCCAACCATAGTTGACAGGCGATGAGATGCGCGTCCAGCTGCGGACTAGAGCGGCTCATGTGCATGTGCGGCGAGGCTGTCCGCAGTGGTATGATCTTACCCGACCACGCCTCCTATCTCCGCTGCAGCCAGTCCGTTTTAGGCTGCCAAGACGCAGTGATTACTCACGGTGACCACGCACGGCATCATGACAGAGCGCGCAGCCAGTATATAAAGGGAACAGGCTGCACGACGCATAATTCGTCATAATTTATAGTATAGAGTAACAAAAGAGGTTACAGCAACAGTCCAGGAATCGTCGGTTCGTGGAGTGTTTGTTTTTCTACAAAAGGGACATCTGTTTTTGTTTCCCTTGGGCGCTTTGTCAGTTTTTTCAGGTCGGTCTCCTAGTCGTCTAGGAGCTTTTTTTGGTCACTCGCCTGTTCGGTTCCTGGTTGTTGTCTATTAGGACAGCAGCTTCACACTAGCAGGCCTTTTTAAGCTACTCGTAGCTTTCTCTCGAGCGGTTTTCTCCTTTTTCAAGGTTAAACTGTTGGATTTATCTCAGGAGGACTTTTTAGTTTCTTACTTGGATACTTCTTTGGACAGAGAGTTTTTACAGACAGAAGTACAGCAGGACAGTTCTAGCCCGTTTGCTTCTGACTTTTACCAGTTGTTTCTTGAGCAAGAAATAACTGAAACCATTTCGAGTGGTCAATGTGTGTCAAATCATTATTTAGGAGCGGCGACTGTGCCAAAAAACAGTACTCAAAGAGCGTCTTTCGACGAAAGAACTAAGCTCTTTGGTGATGATGTTGTTGCCAGCGCGAGCATGGGTTCGAGTGTAGTCTTGGACCCCGCTCACGCGGTTGGCGGTGAAGAGGTGGAGTTTGCGGACCATGTGCACGACAGGGCGGTGCGGTCGCCGCTATCGGTGCCATCGCCCTCGTCAGCATCGGCTTCCTCGCCAGGGTCAGCGCCAGTGCTGTCGTCGGCAGCCACCTACACTACGTTGTCTGAGCTGCACTCGCCAGAGAGCAGCACTAGCGAGTCGCGCGGCCCTAACGGGTCGCCGGTATCGTTGCTGGCGACGTCGATGTACGCAGCTTCGTCGGATCCCAAGCAGTGGTCTCCGCTGTTTGGTGCTGGCGTTGTTGGTGGTGGTAGTGGTGTTGTTGGGATCAGTTCTGGTGGTGACACTGGTGCTGTTTCTAGTGGTGATGGTGGTTCTCAGCCTGTTCAGATTGAGTACCGGTTTGCTACTGAGAAGCGCAGTGCCATTGTGATGATGGACCGGGACGAAGGTGATAACGACGATGATGGACGGTCAGTCAGGCGGCGAGAGTCGGATGAGCTGCCTCCCATCGTCGTGAGGAATCCAGGGGATCCGGCCAGTGTTCGGCGGGCACGCAACACCGAGGCGGCACGACGGTCGCGTGCGAAGAAGAACGCGCGTATTGTCGAGCTCGAGGAGATGGTTGCCAAGCTGCAGTCGCGCAATGCTATGTTGGAGGCCGAGAACAACGTACTGCGCCAGATGAAGGGCGTTTCGTACCATGGATGATGTAGTAGCTGTTTTTGGTGGTAGTATAGATACCAATGGATGTGTGATCATCTACTTTGTTGTAGTTTTTTCTGTTACCTAAGTTTGGCGACTCCGTCGCGCTGTAGTAAGTGCTGCGCAGATGGGTTTGGAGTTTCGATATCGGTTCACCGACGTTATCTGTGACCGACGTTATCCGTGACCGATATTATCCGTGTCTGCTTTGGCATTCGTTCTTTTCTTTTTGGTAGCTCTACATGGTCTGAAAACCGTGGCACGTCCTATGACTGAGTCCGCGGAATAGGCACAATTGAGCCCGTCGGTGCAACTTACCTCCGCATACCACACCTATTTAACCAACACATATCCGTGCCACAAGAGATTAGACCCGACTTGGGAGATAAAGGCTAAAATACCAATGAACCAACATAAAATAATCAGATCTTAATATAAATGCAATCAAACAAAGATACGACAATAAAAACACACCGTCGGCTGCTGTACAAGCCCAACCCCGGTTCATCACTATATCCGCTGAGTAACGGCTTACATAACCGCGTCCTGCGGCTATTCGACTGATAGCAGTGCCGATAGTTGGCAGTGGCAGAGAAGCACACCGTGAAAATACACCACAGCACCACATAGCAGCTTGATTATACATCAGCTGACTCTCATATACTTTCACGAGCTGCCAACCGAGGTCGGGTTAACTTCGTTCCGACAGAACGACCCATACCCAGCAGACATGCACTTGCATGTGAGATGGGCGAGTTTTTCCGGATTCCAGGCATGTGAAGCGGAATACCGAGCGCCTATTTAAACACCAGGAGCGCCATCGCGACATCGCACCAATACGAGATGACTGATAACCAGCCATGGTTCAAAGTTAATATGGGTCTGCTTTGACCAACGCAGCGGGATCTGTCTACAAGTGCGCTGAACATTAACAGCAGCCACACCGAGCAATGCCAGCCTGATCAGCAGATAAAGCATCACCCAGCAATGGGAGATTCCCATTACGACACACAAAACAGATCCTCGAGAATCGTGAAATATCAGACGAACAAACAATAGCACAAGTTCTGGACGACCAATGCTAGACAAAACTATACCATATCTAAATATCTGACAATACCATCAGTGCACAACGAAGCTGCAGCCCTAGCACTGCGGGTCTGTGCGAGAGTTTACGAAGGCGAAGGTTAGAAGGCAACCGGCTAAATTAGCTACCGGATTTCAGGTGCGCGATAAAACTGCGACAATACACTTCGGCACCATACGGTTTCAGCAAAGTTTGTGTGGTAGTAAGCAAAAAAGCTCGCGCTGGGGCAACTGCTGCGAGGTTGAGATGAGGATCTCAGAGGTAGTGGAGGTGGAGTGGTGGTAATCAGTACAAAATTGTTAGTATCGTTTGCTGTCGAGACAAATACTCATTAGAGCACTAGTTGGAACAATTAATGATGATACAGCAGTCATATTCTTCCACAGCTTCTGCAACAGCGCCATAGAAAAAAAATGCATTGTGTTACTTAAAGGACAATCGCCACAACTGCGCAGCAGTTGCCACGGGCGGGGCGGTCAGAAAAGTGCTACAGCACAATTGCGACGGTAACTTGAGCACCTCAACTTCAACATACACCGAGAAAACCGCACGCGACCAAATAATCCATACCCAGCGCGTGCTGCGAAGCTACAGCCCACGTCTGCACAGCATCACGGGTTGACCAGGCCGATGATATCGATGCCAAAGATCTCGATAGGCGCTGTCAGCAGAGTCTCATCGCCAGCAGATAGCGATGTACCTGCGTCGAGAACGCTACCCCGCACTCCCCTCATCACGGCCTTACAGTAGGCCCGACTCAATTTCCCTTAGTGGCTAGCGGATTAGCATGGCCTAATGCGCAGGTGCCGGCATATACGTCTGCAAACGGGGTTGCATGGCATAGTGCCCCAACCCCTGCAGCACACGGCATTGCAGCGACAGTTGCTTTTTCGCGATGGCAGATCTGGGCGTTTGGCCCCCTCGACGATCAGGCAAAAAAAATATCAACCTGCCTGGAAAAGCTGCTCCTGAATGACCTGCAAATCGACAATGAGCGCACCGGACAACAACCGCCAAAAATGCAGCAGCACAAAGCTGTAGTCCCACCGTGACTGCACCACTTCCAGCCGTACGGTTTTGGTCCCCATTGTTCTGTATGGACCCGCTGTACCTGAATAGGGGTCCGACCGTGGGGCGGCTCGTCCGTACAGAAATTAAATGCCGCCAGGAGTGAAGCACGATGGCGGCAGGCTGATAAGCAGGGCCACGGAGAAAAAGATCTCTAAGTTGCTACGTCATTGCAAATCCAGCAGTCGAGTCGAGCCGAGTCAGTCGCTTGAGGTGCCGAGCTCTGGCAGCTGTCAGAGCGAACCCCACACCAGTTTATGGTTTGGGCCGAGGAGGTTCCTTAGCCTGATGCGCAGCGTTGCTTTTTTCGCAGCCGCCCGTTGCTTTTTGCAGCGCTCAGTGATGGCCACTTCCGACTGCGCGGCAGCGATGGTGGCCCAGCAGTAACCGCCAGCGAGCGAGAAAACCGGGTTTTATCGGCAAAAACTGCTCCGTGTGCTCCTCAGACTATGTAGTCGAACTGACGCTGGCAGCTCTTCCGTGCACCGGCGGTGGCCGGCTGGTGATTGCGGGGTCGACGAGCCCCAGTGGGTACGGGTCAGCTGATCGTCTTGCCGTGCTAATAACATGGATTTGTTTGATGTGTTCGGCAGGTTGGACTCGATAGTGCGGATTAGGTGGTCGGCAGGAGGCATATGAGGGTTAATTTTTCGTGCATTTATAAGGGTGGTTTTTCCCGTCCATACCATCGGACTTTTCGACCACAGCAATTGCGTCTTGCTCTTTTGGCTTTTGGCTGTTGATTGTGAACATCGGATTTGATTCGATTTATCTTCCTCGTGTGTATTTGTTGTGTTCGACGATATTCTGAGTGCTTTTTGAAACTACGATTTTTCTGTTTTCGTGGAGAGATTTTTGTTCAGGACAAGTTGACGAGTTGAAAGCCAGTCAGTCTTCTTTGACTGTTTTTTTTTATTGACACATCTGCCTTAACATCTCTGTGTTGACATCTCTGAGTTGACGACGACTCTGTTGTGACTATCTGTGTTACATCTTCTGTGTTGATATTTCTGTGTTCTCTGACACTTCAGTGGGGATATATTTTCGACTGGTTGTTTAGTACACAGCTCTGTTGTAGACGCTAATTCCTCCTACCATCTTGTGTGCATCTAATCATGTCTGCACTTGGAGGACTTTCGCTCAATATCTTGCAGCTGTTCACCCCAGCTGGAAAGGTTCCTGGGACCGGCCTGAAGGAGATCATTCCTTTGACGCTCAAGGAGTTTACCATGGAGGAACTTAAACCGCTGCTGCCCACTGTGGTCTCGGACTTGTTTGGGCTGTTTGGCGACTACCCCAACTCGACCGACACGGCTCCGTCAGCAGTATTTGTGGCGGTGTTTGCCATCCTGGGTCTGGCCCATTTGTACGTTTTCCTCAAAAACTACTCGCGGGGCCACTACTTCTGGATATCGTTTGGACTGGCTTGGTATGCATTTTTCCGCGTGATTGGTTTTGGGCTCCGCATCAAGTGGGCGACCAATGTGCTGCTGCTCAACACGGGTATTGCGTCGGTGGTGTTCAACCAGGTATCTGTGCTGTACATCAATGTACTGTCGATGATTCTGGGCCACCGTATCTTCACCTGGAGACATCCTGAAACCGGCACCTCGTGGCTATTCAATTTCCTCATCACCACTATCTACGTGCTAGTGGCGGGAATCGTGGTGATGGCCATTGTGGGCCAGTCGATCCCCTATCTGTACTTTTTGGATGCTAAGCACCTCGCTATGTGCCAAAAGGTTGTCAAGGCAGCTGCCATTCTCAACCTGCTGTATGCGATGTCTGCAATAGGGCTTGTTCTGCTTGCCTACACCTTTAAGCCGGGCACTATTGACCACCGAGTACTGCGTATGCCTAAGATGACCACCAAGGAGGTGCTCCCGCCAACCGTGCAGGCGTCGTGGATTGAAAGTACTGGTATTTTCTACTTCCCGCCCAAGGGCTCGCAGATCAAGATTTACAAGGGTACTCCGCTTGCCAAGGCGATCAGGGTGATCCCGTCTCGTGAACCACCTGCGAGCGGTCTGTCCCAATCGCATACACCCGAGCACCCCAATGGTCCAAGTATCACGACGTCTGCGTTGTTGGTGGTACTGATTTCGGCCATTCTGACTATGGACGTGGCATTCAGGGTTGCTGCGTGTTTCAGCGTTGGCTACCGAGGTGGTGCGCCTGGGACGTCGCTAAACTTCTGGGTCGACCACAACTATGTCTTTTATATCTGGTACGGGGCCACCGAGGCGCTGGTTAATGTTATTATCCTGGTATCGCGCATTGACCTGCGGTTCTATATCCCGGACATGGCTTCTCGCCGTGGGCCGAATGACCCTATCGATGTGGACCACAACGACTATGCTCTGGAGCCCCAGCAGGAGTCCAAGCAGGCTCCTTCTGGGACCGACAACTACTCAGTGGAGAGTGAGCAGCATGCCCAGCACATTGCTGACATGACGCAGTGATTTTTTTTTTTTTTTTTGGTTTATGTACTATTTAATAATTGGCAGTTCAACAGAGTAGGAATTTACTAATAACACCGTCAGTGAATCGAATCGATATGTAAGAAGATAAATTTGTTCATTGTTACGATTTTTTTCTTATTGCCCACTGCTAGTGGTAAGAGACTTTCAAGGCCATTTCAAGCACAACGTGAATTGGAAAAATCATTACGAGAATGTACCGATCGGAATTGAAATAGTTAAGTATATTGTATATAGGTAACCATAGCAGTTAGCAGAATAAATATCTTAAATAATTAGTATTGTAGTAATTGTGTAACAATGTTAAAGAATAGAAACAATGAATAATATTCAACGGCCACGAAGATAAAGAGAAAAACGAAGAAAGAATTGATTTTAAAAGCTATTCGTTTGAAATAATTCAGCGGTAAGAATTAGACAACCACGAAATTCAATTTTCAAACACAAGGAATAATCCTAAAGCAGTAACAACAAGATAATAATAATAAACAAAAACAACATCAACAATACCGTAACAATAACAACAACACTAACAAATAATATTTTCAAAACAATTCTATAAGGCTAACAAAATATGTCGCAACCACAACTAAACCGGAGCTCTAAAAGCCCATTTTGGAAGCTAGATGACATGCTTCATTGCGATGCTGATAATGTACGTCAGGCGAATCTATCTATCGCTTAATCTCTTCTCAGGATGCTGCTCCCGCCCTTACAGTAATGCACAGCCAGCTACATCCAGCCGAGGCAGATGACATTCCCCGCACTAGGAACCTAATAGTTATCTCGCAACGGCTGCGCCCGGATGCGGAACGCAATAATAGGTTGTACCGAGTGGGGCAGGCCGGTAAGGGCGACCTTAACTGGCCGAGGAGATCTGTATCGAGCAATACTGTTATGGAACCCCCAATCAACTGCTGCATTGGGAAAGCTCTAGGCCGACCATCTGGTGGCCATTCCAGTTGCCCAGAGTAGATGAATGTGGGACGACCAGTTAGGCAACCACAGTTCCTCTAGTTTGACAGGTCCCTGCATGTCACAGCCATGGACCCCGACAAGAGTTTTTTTGAGCTGAGACCCGATCATCAGCGCAGCACCTGAACGCACCAAAAGATGGGCAAGATGGACAACTAGATGAGCAGCAGCACGCTAAAAATAGGCCGAAAGTTTCAGCTGCAAACCTTGTTCAAAAGAAACAATTGTTTTACCGCACCATATTGGTTTGTACAGGGCGCACACGGTACATGAGTTGCTGTCCCTGGTGAAAAACAAGCACTCGGGTCGCTGGTGGGCACCGTATAGAACTACTGCCGAATAAACTTAATATACGATGCACTAATAACCTTTCCGGTCATCGCACAATGCACTATAGCACGATGGGTACCGTGTATTTTGCCTATGCTGTTGATTGACAGGCACATCCAAATACACTTCCCAAACAAGCAGCTGCTTGTAGGTCGCCGCTGTTAGGGCATCGGCGTACTCCTAAGCGGGCGATCAGCGCCAGCAGCCTTGGCGATCACCACACCTGTAAATACTCGGGCTCGAAGAACGTAATGGCGCCATTGGGCGTTCTGCAAAAAAAAAAAAAACAACAGCAGCTGCCATGTTTATTATACAAACAATACAACTTTATGTATGACGTCTGTAATGCCATGTAGCACTGTACAGCACTGTACAGCAACTACTATAGAACTACAACGCTGCACCACGCAGCAGTGTCTGATGACGCCGTCCGTCTGCTGCAGAAACAGTCATGCCTTGCGTAACAGTCAACAAGTTTCCGCAATAGTCGACAGCTGCAACGTTGCCGCCAAATCAGCCTAGTTAATTTCCAACTGCAATTACCGTTCTAGCCACCAGAAAAAGGGGGCAAGCTTGTTTGAGTTAGAGATTGCCCTGGAGTGAGCCGAGGACAATGCCAGACACGCACTGACTGAGACTGAGACTGCCAATGCGCCAAACACCCGGTGGTCCCGTCTGTGGCTCACCGGCGTACCGGACGTGTGGATTCTGGAATTGACAATACCACTCTCACTTTGGTATGCCGACCAGGCCACAGACAGTAGTAGCATCTGCGCTCAAGATCTAAAAAGCAGCTTCTGGCTGCCAAATGGTCACTCGGACATTTTTTTCGGACATTTTTATTCAGCCGAGACTGCATTTAATCCTATATTTACTTTTTTTACAGGGTGCTGCATTGGTTGCTTTTCGCGTGCAGTGGATACACCATATGCGCCTGTTACTATAAGCCGCATAGTTACTTTTGGCATCAGCGAGATCGCGCAGCTGGTCTGATGTGGCATAGCGAAAATTAAACAAGGTTACCGAAACATTTGCAGGCACAACATTGATCCCGTGCGCTGCGATGTCCTGCTAAATAGCATTTGTGTGCAACATTGGGCCTCTGCAGGCCCTCCCAGCATATCCCGGTGCTGCCGGCGTCCTGCGACGCTCCCCGCAGTGTCGTAGCAACGTCTAGACTGTCACAAAAGAAACAAGCGTTGGTTAGGGATAGGGGGGCACAGCAGCAAAAAGCAATGGGGGGCATTAGTTGTACCCCGCTTTGTCCAAGTCGGGATCGGCTCACCATGTAAAGTTTTGAGTCCGCAGCAATCTGCTGCTCGTTTCGGCAGGGCGCCCTGCCAAAAAGAAACAATGGATGCCCAATGGTGACCAACGCGCCATGCAGCAAAGACATGGCCCTGGTGCAATTAGGCAACGCTGTGGCCCATCTGGGTAAGAGTTCCTCCAACCCCTCTCGTTCGGTAACTACCAAGAATAACATTCTGCACCTCGTGTCTGCTGTAAACATTCGATCCACAACCTTCGATGCAATCACGGCGCTATCAGTCTGTATTGTGTGTCGACAGCCCCGCTCGCTGCCCTACATGGCGCCTCGGGAGACCCCTCGCCAAAAATATTATAAATACTGCTCGGTGCCTCGTTTTGCCAATTTATACATCCTTACTAAAGACACTCAATTGAGCTATCTTTACTCTCGTTTGATCTTCTGATATTTAAAAAAATGGTTGCCAAGTTTTCTGCTGCTTCTCTTCTCGTGGCTCTTGCCATCCTCAACGGTGCTAACGGCCAGGCTGCCGTCGGCTCTGCCATTTCCAACCTCCAGTCTGCTGTCGAGTCTGCCGACAGCGCTGTCAAGGCCTACTCGTCTTCTCAGGGTCTGACTGGTGCTCTGACCATCCAGAACGACGTTTCTCCCAGCGGTGTTTATGCTTCTGCGTCTGCTCTGGCCTCTGCGCTTGAGGGTGTCAGCAGCTTCTCTGCTTCCGAGGTTTCCACGCTGACCTCCTCTGTCAGCTCGCTGGCCTCTGCCATTGTCACTCTGTTGAGTGATCTTGGTGACAAGGCTGCTGACTTCGTTTCCGTCGGTGCCACCTCGATTGTCCAGGGCGATCTGTCTGCTCTGCTGTCGCTCACCTACGAGGTTGAGACCCTTGCGTGGAACAAGGTCGACTGCCAGTCGTCGTCTTCGCTGATCTCGGCCTTCTCTGCCATCAACAACGGTTTCTCGGGTGCTTTCTCATCCTTCTCGACCAGCGGCTCCGCTGCTCCCGACTTCTCGTCATGCGCTGCTGCTTCGTCGGCTGCTGCTGAGTCTTCCGCCGCTGCCAGCTCTGCTGCTGAGTCGTCGGCTGCTGCCTCTTCTGCCGCTGCCAGCTCTGCTGCCGCCACTTCTGCTGCCGCCAGCTCTGCTGCTGCCTCGTCGGCTGCTGCCACCACCTCTGCTGCTGCTGCTGGCTCTTCTGCTCCTGCCGTGAGCGAGGCTGCTTCGTCTGTTGCCGCTGCCTCGTCTGTTGAGCAGGCCAACGGTGCCAAGGCCATTGGCGTGTCTGGTGCTCTTGCCGTTGTCGGTGCTGCCGCTCTTCTGCTCTAAGCGTCTTCAATGATTTAGAAGCTGAGCAGTGCAAAATTTTCTATTTTAATTTAATGGAGTTCGCCTGTAGAACGAATTAACTAACAATTTTTCTTGTTTCATAGCTGGCTGTGCTACGGCCCGGATATTAAATATCACTTATTTTTTCACAACAGTGTTTTTTCACCTTTTGTTGTATTTTTCTTATTCTTGTTTTATTTTATTGAAAACGGTTCTCTGTATGGCTATTATTGGATATTCTCTCGCGAGTTTTCCTTTCATGGTGTTAAAACAAAAACATCTTTTTTATGTCGGAAGGTGATTCTGAAGTCGATACGTATATATATATATATATATTATATATACGCTACTGCGGTTGACTTAAGACTGCTGCGAACAGAATCTTTTGAGGTTGTCCGTTTTGCTTCAGTCACCGGAGAGTTCTAATCAGCTGCGCAGCAGTTTGCAACAGTGCTACAAGGTGGCAAGAATGCCTCACGGTCAAAGCAAAAAAAAATCACGCTATATCAGCCTGATTCAGTACGACGTCGCTGTATTATTATTTTATGGATATAGTGCAAATATAGCTCTTTGGCTTTATTATAGTCTAGCCTTTGTTATATTTAGATTATTTGTTTCTGCCGGTTTCTGAAACGAGGCTGAATTTTTTAACCAGTAAAACCTTACCCTTGCGTGTCGCATCGCATCGGCTGTGCCTACCCGCATCTTAACTACGCTAAGGCAACCCATGCTGTGTTTCTTTGACACGATAACGCCGCAGTCGACACATTACAGAGATCAGCTTCACAGTCTCTCACGGGAATTCAGGAACTATCTCCCGAAATCTATAGGTAGTCGCTGATCCAAGCATGGTCTTACATCAGACAACGGCGCTACGCAGATTGCTATCGACTTCTCCAGTTCCGCTATTGTACGTTATTGTACCAATACCATCTCGTGAGAAAGCCACCACGCGATTTTGGGAATACAAATAAACTTTTCTTCCTTAACCGAATTTATGGAAGAAGGCCGACCTTATCTTAGCTACTATTTGGAGACTCTCAGTCTCTGCATTGGCTGGTATCTGTCTGTTGGCGTTAGGTGACTAGCGCAATTGTACAATGGAGGTCTGCTCCGTTGGCCGCAAAGACACAGTTTACGTAATATACTGAATACGACAAAGCTTCATGCTTCACTAATAGCGAGCTCAAGAAAAGTGCTTTGACTGGTTCTGGCTTATACGACTCTAACCGCTTACTCAGACAAGTGTACGTAGCCCTGCGTGACTCTTACGAGGAGAGAAGAGAGACTCGTTTTTTGTTGCTTGTGACGATCCTGCCGCTACTG
This sequence comes from Sugiyamaella marilandica, assembly GCA_030563205.1. Classification (NCBI taxonomy): domain Eukaryota; kingdom Fungi; phylum Ascomycota; class Dipodascomycetes; order Dipodascales; family Trichomonascaceae; genus Sugiyamaella; species Sugiyamaella marilandica. The sequence goes on along the minus strand of JAKUBH010000009.1, from coordinate 363,860 downwards.
TCGGCTCCGAGATGATACTGGTGCCAGAGCCTGGACCAGGAGTCATTTTGTGGCCTGGACTATCAAGCAGGGGCCGATGAACCAGCGATGCGGCTAAACTAACAGCCGGTACAAACTCATTTTGCCGGACCGTTACAACTACTTGTAGAACATGAGGTATTCCTGATGATCTTCGTAAAAACTTTAAGACTGAACAAGAGAGAAATAGTTCTCATTTCAATACTCTATTTGAAACTATTGTGACTATAAAAAACCAGTTGAATTTCAAAGACCCACGGTTAGGGCGCGGCTGAAGTCGGCTCCGTTAAGCGCCGACATTTAAACTATCCGCGCCCATCGGGCCTAGTTAGATCCGACATTGTGCCGGCGGCAAAGTGTAACGGACCACTATCAAAAGGAATTTTTTTCCGGCAAGTCTTTTCTAGTAGCTGGTAGTAACAAGTTTTAGCACCAGTTTCATTGTGTGTTTTGGCAATAGTCTGAGCAAGCCCATCTGCTCCTTTATCTCTTCAAACGACTGTTCCTGAATATTGAAAATAGCCGTGCAACTCCCAACTTGCAGGATGCAAGTCTCATGCACATTATCCGTCGGCAAGCTTAATAGTCCAGACGCGCATTACTGTTATAGGAAATATGACAGCAGAAGTCGGTCAACTTAAAAACCGACGGCATAGGAACCCCGGACGTGTTGTAAACCTTTATCAGGTATAAATATAAGGGCGTAGCAGAGCTGTTATTTATCTACAACTTTAGTGATCTCTCCTGATAAAGTAATTGAATATGAGTGCTACTACGGACTTAGAAGCCAATGCAAATGGCAGCTGTGAATCCAATACAACAGAAAAGCCTAATGCATATGATTATGAAAACCCAGACGATGTGGATCTAATGTTTGAACCTCCTCATAACGAGGAAATCCTTAGAGTACGGTCCCATCCTGACCCGAAACACCTGGAACTAAACGACGCCGATCCTTACCACTATCCACTTGATGCTGATACCGGATATCGAATTGTCACATTCCTGGCAAAAGACCGTGATGATCCACGTCAGTGGTCGAAGGGCCGCAAGTGGTTTATAACCATGTCTTTGGGATTGGTGTGCTTTATGGTAGCATTTGCGTCGGGAGTGGTTACTGGAGACATGGCCCATCCAGCAGAGTACTTCCATGTATCTGAGGAAGTCATAATTCTAACAGTCACACTATTTGTAGTTGGGTTTGGAGTAGGTCCACTCCTGTTTGCTCCACTGTCAGAGGAGGTTGGCAGGCAAGCCATATATGTGGTGACACTTTTTTTTGCAGTGGTGTTTATTATTCCCTGCGCCGTTGCTAGAAATATCGGCACGCTTTTGGTGGCCAGATTGATAGATGGTATTGCATTTTCTGCTCCTCTGACTGTCATTGGAGGCTCACTGGCAGATATGTGGGTCAATAAGGAGCGGGGGATTGCAATGGCCATTTTCTCAGCAGCTCCCTTTCTCGGTCCCGCCGCTGGTCCGCTAGTTGGAGGGTTCATTGGCGATTTCATGGATTGGAGATGGATTTACTACGTTATGTTGATGTTTAGCGGAGCAGTATATCTGTGGGCAGTAGCCTTCATCCCAGAAACTCACCACAACACCATTCTGAAAAGGAGATGTGAAAAATTGAAGAAATTGACCGGTGATGACCGCTACAGAACTCCCAAAGAGTTGGTTCCCAGAAAATTCAGCGAGATTGCCAAAGTTACTCTGTGCAGGCCACCACAGCTTATGAAAGAGCCTATCGTATTTTGCGTCACTATATATATGGCTGTTTTGTACGGACTTCTCTACATGTTCTTCTTTGCGTATCCGGTGGTCTTTATGGAGGGTAAAGGATTTTCTGCACATATAACGGGCTTGACGTTTATTCCAATCATGGGTGGTGTCATTCTTGCTACCATGTTGTCTCCCTATGTCAATAGGCACTATGTTAAACGCGCGCAAGTCTACATTGACAGAGGAGAAGTCCCGCCTGCCGAGTTGCGACTTATTCCCATGATGATCGGCTGTTGGTTTGTGCCGGTGGGACTTTTCATTTTCGCGTGGACGTCTTTTCCATCTATCTCATGGGTTGGACCGACGTTGGCAGGGTTGCCATGCGGATTCGGCTTTATTCTTATTTACAATTCTGCCAACAACTATATTGTGGACGCATACCAACACTATGCAGCGTCAGCTATTGCTGCAAAGACATTAGTGAGGTCTCTTTGGGGAGCCGGTGTGCCCTTGTTCACTATCCAGATGTACCACAGGCTGGGATATGAATGGGCTGGAAGTCTTTTGGCGTTCATCTCTCTCGCGTGCTGCGCCATTCCCTATTTGTTTTTCTTTTACGGTGCTACTATCCGACTGCGATCCAAGTACGCATTCAATCCAGAGGCCCCAAAGAAATAACTAACGACTGGATTACACATTTAATAATACTGCGATATTGCATAGGAGAGAAGCAGTCAGCTCTCATAATATAATAGACATATAGAATCAACAAATGATTGATAATATTAGAAGTTACCGGGAAGCATTGTCCATTAAATAGTACCTATAAAGCCAAGGTATTGATTGATTAAATATAGAAGTGGTTAGTGATGGTCCCAAAATGTCGTTACAATGCCAAGTCTTGAACATTTCATATGCGCAAATGTGCATTTAAACGGACCCGTAGATATGGGATCAAACAGGTCTATAAGTCTGGTAGATATGATCTCTGGGCATGGCAGTTGTAGTTAGCATGGGCTTCTGGGCGTGCTGGGGCATATACTAACGTATAGCCCATCATCAATAAAATAATAATACACGTCACTTTACAAACATATTGAATCTACACGGTCAACCGCATACCACTACCGGACAGTTTAAAATCTCCTTGTGTCAAAACAATGACTCCCATACTATTCATTGAAAAAAAATCTACTACACATAACTAAATGGCCATTGGACTAAACACTGTCAGAATTTTCCTCAGAAATCACTTCGACAGGAAAGTCTTTGCAGCGAAATATTCTGCACCGCTGGCAACGGCTACGCCGAGACCTACCGCTGCTGCGATGGGCCACGACAGCTTGCCTGCCTTGTCCTGGTTGATCAGATAGTAGGCCGCACCAAGAACAGCTACCGTAGTAAATGCGACCGAAGATGACACCACCGGATCTTCGAGCTCCTTCTTAACGGTGTCGAACTCTTTCTTGACAGAGTCAGAGAATGAACCAGGCTTATCAGATACGTCAGGGACAGTATCAGCCACTTTATCTACAGTCTCCTTGACAGAAGGAACGTTATCGGTGTTGGGATATTCGCTTTTGTTAGAAGACGAGCTGACGCAGAGCTGGCTACTCACGACATGGCTTTACTCAATTTAAATAAACACTGGTGATGCTTCTTATGAACAAGTCAAGATCGCGCCACTACCAGACGCGCATTTATTGCTCCAAATCACCGTTTTGGGTTAATTGCCCGTGCCTTGATGCGCTATCGTACAGTGCCATACCCGATATGCTGCAATGAGCTTGTCAACTTCGACCGGGTTAAGCTAGCAGCCAAAAATAAACGGAGACTTCACTTGTTTTAATATTGCATTCAGTTAGTCATTCCCATATTGTGGTACAATTCAAATGTGGGAAGTATTTAACGACCTGGCTCCTCAGGCGAACGCGCCAGACAAAACACTCGCACCATCTTGTCCTTTGACAATGACCGGCATGACTAGGTACGACAGAGGCAATCTAGCAGTGGTCTACAATAACAAATGCAGAATAATTCAGCTGTCTTCGTTTTTAATACTATGTCCTCTATGCATTCAGTATGCACTCAGTATGCAAGAGCACACTGATGCCTCTAATCCAACCCTAATATCCACAATAACCAAGTAATTGCCAAGTTAGGAAATCGAAGTCACAGGACCGAAACTACGCACTTGCCGCATGAAATTCGACTCACGTATTTTAGACTACTCAACCTAGTTCGACATCCGAAGTCATCTAAAGGAAAAAACATAGAAAATGTCTGACGCTCAGAATCGTGGAGGTTTCGGCCGTGGTGGCGCTGCTGGCGGCCGTGGAGGACGTGGCGGTGCTCGAGGACGTGGAGGTCCTCGACGAGGTGGCAGAAAGGACGAGGAGAAAGGATGGACCCCCGTCACCAAGCTTGGCCGTCTGGTCAAGGCTGGAAAGATCAAGTCTCTGGAGGAGATCTACCTGCATTCCTTGCCTGTCAAGGAGTACCAGATCATTGACCAGTTCCTGCCCACTCTTAAGGACGAGGTCATGAAGATCAAGCCAGTTCAGAAGCAGACCCGTGCTGGTCAGCGAACTCGATTCAAGGCTGTTGTCGTCATTGGAGATTCCAACGGACACGTTGGACTTGGTATCAAGACTGCCAAGGAAGTGGCCACTGCTATTCGAGCTGCCATCATCATTGCCAAGCTGTCCATCATCCCTGTCCGACGAGGTTACTGGGGTGGTTCACTTGGAGCCCCACACTCATTGGCCAGCAAGGTCACTGGTAAGTGTGGTTCCGTCACTGTGCGACTGGTCCCTGCTCCCCGAGGATCTGGTGTCGTTGCCTCTCCTGCTGTCAAGAAGCTGCTGCAGCTGGGTGGCATTGAGGATGCTTACACCTCTGCTGCTGGATCGACCCGAACCATCGAAAACACCCTTAAGGCTGCCTTTGCTGCCATTGGTAACACATACGGTTTCTTGACTCCTGACTTGTGGAAAGAGTCTGCTCTGGAGCCTTCGCCTCTGGATGTGTACCATGACATTGCCGCTGCTTCCAAGGCTCGATACTAAATGTGTACTAAAAATTGATTATTTGTGATGTTATTGTTGTGGTTGCGTTGTAGTGCTGTGACTATTGACCAGTGTAGAGTCGTAATTCCAGGGAAGTTGCAAAAAATGCGCTTAGCTATACCGCTCTCTTATTATATTCGTAGACCCACCCCTCTTATTATTTGGTACTTTACTCGCACGTTTTGAATGCTCTAATTAATGCTCTAATTGAGACCCCGTATGAGATTCAATCTTCTGCCGTGCTCACGGACATATAATGATAATATACGGGTAGATATTTGTTGAAAACACTGTGACACACTGCGATGTATGAACTCATTTGGTAGCTCCTTTGGCCTCAAGGGCGCAACAGTTGCAATAGTGCGAAGTCGCAGGACCGACCACCTTATCCACTGAACTCAATTGCATGTTGCGACTCCGCCGCGCTGTAGCAACTGCTGCGCAGTTGGAGAGGATACATGCTCACAGCTGAGACATGTCAAAGTAAAATGGACGCAAATTGTCTCCGTAGTCGACTACATGTTCGAGCCTGACTGCACCATGCATTCATTGCTGCTTTTCCCATCAGCATCATACATTCGCGCCAGAGTTCTATACATATGCAGAACGAAGTGGACAATATATGGCAGATCGGAGTGTTTCTTTTGCCGTTTGGCAAAGAGGCTTTCCAGTCAATTCACCTTGATATGTCCAATTCACGACCATTGCATCAGAACTCTGTGGTTAATCTGGTTTGTTTCCAATTGAAATAGTCTACGAACTCCGCCCGCACTCACTCGCTTGGCGTGTGCTGGGCAAGGCTTTCACATGCCAAAACGTCGAAGCTGGCAAGCATATAGCAAACGCCGCGCAGGTCGCAATGGTTCTCTTCTGCCAGCCAAGTTCCGAGTAATTGTGAGCCGAATCTCTCAAGTCTGTGTGCACAGGAACATCAAGTGGCGAGGCCCGGATTGAGAATTGTTACAGTATATACAGCAACTACCCAGTGGTATTGTAATGAGCAAAAATTCGAGGCACGAAAAGTCCCGGGCGGCACCCGAGCAGGGCCGTTCCGAGACGCCCCCAGCGCAGACTGAGCGGGAGAAAAAGAAGCAGAACTTCATTGTGCGGGCTATCTGGAGTGTGGTCATGATTTTGGGCTTCTTCGTCATTCTCAGTGCCGGACACCTATGGGTGATTGCCCTGATAGCGCTGATCCAGGTGCTGACTTTCAAGGAGGTGATAAACTTGGCCAGCGAGCCGTCTCGGGAGAAGAGATTGCCGTGGGGCCGCAAGCTCAACTGGTATTTTCTAGCCACCACCATCTATTTTCTGGAGGGCGAGAACCTTATCTACTACTTCAAAAACGTTGTCCTGGTCGACAATTTGCTGCTTCCTTTGGCAGTGCACCACCGGTTCCTGTCCTACTGCTTGTACATTATCGGGTTTGTGTACTTCGTGTATTCACTTGAGAAGGGTCACTACCGATTCCAGTTCACCCAATTTTGCATTACTCATATGACGCTGTTCCTGGTGGTTGTCCAGGCCCACTTCATAGTCAACAATATCTTTGCTGGCTTGTTTTGGTTCATCGTACCGGCTGCATTGGTCATTTGCAATGACATCTTTGCCTATCTGTGTGGCATCACGTTTGGACGAACCCAGCTGATTGCCATTTCACCCAAAAAGACCGTGGAGGGTTTTGTTGGCGCATGGATATGTACCATCTTATTTGGCGTCATTCTGAGCCACTTGCTGGTCCGGTTCAAGTATGTAATATGTCCTATGACCGACCTGGGATTCTCAGTTTGGACCAATGTTGACTGCAAGCCTGATCCTGTTTTTCTCCCCCATGTGTACAGAGTGCCGTCGTTTTTGCAGGGGCTGCTCAGCAGGGAAACGGTTGTGTTCGCGCCTATCCATGTCCATGTAATGGCTCTGGGTACATTTGCTTCTCTGATTGCCCCATTCGGTGGATTCTTTGCATCGGGGCTCAAGCGAACCTTCCAGGTGAAGGACTTTGGTGACACAATTCCAGGCCACGGAGGCATCACTGATCGGATGGACTGCCAGTTCTTGATGGGATTCTTCGCCAATCTTTACTATGAGTCGTTCATCTCCAACCACCATATTTCGGTGTCTTCGATCATGCACGAGGTGGTAACCGGCCTTCCGTTAGAAGAACAGATCCAACTACTCCAGACTCTAGTCAAGTATCTGGATGGTAGAGGTATCGAAAATATCCCAATCGCCTTATAGTGCGAACAACAAGTTCAGTTGGGAATCAGAGCGAAACCTCAGTTGAGTGGGAAGTTTGCTCATTATGAGAACATCTGGAGAGACATATGAATAGGTGGAGTAACAATGTTGCTGCATGCTCTTGTTATATATTGTCGACAGGACACATTTCTTCAGATAGACTCGGAAATTGAGTAAAACTTCTGAGCGAGGAGTATGCAGCGAGAAAGAGTTCACATATCTACATATATAAATACTCATGTATTGGAGCAGTCCTAGCAAGGTTTGCAGTGCCAACAGTTCGTTTATTGATGGCAATGGTATCTATAAGGCAGCACATCAGCATGAGAAAGTCGCCTATTTCTTCTATCTTGATTAACTATGAAGTGTAGTCTACTAATTTAGTCATTATAATATCCTTACAGCTTTCGTTCAATTCAAAGTCATACTCCATTTAGTGTCCAGTGAAAATGAGCCCAACGTACACGAACCTAAGCAACAAAGCACTAGCGAAGTTGAAATTCATCATAATCATAGCCAACTCATTTCTCACACGCTGATGCGTTCCCTCGCTCTACTGACTATGCTTGTAGATATATTACCAGCGTGGAAGATTAGTTTCCTAATCTTAAATTCTGTAATGGATCAGTTATGAATCAGTTACAGCGTCGCCTAAACGTGCTAAGGAAATCACTACCGCTTTTGGAATTTAGCCACATCGCACGGCTAACACTACTCGTTCACTTTCGGTTTATGCAGATAGTTTAAGAATACAAAATACAACGTCGAAGTGGCACTTTCAGGAAAGTTGCCCTCGACAAAATGATACTGGGAAGATATCCAGTTATCTTCCTGTTGGCTTTTTCCAATAGTACTGTAGTTAGTAATCCATGTTCTGGACAACTTTCACTCACCTGTTTATGCTGTCGACGGCACGACCTGAGACCACCATGGCCACGACTCTGTTCTAATAGAAGGAGCCGGTGTTCGTCATCGTCATTTTCCGGGTCGTAGTAATATTCCTCTTCCAGCGGCTTTCCTGCAGCATCCTTCCCTGACCTTTGGATCACGCCAATACACCGCACATCGTTTAATATATCACGGATCCGGGGAGTAGATAGACTCTCAAGCTGGCTGAGCGACGACCTGAGAATTGAGATCGGAGTTGACTGAAGTCGAGAAAAGGCCAAGTGGTTGGCTACAATGTGTCCAATTCTGGTGGTTTGCTCGTCCTCCAGCTGGTCGTTGATTGCGAGTTCGGCCTTTACCTTTTTGTTCGACTTCATCTCTGTCGGTTTCTGCTTGCGTTTGCGTTTTTCAGCATTCTCTGCCTTGTCGTCTGTATTAGTACGAGGCTTTACGTCATTGACGTCATTTGACGAGATTGGCAAATGTGCACTCCCAACCTTTTCGTCAACACGAGTGAGAACCTTGTTATGCTGCGAAGTAGTCTCAGTGGAAATGTCCTCATGTTTAGACACCGAAGAGTCGGTGCAGGAGTTATTTTTCGACTCTTTAATCTCATCTTTCTCAACTTTCTTATCTCCCTTCTCCGCCTCCTCAACCGTAGGAGGAGCTTCTCGGACGTCCCTGAGCAATACTTGCGCAGGTTCATTTGTATGGTTCGCTTTACCATATTCTATGATGCCTTGAGCGTTTTCCACTAGAGGCACTATTTCGCTGAGTGGCATTCTCGCCTCGTCGCTTTGATATAAAGACTCTTGGTCTTTTGCCGGAGATTGAATCGCAGAGCAATCCTCAGATACTGTCGTGATATCTTGAGTCATCGTCATCTGAGTCTTGCGAACAGAATCGACAGTCGGGGGTTCATCAGATGTTGCGAGCATATCAGGCACATCAAAAGCGCTGCTTAGCTTGACATCAGATCTATCGGCCAGATCATCAGGTCGAGTAGTGCTGACATCGTGGAGCTCACTGCTGGGACTTGGACTCACCTTTGAAGGCTCAGCTGCGTCCTCATATATCTCAATAAGTGGCTTGTTGCCATCTTCCTCACTCACAGTGATATCCTCGTCAACAGTTTCGTCATCATGATCGCTGTCGACAATCTCTATTAATGCTCTTTCGCCCCTAATGTCAATGGTCAGGCCAGGAACGTAATCAACAATTACGCCTCGTCCCTTGGTAACTTCAATCTCAGATTGGCCGTCCGCCAACGGATATCCAGTTTTCATGGATGCTGTCGCGGCATCTCCAGCATTTCGGTAGCTAGGCACAACTACAATCAGTCCATTCCATCCTAGACAGTCCACAGTCATAGACTTGTCAGATGAATTGTACGCGACGCGTGCATGGACGCGCGACACGAGCTTGTTTTTGCGCGAAACAGCCACGTCGCATGACTGCGAAGACCTGCCAATTGTCATGGGCGTGCCATTGGCAGGTAGTCGAACCAGAGCTACTGCTGACAGAGGCGAGCGGATAGTGAACGATTGATCGCGTGCAATTGAAGGCGCAAATGTTGGTCTTCCTGAACCGAGCATATCTGCGTCTCGCAGCTTTTCTCCAACCATTGCCGTTAGCTCGCCAGCACCGCGTGCTCGTGTCGGAGAGGACAGGCGCTCTCCAGTCGACGAAGAAGGCAGAGGAGTTGGATAGAAATTGGGAGGAGACGACGGAGCACCATCCTCATGGATCGCGATGATGGGATCACCAGCTCGCGCAGAAGAACCTGGCTTATTGGGCGTGAAAGCTGGAAGAAGACTGTCATTCTTTCTGATAGGCATTTGCCTACGCACCGGCGAGCTGACAGGCGACATTGCCATGTTGTGCATTCTGCTATCCACCACAGACATCTGTGCTCGCTGGGTTTTGCGTGCCACGTCAGGCGGCGACGAGGGCGGGAACTGGACGGTATCCATTATCGACAGTTCAGCAAACTCCAAGTTTCCAATGGTGACTTTCCAAAATGGTTTCCAACTTTTTGGGGGAGTTAGCAGACGACCAGAACGAGACAATCAGTGAGACCTTAAAAGAGCGACGGAGGAGGGTCTAAGAGTGTCAGAGAACGCCTAAGAAATAAGACAGCCAGCCAATCAATCAATATTAGTCACAGGTGTAGAGACCAATTAGAATCAATATCAACGCGAATACAGCTGCTGACCAACGCCAATTTGAAATGTAAGGAGAGAGATGGGACCAAGACACTTGCTGCTTTTAGACTCAGCAACCGTGATTCAGAGCAGATGAAATAGTACCCAGCGTGTAATAGATAACTCCGGGTTGTCAAGCGTCGCAGCTGAGATGTTACGACCGCGATTACAATTCAAAACGAGTGGAATGTACGAGTGGAAGTAGCTATGTACTCGTGTTGGAGTCGTGTTTAAGCTTTGCATGCCAATGTCTGCCGAGCCGCGTTTTTGAACCCAAATTGGATCTGGATGGACGAGGTGCAGGAGATGACGGATTCTGACACGGCGCGTAGAAGCGCGGGAAGTCCGCGAAACACAACAAAAATAGTACAAGAAATGCTTACAATAGAAGACTAATTTGGTAATGGAGTGATGTTTCTTATTTTCTTTGATAGTTTGTGGTCTGGAAATCGCTCAGAGTCTGATAATAGCGACCATCCGCGAGTAGTTAGGATCTGCGAGTCACGTTAAACAGGCGGCGGCACAACGCGGACGTGTACAAGTCACGTGAGTTTTATCGAGGAAATGTTAGGATCACAACGAGATACGACCAAGAAGAAAATAAACAAGCATATCTGGCGTGAAATGTAGATTGCACGGGATAAGGTAGGGACGCGACGATTTTTTTATTTCCCGAGATTTTGTCGCGTACCTGGAAATCAGTCCGGTGCACGGTGCCTGTACCTTCCCTGTCTCCGCCTCTAAGCGACCTGCAGACGCCTCATTGTGGCTGGTGCGGCGTGGAGCAGTACTATGCCATCTTGATGCGCACGGCTGAAGTGCAGAGGTATTTCCTGTTTGGAATAGCAGTCACGCATTCGGGGATATACGCAGTCAGCTAGCACTCACCAAATACTCACTCGACTCGCTTCAACTTCTGCAATTTGGTCAGTCAGTACAGAAGACAAAAATGACTAGTAAGTATCAGCAGAGCTGGGTGGTATTTTTTGGGGAAGATGTTACGATGGCTGTGGTCTCGAGCAGAGTATTGAGCGTGGTATCGAATAAGGCTACGGATGTCGCAGACGGACTATAAAGAGATGTCATCTGGCAGTAATGGAGTGCCGAAATATTGTAGTGTTGTCGCTGTACAAGCTCGGAAGTAGCATGTGCAGAGTGTGCTGATTGTTCGAATTATCGCTGCCTGTTAAAAAGTGTTGGCGTGAATGTCACCTGTGGGAAAGTTTTGGCGGTCTTAGAAACCACGCATTATCTTCATTCTGTTCCAGATCCCATCTGTTATTTTTCTTGTGTCCAAGCGAGCCACCGCATTTCATAGAGCAGGCTAACAATAGAGGGTACCTCAAGTTTCGGTAAGCGACACAACAAGTCGCACACTCTGTGCAACCGATGCGGTCGACGGTCGTTCCACGTCCAAAAGAAGACCTGTGCCAGCTGCGGATATCCCGCTGCCAAGATCCGATCCTACAACTGGGGTCAGAAGGCCAAGAGAAGACACACCACCGGAACCGGTCGGGAGCGATACCTTAAGACTGTTTCTCGACGATTCAAGAACGGGTTCCGATCCGCTGTCTAAGCTCCGAAAATATGTACATTGTTAATGTAAATGCTCACGATGTCTTTCTGCGTAGGACGGACAAGGTTTCTTGTTGATGCATTAACTAGTTGGCTGGCGATGTTTATTGGACACAAGCTAATCGCTAGTCTAGATTCGAAATAAAATGGTTATTCGATTGCATAGTCCTTGCGTAGATGTTTTTACTGTCTCTTAAATGTTATGCACTTTCAATGCTATGCCCATTTATCATTGAAATTTCAGTTGTCTCTAGAATTCACTGCCTGAAGAATATAGATCGAAAATCGATGCACCTTCGAATTCTGCTGTTCAGACTATCATTTGCTTGATTAACTACTGGCTGATATTTACCTTGATAGTATTAGATTCTGGTTCTGGTTATTGGATTGTTGATCAAGAGTTATGATGAGTTTGCTTCAGGATTTCGGTAGAATTTTGGGAAGCATGGGTTGTCTGACTGTCAATTAGACACCTGACTGAAAAGCATTATTATTCTCTATGGTTGAATGCTGAATTAAAGATATAATTGGTCAGGCTGGATGCATCGCCAGGTATATGTCATCGGCCTCTGCCAGCGTCGTGCACTGCTCAAGAATGTCTCGCGCTCTTTCGACTGTCTCTAAACTGAATCGCGGCAGTCCATGGTGGCTGTCCTTTCGACTATCTTCCGGATCACTCAAAGCTATTCTTGCCATAGTAACAATATTCTCGTGGCCACCATGACCCTTTAGCAGTCCGTGAACAATCGTAGCAGTGTCGTCGCTCAGACTCCAGATAGCATGCAAAAGGCTAACTGACTCGCTCACGAACCGCACTCGTAAACTCCAGTCAGATGGAGACTGGTACAGATAATCAAGCTCGCTAGCAATTGCCTGGATCAGAATGGACACCAAATTGCAATTGTCAGTTATGACGTTGACTCCACGCTTGATAGCCACTTGGCTGAAAAACTTGACCACCAGTCGTCGCATACGTAGGATGTTATGCTCATTGATAACCGCCAGCTCGAACTCGAGGTCTTGATCGTTTTTAACGCCTCCAATGCTTACACTTTTGGTCCCGCTGTCGACTATGTTTATCGCATGAACCACAGTACTTTGCAACAGTCCATCCGAGGGCTCATAGAGTCCTGCAAACAGTAGGAAAATAGACGGCTGATAGCGGTCAGAGAGACTTCTTGTAACAGTCTCTAGCAACCGTTGCTCATCGCCTAACTGCTGGTCAATTGTTCCCTCTTCGTACGTGTTGACATGGCCAATAGAGTCAGCAGACACTGAATATATGACCATCTCTATGCCACGCCGAACAACATTGATGGGATTTTGGCTTGACAGCAGCTTGCGAATGAACTCCCTATCTATAGCAGCCCAGCACTCCCTCTGTCGTCGACCATCCAACGCACTGTATCTTACAACTGACTCAAGAGTGTCCAAAGAGTATAGCACCAATGTTCCTCTAGAGCATGTCTCTGAAGCTAGTGTTACTTCACGGAATGACGGGGTCCCTCTGAGCATATCGTTGTGAGGCAAGCTGGGCATATACCTTAGAATGATATGCTTCAAGGTCTCCACACAGCGGCTAGTGAGCTCTGTCAAAACAGATGTGTAGTCAAATATAATGCAAATATCCAGCACGGTCAATAGTATGGCACAGAGCGTAATACTATCGTGAGAAACCGCCCTGTCGATGTTGTCGAGACATACTCTGGCAACAGTAACTGCACGCGGTGCTGTAGATGTCGCCAGCTTGTCTCTGATTATAGATGTAACGCTGACTTTGGCCTGCTCCTCGAACCCATTATAGGAGTCAAGTATATCCAGCGCGTGTCTGTTCGACCCGGGCACTACTTGGCTCGACAGCAGCTCGTAGAACTCGAGCTCTCTATTAGTCATTATCAGGGAGTTTCCAGCGCCTGTGCTGATTCCACTTGAAGCACCGCCGCCACCAGGACCTGCCTGATCAAATCCAAACGCGTCGCCACCGAACTCATCGTCAATGAACGGGCTGGCAGGATTCAACGCCAGTGACACGGATGGCGACTTCAATGGGCTGATGGTAACAGCTCGCACATTCTGTCGCTTCCTCCTGGTTGGTGACTCAAATCCATCCCTGATACTCGCCTCCAAGTCCAGAGCTGCTCTTTTTTTCGAAGGAGACCGCGTTGGTGTAGTTGGTGCCGTCGCCCTGTCGGTTCCTGTTGATTTCGACTTGGATAACTTGTACTTCAGAGATACGTCCTGGACCTCGTTGGCCAGAAACTTCCTCTCCACTTCCAGCTGGTCTATTTTCCTGCGCAGTTCGGCAATCGCCTTGTCCTTTTCATCTTGTGCTTGGCGCTGATGGTTAGTGATCTGATCGATCTCGCGCTGATGCTGGCTCTCTTTCTGCGCGATGTTGGACCGCAGAATGGCGTTTTCACCTGCCAGAGTGTGGAGCTTCGCAGTCGTTTCATCCAGCGCGTCTTTAAGGTCTGGAGCTGGCTCATCTTCCTGTTTTATGCGACTTTTTCGCTCTTGTTCCAGACGCTCTAGTTCTTCGAGATCAATATCGTCGCTAAAATCGACTTCCTCGAACATGGCGCGGTAAAATAGCGAGCATACATGACACCCCTGATAGCAGCCACTTTTTTAACACTCGTAACAACCTCCTTACTAATAGCAAAATAACGATACACCAAAAAAGGAGCCAAAGTTATCACGTAAATAAACAAAAAGGAGCCAGCGGAGGGAGTTGCCAGTTGAAGGAATCCGAAGATGAAGCCTACCTGAGCAGTACACATACTGTGAACTGCGCATGGACACTAAGCGATGAGTCAGCAACCCGTACCGCGACGCTGAAAAATTATAGGATGCTCTCCACCACTGCCAATTCCAAAACACATTAGAGATGGCTAGCAAGGTGGATTCGCCATCGTTGGTGCCCGAGGCACCCAAATCGCTGAGTTCTAAGGATAAGACCACCAAGCGGCTGATTGTGGTGCTGTCAAATGCCTGTTTAGAGACGTACAAGATCTCGTCCAGTGGTGGAGATCGCTATGCGCTCCTGAACTGTGACGACCACCAAGGCTTACTCAAGAAGATGAACAGAGATATCGCCGACACTCGGCCAGATATTACACATCAGGTAAGTTACAGATATCTCAGGCGATGCAGGCTGGTAAAATATGACAAATAAGCGGGTGAAAAAGCTGTTGGGATCGACTGCCAACTGAGGTATTGGAGATGGAAATGGGACAACTAAATCACAGTAGAGTAACTACATGATGCTTAAACAAAGACGGATGAAAATATTCCTGAAGAACCATGTTGTAAATGACTTTTGAGATGGTATCATACGACAGTGGGGGGCGCAGTCTATCTGATGACGACCAGTCAAATGAGTGAGAGGCGGAAGAGCAGCTCAATCAAGAGCCAAGAAACCGCAGTCACGAAACCGCAGTCACGAAACCGCAGTCACTAAACCGCAGTCAAGAAACCACAGTCAAGAAACCCCAGTCAAACCGACAGCAGCAGCTTACCACACAGATGCTGTCTAAATACCAATCTGCTGGATTGATGATATACACAATCGACAAAACTAACACAGTGCCTTCTAACTCTGTTAGACTCACCTATAAACAAGGCAGGCAAACTGCAGGTGTACATTCACACTGCTCGAGGAGTTCTCGTAGAGGTCAATCCAAGTGTGCGTATCCCGCGAACATTCAAGCGGTTCTCAGGATTGATGGTGCAGCTTCTTCACCGGCTGGTGATCCGCGGGGTCAACTCAGAGGAAAAGCTGCTCAAGGTGATCAAAAACCCCATCACAGATCATCTGCCCACCAAATGTCGCAAGATCACTCTGAGTTTCGATGCGCCAGTGCAGCGAGTACAGGACTATGTTAGCAAGCTAGACGATGATGAGAGCATATGCGTTTTCGTGGGTGCCATGGCCAAGGGCAAAGATAACTTTGCAGACGAGTTTGTGGATGAGAAGATCGGAGTGTCCAATTACCCCTTGTCAGCGTCAGTGGCATGCAGCAAGTTCTGTCATGGCTGCGAGGACGCGTGGGGTATCATGTAGCATGTATTATTTTTAATGAACTGTCAGGCATAGCTATGGGGAGCCACGAAAAAGAGCGCGGCTGAGGCACATTGCAATGATCTGCTCTGCATGCACGGTTAAGGTGCATCAAGAGGGCAGCCGACGTAGGGCATATAGACGAAGCATAACCGAGGGCGAGACGAGGACAGAGGCGGCAACATGAAGATGACGATGGCACACGAGCTGTAGACGAGAATAGCCCAGATGGTTAGTCGAGAAGGCCAGGCGAGTATGAAGAACAGGCACGACGCGGAGGATGAATCCACGACTGCCTGGCGGTAACCCAAGATAAAGATGCTGGTGTACACAACAAGACAATTAACAATTTGAGCCGAGGAATCTGAATATTATGCAGAAATATTAGTAGGTAAAAAAATAAAAACAACCAGTCAAGCGTCGAATTTAATATATGTCGATGTCCTAAGTTGGCGGGGGTATTCAAATGGTTGCGTCTGCTGTCCATGTGCATCGCCCAGATGTACTATAAAAATTGCAGCATACAGCCCCACTTTATCAATAATAAATTCGTTTTAAATTCACAGGCCATTTCTTCACTTTATTGCCAAAAGTTCTACATGAACTTCACACTAGCTCTTTATTCGAATAATTCCATTCTGAACCATTTCTGGACGATGTTTCTGGTGCATTGTAAATCATTTATTCAATATCAGAAGAGCCCATATACACCGCGACTCTCGTGGCAACTGCTGTGCAGTTGGAATTGAGCTTACAAGTGTTATGGTATGTCAATTGTCAAAAATCCGTGGACTCTATGATCGAACCACACTTGTCAGAGTCCATAGCTCAATTGCGCAGCACTTGCCACAAAAAGAGATTTTTCCACTTCTAGCCCAATTTTTCAACCCATTATACATCCAACGACTCACCCCCCGCTACGGTACTACTCTATGGAATACCTGCTCAATGCATTTAACACCTTTTATATAGTCAGTTCGGCCGGTCCAATTATTCAGCACAAATTTCTAACCCAATTGTTTTAATACAGTTCCAATAGTTCAATTCTACTACAAAAATAAACCCCACTATAAAATCCCACAACAATTGCAATCCAAAAACAACGCAATTTCTGCAGCGGGCTGGTTCGGCAGTTTTCTTATCACTCATATATCCACTCACCACAGCTGGCTGATCCACACATTCCACTGGGCTGCACACGCTAGTGGGTGCGGCGCTTACCCTGCCCCCAACCCACGGATGCTTATATGGGTTGGGCCGCCCTCCAAAGCCAGGTTCTTCCCTTCTGTCCCAACCTTTGCCAGGCACTAACTTGCCTAACAACCCGGCGTAACAACCAACCCAGCCAACCACCTGCCGCCGCTCAAGGGTCGTATTCCGCACCACTGAAGCACGCGACAAGGCAGTTTTCGAGCGCAAACGGATCCCCTTGCACTGCCAGGGAGTTTGCTGTCGACTACCCCTTGGTCTGGTCCCTAGGAGCGCCGTTGACCGGTGTCTTTGAGCCCGTTCGCCACTAGGTGGCGTTGTGTTCTTCCCTGTTGAAGTTGCCACCTGTTGAGCGCCAGCCGCTTCCACAGGGTTCTATTCCAGCAACCGAGGTCAGCCGTCCGCATCTGTGTGCAGGAACCCTTCATTGGGAGTGCGGCTATTCTCTAAGCGAGGTTTGCAAAAAAAATTTTCTCATCATGGTTGCTACGCAGGCAGTTTCCACAACAACCATGGAGGCTAGGGGCACCACCGCCAGCACCGCCAGGACAGCATGCGAGCCGGCGCTTGACCAGCGGGCCACCAGACCCGCGGCAACGCCCCCAGTCGTCCTCGACAGGTCTGTTCTGAAAAAGAGGCTGCTGTGCCAGCCGGCTCCCGGAGGGGCCGCTAAAAAGCAGCGCCGCCTCACACCCGCCAATTCGCTGTCAGACGAGGAGTCCGACTCGGACGACGACGACTGCGAGTTTTTCGGCATCCCCACGGCATCCCGCCGGGCCCGCGCTGCCCCTCTGTCGCCGCCGCAGCTGAGCTACCTGACGTCGGACGCGGACGACGACTCGGACGCTACGGGCCACGACCCGCTGCCGCCTGCGGTGCGGTCGCGCGCCCCCTCCGTCAGCCACAGCTACCTGTCGCCGACAGGGGCGGCTGCGCGCCACCTCTCGACCAGTGCGGCGCGCCGCACTGGCTACGTGAGCGGAGCGCTTCATGGGCATGGCCACGGTTTAGCCCACGGGCTCGGAGCCGGACTCGGGGCAGGCCACCGCCGCCGGCGGTCCGTCGCGGTGCCCGACAGTGACTGCGACGCGCGCCAGCGGTGCTTCGACTACCTGGTGTCGGCCATCGACGAGGTGTGGGCGCAGTATTGCGACTGCACGTCGTACGCCGAGTCGGAGATGTACAACGACGACGTGGTGTATCCGTGCTCGCCAGTGAGCATGTGTGGCGATGAGGATGACGCGCAAGACTATTACGAAAAGCGCGACAGGCGCGACAGCCACGACAGGCTGCTAGACCACCACGATAGCCACGACAGCCTCCGCAGCAACGACACGTCCAGCTACAGTCACCACAGTAACAACAACAACAACAACAACAACAACAACAACGTCGGTGACGACGGCCAAGTCAGCCAGCCAAGGACTAAGCGGGCAGGGTCGACATCGGCGCTGCTGCAACCGCGCAGTGTGCGTCTGATGAAGCTGAAAAAGCGGCTGCTGAATGCAAAATACTTCTTCGTCGACGTGGTCGACTCTGCAGACGTCGAGAAGTCAGACCAGTTCTGGCAGCGCTGGGACCTGGTCAAGTACGCGGCAGTGGAGGTGGTCGAGGAGGAGGACGATGACGATATAATCGACGAGGTCCTTGACGGACTTGAAAAAGGCAGATTCTTCCGGTGATGAGTAATGAGACCTCACACCGGGGCATTTATGGTATATATAGATGGAGTATTATTTATTTATTATTCATGATGAAGAGACAACAGTAGAACTGGTGTAGCGGTTATAATCGAGACCGGCAAAAAAGCTCCGTCACGCTGTGGCAACAGCATAGACTAGACACGAGGTCGTTCTTTATCACTCGAATTTGACAAGTAATATCATTTATTATCAATAGCATTACTCATTGTAGTTTTGATTGCAATTTTACAATACGTATCTCGAGCATTCTGCAAAAAAAAAAAAACAGTGTTATCAATGACAATCGCGGTACCAATATCGGGCACTAACGATATTATCATGATTTTATTATGAGCTATAGCATTGTCTTCATTTAAAGAATTTCACTCGCCCCAACAGCAATGTGTGTCAATTATATACTATTGACTCTGATTTCGGACTAATAATGATGCACTAACTGTAGCAACACCAATTGAGGTACTGACTCCGCCTTGAGAATCAACATCGACCGCTACATCAGGACCTCAGCCATTGCATGGATACCAATTGTGATATATTGACCAGCTGCGATAATGAGTCTATAATTTTTCTTCTGGAGTGAAAAGCAATATCATGAAAGCCGAATGTCATGTTATGCAATGCAATGCTGTCGACTCGATGTACAATATGCATTGCTTGCATTGATGACTTCATGCAGTGTTAATTCATGTCCATTACCTCTCATTTACCGTAATTGTATTGCAGTGTGATCTAACACGTCACCCGATATTGATTGCATTCTACTCTGACTCAAAGATGTCATACAACTCCATATTAATAAACAAAAACTATTCAAATAAAGATAATTAGCATGCGGGCGGTAAAGTCACGTATATCAGCAGATCCTGGCCTCAACTGCGCAGCAGTTGCCACAGCGCGACGGAGTCGCGAAATCTGTCTTTATAACTGAATCCCGTTCGAAGGTGGTGAGTCACTCGGTCGTGCTGTGACAGCTGCTGCGAGTTGAGCGCGATCAATAATTCGACACGCGTCGTCGAATCCTCGGCAAAGTGGCTCTCTGCATATTCATATAAGAAGACCACTGCGTCCCGGGCTAACTAACTCAACTTATCACTCAATGTTGTACATCCCTCCCCGAATTAACGTATCATTCAACCCAGTGTAAATTGCATTTCAACCTGACAGAACGCGCCATTCAAAATTAATTTCATTTGCAGCACTCTGGCTATACATATTACGGATAGGTACAGGCTTGCGGAACGCATCCAGAGTGCCCACACAGTTGACTGCTGAGTACGGGATTCCATGCAGCACGCCAGCACATCGTCGGACACGATTGATTGATTCCCTGGTTAAGCCTCGCTGCTGTACCGGCCCTCTTCGAGCTCTGCTATCTTGGAATCTTGGTCCCCTGAACATCGGACAGCGCTCTGCTTGATCTTGTCCCAGTACTCCCAGAACATGTGTGCACGCCTAGTGTTGAAGCTCCCCTCAGAGGGCCCCACCAGATCCACAATGTTGTCGATAATCTGCAGCTGGTTGCGTAACAGCGATGCTTCGTCTTCTCCAGTTGGCGCTCCTGGCTCTACGACAGGCTCAGGTAGCTCATCTGCTCGCTTCTTCATGTGCTGCGATGCTTTCTTGAGATAATCATAGCAGCGCTTCTGTGCCTGAACGTCTGCTGGCGGCACAATACCGAACTTGTATCCAAGCTTCTCAATGAATCCCATCAGTGGCTGTACAAAGAAGAAAAGGAACCCGGCAGCCCGATGTAGATATCTACATTCCTTGGCACGGCTGGCTGGACGGACCCTAAACTAGGCAGGTATCTGCTGCGTCTGAACGCAAGAACCTTCAGCTCTGCTAACGCAATGCAAAGAAGGCGTGCTGAGCTGGATGACGGAGGCATTTTGGACACAAATATGCTTTGATATGACTTAACTACTGTTCGCCTTTTTTACGCTCCAGTGGCAGATACAAGGGCTATACATAACGGCGGATTGCTGACAGTTAGAAATGTCTACTCGCCCAGAAACGCCCTGCTTGCCCACATTAGGAGGCATGCAGATACAATACGCCTGTCCTCTGTGCACTGCAACTATCACCACTGTAGCTACCTCGCAGCGCAGCGCAGGTGTCAATAATCAGACTATTACTGTTTAAGCTTTGTTATCTCCGGCCACCTGCATAGATAGCTCTCGTTTCTCTACGATTGATGCCGGATATTTGCCTAATGTGGCTAGGGGTTCGCACTAAAAGACCCCACCATGCGCATCGCGCGCATCGTTTGCCCACATCAGCCCTGCCAGCTGTCATCCCTGTCAGCCAACATTCGCAGCCTACCTGGCCAGCAGAACTCAGGGTCCTGACATAAACTTACTGTACCGCTGGTGGAGGAACTGTTGTTGTTGAGCTGTGGTTTGAGTTAGCCTTGACTGTGCTGACTACCTGGTGTAACTGGACGCGTCAAAGGTTTGTTTATTTACACTATCAACATTAAGTCTAAACTGGCCATGCCAAGCCAGCACTCAGGAGAAGAGGGCCCATCTGATCAAGCTACTCGTCCTAATTATTCTGAGACACGGACTGGTCCTACTATTGTTTTAACTCCTCCAGTTCCTAATCGACCAGCACAGCATGTCCCTGCTGCTACTCCTGCCGACCCTCCAGGATCAAGCGCGTCCACGCCGTTGCTGAGTAGGCTGCGCAACAAGCCGTCATTCAGTGACATGATTATGCATCCGCTTTTTGCAACCGGCAACAATGAACCAGACATTCCTGCTTCGTCGTCCTACAACCTCCGTAGTCCAAGACGGATGATGTCTAGACACCGCAGCACCCCTAACACTGCGTTTGGATATGGGGCAATTGGTTCTGCCAGTTCACTTGTTTCACTTGATCCGAACGGTCTGACTAGCTTGGCTGGATCTGGTGAGCCGTCCACGGGTGGTCCCATTAGCAGCTTGCACGAATCCAAGACTTTCTACGACGACTTTACCACCGTTGACTGGGTACACGACGCAGTACTGGAGTCGTCCAGACGCAAGTATCTCCGGTCATTGCCTGGATTACGTGGGAAACTGATAAGATGGTACGATTCTGTTCAAGGGTGGCTGCTCATCACCGTTGTTGCATTTGTATTCGCCATCATCGCATACGCTATCAACACTTTTGAGAGTGTGTTCACCGACTTGAGGCATGGATACTGCACCACCAACTGGTTCACCAGAGAAAGCCTGTGCTGCCCTGCATCTGAGAGATTTGGAGACTGCGATGCTTGGATTCCTTGGTCCCGGTACCGTGGAGTATATGTAGCTGATAGTCTAGCGTTCGACTTTGTGGCATATATGACTTCCACAGTCGGATTCGCACTCATAGCTGTAACATTGACTCTGCGCACAAAGACCGCTCTTCCTGACGGGGCTGCTCTAAGGCCCGCGGGATCGGAGCCGAAATGCATGGCCAGTCCACACCTTGGTTTGGCTGGTGATACTGCTGCATCTACGAATACTACTGCATCTACGAATACTACTGCTTCTACGAATACTATCACTTCTACTGCTAGTGATGCTAGTCCAAGGAGAATTATTTATGCTGGAAGTGGAAGTGGTGTTGCTGAAGTCAAGACCATACTATCGGGATTCATCATCAGACGCTTTCTAGGAACTTATACTCTTATAAACAAGTCGGTCGCGCTGGTGTTTGCCGTGTCTTCTGGACTCAGCGTCGGCAAGGAGGGTCCTTACGTCCATCTCGCAACTTGCGTGGGAAATATTGCTTGTCGGCTGTTTCGAAAGTTTAACCAGAATGATGTCAAAAGGCGCCAGATCCTTTCGGCAGCCGCGAGTGCAGGTGTTGCACTCGCGTTTGGCAGTCCTTTGGGAGGAGTGTTGTTCAGTCTAGAGGAGGTCAGCTACTATTTTCTGCCTCATCATTTGTTTCGAATTTTCTTTTGTGCTATGATATCTGCGCTGTTTCTGAAATTCATGGATCCCTACAAGACTGGCAAAATCGTTCCCTTTGAAGTGAGCTACCCGCAAAATTGGCAGTTCTGGGAGCTGGGAATCTTTATTTTTATTGGCATATGTGGCGGGTTGTTTGGTGCTTGCTTTTGTAAGTTCACGTCGTGGTGGAGCAAGACATTTCGCTCTTTGTCAATAATAAGAGGTCGTCCAACGCTTGAAGTCTTCATCATCGCTTCGATCACCGGTGTTGTCAGCTTCTTTAATCCTTACACTTCCAAAGCGGTAACCGAACTGCTGCTCGATCTAGCTAGCCCTTGCACAGAAGAGGGGACAAGTTTGGTACTGTGCCCTCCAGAGCCTGCTCAGATTCCAGACATTTTGGCTTCATTGGGATATGCCTTACTCGTCAAGGTCGTCCTTACGGCTATAACGTTTGGTATCAAGGTACCAGCTGGGATATATGTTCCGTCCATGGTTATCGGTGCCCTGTTTGGTCGAATGGTTGGTCTGGTTTTTCAATATGCTCAACATATAAGTCCCGATATCTTTAATGCATACAATATGGATTCAACTATAGTTTCGGGAACGTACGCAATGGCGGGTGCGGGAGCATTTCTAGCGGGTGTCACCAGGATGAACGTGACGCTAGCGGTAATTTTATTCGAGTTAACCAATTCATACGACTACGTGCTGCCATTTTCAACGGCAATCTTGGTAGCAAACTGGATTGCCAATGCGATTGAGCCCGAGAGTCTGTATGAGCTGTTACTGACAAAGAATAATTTTCCATACCTGGATAACCGCCGAACTCGAGTCTTTGATTCGTCGCTGGCGGATATCGTCACCAGGCTATCATCAAACCAAGTCATTGACGTCACCGAATCATTCTACATTTCAGCGTCCCGGTTGAGGGCCATGACATCAACACATTTACATCGGGGTGATTTCGACGGGTGCATTCCGCTCATTCAGAAGAAAGTGGTAGTTGGACTTGTATCGATTCCCCAACTTGAATTTGCACTCGACCGTCTTGACAGATTCTGCACGGACACTCAGCTCGCGGGGGACGTTGCCTGCAAGCTGTCTGTGAGGGACGAAGATATAAACAAGTTCAGCCACGTGTTTTCTGGATCTGGTGATGCCGAGCTTGCAAGTACTGATTTTGCTCGAGGAAGGGAACCAGAATTACTACAGTTCCCGGATAGAGTGCTCAACCAACTGTCGGACTTTACGCAGTATATTGACCGGGCGCCAATATCTTTGGATGTCCACTCACCACTGGCTCTGGTTGACATGATATTCACGAAAGTGGGTACTAGGATGGTTTGTGTGTCAGAACATGGCAAGTTCATTGGGGTACTTCATCGCAAGAAGTTCATCGACTTCGTCAACATGTCTCAAGATCATTGATGACCGCTCATAATAAGGCATATTTTGCATTTCTTTTTCATAAGCTATATAGTAAATCATGAATGATACATGCGTATATATACTGGCATATTTTGTTCTGTTTCTTTTCATATAACTTTTTTACTAAATCACGGATGATACATAGCGTAACGTTATAACTGAAACGACATATACGTCTAAACAAGAATGTCTACTGTTTCCTACACCCCCATCCCGACGAATCTTGATCCAACAGCGGGAGTGAAGCTCCAAGGCACCATCCAAGTTCTCTATCCTGGATCTTCTTGGCTATCTTAACCTCGCGGCTAGTAGGGATGTCATAGCCAGTGTGCAGCAGCGAAACCATAAAGTTAAGGTCCTCGCACCACTGCGGTTTCTCTTGTAATGCCTCGACTGCGCCATTAAAAGTGAGGAAAGAATCGTATGCTTCGGCGCCCCTGCACACTTTGCTGGTTAGATCCTTTAGTTCGTCAACAGAGAACGATGAGGGCATTCCAAGCGGGAAAGTTCGATCGTAAAAGAACGAGATCACGTACAAGTCACTGTCCCTGGGATATGAGTTGATGAGCGACGGCTGGTGGACACCATTGAACGAACAAGGCGGCGTGGAACACGCCAGCTCCTTATTCAGCAAGCTCTCGGCAAGCGACCGGCACTGCAGCTCAGAGTGCTCAGTGGGACCCACCATCTTGACGACATACTCCTTGTCAACGTTGTTTGCAGACACTTTGACAGGGACCTGAGGCAATACAGCGCCTGGAGGAAGACATGGGTTGACAATTACGGTCGGTTCGGAACCCTCCGACAGCGACTTACCACCTTTAACGTAGTTGGAGACTATGAGGTTGTCAAGGCGCTCGCGAGCAGCATTAAGTCCGTAGCTAAGGTGCGAGTGCTGGTAGAGCGTGAAGTCTCTACCACCAAAGCTGAGCTCGTATTTGTGATCTCCTTCGGGCATCTTTTGGTCAGGAAGCTGATACGTGGGCTCGAACACAATTTGCGTGGAGCCTCCTCCAAGATCGAACACCGCAGCTGTAGGATTCTTTTCACTAGACCCTATATTGCCAAGCAGATAGTTTATGGTAATCCATGCATAGACACCTTCATCTCGACCATCCATCACAGAAATCCCGTCGCCAGGAATCACCGCAAACGGATAGTTGGTCTCAAGCCTGTGTCTGACAGCGTCCAGGATCCGCTGCGCCGTCTCTTCCCCCTTAAGTCGAAGTCCAGCTGTGGCCTTGACTGCCACAGGAGTACAGGCACGACTGTCCTCAGGGACACTCTGCACTGCTAGATCCATCAGCACATCCAGAGACTGAGCAGCCGCCTCAGCATCCTTGTCGTAGAAAGACAGACCTGGCTCGATCATCTTGAATACTTCGTCGAGCAAACGCGGCACGGCCTGGCAGTTGTTGAACTTGTAGACGTGCACTCGCGACCCAGATGAGCCGGCATCAATGATCACTGCATACTGGGTCACAGGCTTTTTGCCGTCATACGACGTGGTGCACGCGAGCGGATCAGCAGCTGCGATATTGCTAGATCCTGCGACTTTGCCAGAGCTAGAGGTTTTAACCGCGCTGCTTACAGTGTTGCGACCACCCGACGAAGTGAGCAGGAAAAAACAAACTAAAAACAGCAGACCAGCAGCAGCCACTGCGCGACCAAGCTTATTTGAAAAGAAAGACTGCATCCTTACAACTAGCGAGTGTGGAGATGAAGAGTGTCGGTAACGCTTCTCAAAGGGATCATCCGACAGCAGCACGCGACTATTGGTAGAAAACGGTTTCGACGCGTTGAACAAATAGCTTCTACGTGAAGGATGCCAGTTATTTGGCATTCGGCAAGCTGTTTGTTCCACTACTATGAAATTTCACCGTCTTTCAAACGAGAATGAGAAGAGGTTGACAGGTTTTTTTTTGGAATAAAGCCGCCATGCACACGTATATGTGAGACAACTTCATGCATGTTGAACCTTTACAGTGAAACTCCTTGCAGACGTATGTATGTTAGATGCAGCTACATGGCAGCGGAACAAAATCAACAATTAAAATATCGTCAAAAGAAAAGACCAGAAGAATCAAATATCATCTAGCAGGTATGCACGAACGCGGATCAATGAATCGAGCTCTTTTATGAACTCTCGCAAAATATAAATATTGCCAAAAAGCTGCAACACAGACACTGTCGTACCTTCAGACGGAGCTACAAGACCAATGCGAGGTGCACGTTCCTGTATACTGCGCCCATTTTCGTCAGGAAGGCCTCCCTCATTGTCTGAATCATGCGAAGCCACTCCAAAAAGAAAAGCAGCAGGATCGTCCGAGCTGCGTTCTGCGTACAAATGAGCAATGCGTCGTGGGGTGGTGCCGAGCTGATCAGTAACGACGGGCTCGAAACTGTTTCTCCTGCGCCGGGTGGGCGTCAGCAAGAGGTCGTTCGCACCACCCGACAACTCATTGTTATCTTCCGGAGAAGTCTCGTCGTAGTGGTCGCCATAGTTGCTGTCTGCTCCAAAAACGGCAGAATCTATCGACTGCACACGGAACTCAGACCTGTCAGCAAACGGACTAAACGCATCCGTGATGTTCTCACTGACATTCAGATTGCGCTCAAACTCATCCATACCATCAGTAAACCTATCGATTCGTACACTGTAATGCTGGAACTGAAACGCAAGCTCTTGTAAACAGTCAAACAACTCTGACTGCTTCAACTGGCTGCCGTTGCCACAAGGAGATCCCGCCAGGAGCCATCCTCTCACAGCACAACACGGGTTCGTCGCCAGGTCCATGAAAAGCCCGCTGAGTGCCAAGTTAGCCTCGATGCTGTTAGCGTAGAATCGCTTCAACACAGCTACGAGTTTACGGAATAGCTTGTCGTCGGTGATCAGCTCGTGGTACTCAACAGCAATTCCTGCTGGCTTCAGTATCGCATTTTGGTTTTCCAATAATCTTTTCCTTTCGTCTGGTAAAAGAACTGCCTGCTGTGACGCAGTGGTGAAAGGAGACGACAAAATGCGCACTTCGTGATCTGAGTCGTAGTTTGTGGCTGCGTCCACTGTGGAATGGAGGTCGCCGATAATGTTGTGCAGAGTCCTCAGCTCTTGAATAACCAGCGAATGGTTGAGCGGCACGCCGTTTGATGTTGCACTGGATAGTTCAATTGGTGTGACTGCAAGCAGCCTGCCTGCCACGTACGGATAGTACTTGCGTACCAGTGTCGACAGTAGCTGCAAAATGGATACCACCAGCTCGTCGTTATGCGAATCCAAGCATTGGAGGGCAATATCCCGTATGCTGAGCACTCCAGACCCGCTGTTGTTATGAAAAATGGTGTCTGTCGTCTCAGACTCTGTCGGCAGAGACACTTGCTTATGGGGAAGCTCGATGCCCACAAAATAGCACACAATCATCTGGCTTAGCTCGTTATGGTCTAGTGACTCCAGAATGAGACGCAAAACAGCGAGATGGGACGGTGAATAGTCACCTTTATCGTTTGTACTGCCGACTATCGATGGATATAGCAGCTGGCGTAAGAAGAGCGTCTCAAAGTGAGCCAACAGGGTGTCCTTCAGCCGAGGCGATCGGCAGTAGCTCAGAACATCCTGCCAGAAAAAAAGGTACAGGACAAAGTTTTCTCTATCGCTTTTGGCACCCTCAACGGGAGACGGTGGCCGCTCAAGGTCGGCGGTTATTGACACCACAGTGGGCTGTTCTGGGCGGATCTCGGCCAGCAGTCGGAAACTCCGTGACAGTTGGCTATATAACGCTCCCAGCCCAGACGAAAGAAGACTACTGAGATCGCAATTGATAATCCAGTTCTCCAAGTGCGGTGCTCCAGATACCACGTCAATGAGATATAACAGGCCTGTTCGGCAGTATTCGCCTATTTTACCCTCATAATAGACGTGATCCAAGAGCAAGTAGAACAGTGGGAAGCTGCCCTTAACTGAGACATTGCTGCTGGTGTTGGTGGTGGTTGTAGCGGCTGTCGAGTCAACCCACATGCTGATTGTATTTGGGCGTGTCCTGATCTTGGAGGCGATAATGAATAGCAGCTCACAGAACTCCTCCTCACACTGTCTATCAAACAGAAACGCCGTACTAGATACCACAGCAGACAGGAACTTAGCAGTTGCTACTATTAATGGCTTTTCGCTAAAAATGACCTCCTGGTCGAAAAGTGCCCGGAACAGAGCGCACAACTGGCGCATTATGGGCGAGTCGTAGAAGGCGAGATCGCTGCTAATCACGCCCACAAAACGTTGGGACAAGAAATATGCTGCACAGACGTTTTTGTCGCGCGAGCCGGATCGGCCTTCTTCTTGGAAAACTTCCGTCAGTGTTTGCAGCGCCTGGGCTACAGCTTCATAATCAGTTTTGACAGATGTGCCCTGCAGAACAGAGCACGCTGCTTTTGTGAGATTAAACCGCTTCCTGGGATGGATTATCGAGGTTGAATGCTTGCGCAAGGGCACCTTAGAGCTCCGCGTGAGCCGGTTCCACAATGGCTCCATGTGTCCTCCAATTGATGTCTAGTTCAAAAAAATGTGTACACATGAACCTTATGCTGGCGTGCGAATGTCCGGACGAGATAAAAATAAAAAATAATAAGAGCCAATGTCAATGCCAGCACTAAGTATGAGTCTCACCAGTATGTATACAACTATGATCATACACAACAGAAGTAACACTGCATAGCACGGCTCCTGTACCGAGCTAAGATCAGGTCACAGATTGCGCACACTCTCTTTCTGTTTCGCGGTCGGCAATTTCAGCGCGTCAATAGTCTGCAGGTTCGCAACCAGCCCTAGCCCCTGACGGGGAGATCGGCAGCTATCATGCAGGGTGCCAATCCCCCCTGAAAACTCAAAAATCAGGCTGGAAAAGTGCCGCCAGCAACACCGCAAGAGGGGCCACCGGCAGCCGAAAATACACTAGACGGTACGATCAGCGCGGGTTTTGGCTCTACTTAGACGGTCGGCAACGGCGAAACACTAGGGGATGCAATGCAATGCATGTGCCCCTTGATGGATTAAAGGTCATCTTATTATTTAAACGTCAACAAACAGGCCGATTATCGTTATAGTGGGTCGAGCGATCGGTATAAACATACACCAACCCCATCTCACCGCTAGCTTCCTTCCTACCATTTTTGCATCATGTATGGGAGAACACCGTCGACTGGATGGTCGGCCAATAACAGCGGCATTTCTAGCAGCTCGTCGCCAGCGTCGTCGTCGCTGCATCGCAGCTCGGCCACGTCTGGGACAGCCACGTCGTCTCCAATATCTATCACCAGGAAGCAGTCGCCGCCTGTTGCGACGGTGTTTGAGGAACTGGCTGACAATGAGCTCAATGTGCACAATTTTGGCAACGACTACAATGATCACTATCTTCATTTCGGTCGCCTGCCCCAGCAGCACGTCACCAACATCGATGACCCCCTTGTCGGATACCCGCGACTACAGAGGCTCCACCACTTGAAGGCTGCTCAGAACCGCAAGCATGCTGGCGCTCCACTGGGGGCCCGTGTCCAGCCCTCTCAGATGGCCGACACTCTCGGCTCGTGGGCTAATGACGGGTTGAATTTCGACGTAGTGATGGTCAATGGTTGCATCGACAACGTTCCTGACATGCGCAAGCTGGAGCAGCTGCCCATCAGCAAGATCACGCCTCGACCGAGCCTGCTGTTTCTATGGGTTCCCAGCCGGGCCCTAGAGGACGGCAGGCACATCATGGAGCGCTGGGGGTTCCGGCGCAGCGAAGACATCGTGTTCTTTTGTCGTGACCAGGCGTCGCAATTCTTCCCGCGGGCTCTGGCAGCATCGGACGACGACATCATCACCAAAACCACCTGGCATTGTCTCATGGGTCTCAAGGGCACGCTGCGACGCAGCGACGACTACGATCTCATCAATTGCAACGTCGACACCGACGTCATCATCGAACGGCCCCACGAGCAGCCTGGGATCGTGCCTGACCAGATCTACCGGGTGATTGAGAACTTCTCGCTCATGTCCAGGCGCCTGCACATTGTGCCGTCGCGTACGAGCCTCGACAAACCGGTCCGGCTGCGACCTGGCTGGGTGATGATGAGCCCAGATGTGATGCTTGACAACTTCGACGCGTTCCAGTGGATCAGTCATAAGCCCGCCAACGGGCACCGTGTGCCAGTGGACCCCGAGATTGATAGCCTCCGTCCAAAGACACCTCCCCAGGCCAGGAAGAAAAACTAATTTAATCTCTTGCATCTACGTCTTCTTGTCTAGTTTGTTCTCCAAAATACCAGCTCTCTGTCTGCCATGAGCTGCTGCATACTAGCGATTGATTGATTATACATATCGTGATGTCTACAATATTTATCGTATTTATATAGCGTCTTTGAATAATCTAGCATATATGATCTGCCTCTTGAATACTGTTACTGCCTTTAAAATATTCCAGCATATATGAGTATATATGAGCCACCTTCTACATATAGATGATAGCAAGTTCCCAACTGAACGCGCCTACATTTAAGATGCCTACACAAGTCAACAAGAAGTATGATGTCGTGCGTCTACGTATTCTTATATAGTATTATTTGTATTATTTCTTGTTTAGTTGTTGTCCAAAATACCAGCTAGCTGTCTGTCATGAGCTGCTACTATCGATTGATTGACTATATATATCGTGATATTGTTCCGCAATATTAGTCGATATACGTTTTAAAATACTCTAGCATATATGAGCAGCCTCGTTTGATCAAGATAGAAAAAAACGAAACTCCAATCAACACACACAACCATAGCCGGTGTGCCCCGTAGATAACATTATCCTCCAATCAACCACAGCCGATCGCTGCAAGAGCGCACTTAAATCAACAGAACATACAAAACAGAACAGGGCTGGCCGGCTGGACGACGGGAAGGCTTACTCGTCGAGCCACTTGTTGCCATTGGCAGGTTTGGGGACTTGGAGGCCAAACTGGCGGGGGATGTCCTCAACACGGTGCTTTGCGTTGAGGTTCTTGCGCAGCACGATCTGGAAGCAGGTTGCCGAGCCCTGGCGCGAGATGATAGTGGAGCTGGCCAGGAAAAACTCCCAGATCCGGAACCACTTGGGGCCGTACTTGGCCACCACCTTGTCCTTGTTGGCCATCCAGTTGCGGTACCAGTGCCACAGAGTCGCCGAGTAGTGCACGCCGATGGTATCGGTGCTGACAATCTCAAAACCAGCGCCCTCAAGCTTGTCAACGACCCAACCAAGAGGCGTCGATGCGTCAGCGCCTGGGAACACGTACTTGTTCATAAACAAGCCCCAAATGAGGTCCTCGTACTGCCAGTACTTACGAATACCCGCATATTGAAGGAAAAACACACCATCGTCTTCGAGCATGTCATATACCTGGGCCAGAAACTTGCCAAAATTGCGGACTCCAACATGCTCTGCCATCTCGA
Organism: Sugiyamaella marilandica; assembly: GCA_030563205.1. NCBI lineage: Eukaryota > Fungi > Ascomycota > Dipodascomycetes > Dipodascales > Trichomonascaceae > Sugiyamaella > Sugiyamaella marilandica. The sequence goes on along the minus strand of JAKUBH010000009.1, from coordinate 332,374 downwards.
GACAGGTGATTTTGTCGTACTTGCCAGCAGGCACCGGCGTATCGCGGTAGTCGAGACAGAGAATCTTGCTCTGCGACTCGGGAACACCGTCCTTGCGCAGATTGGCATTTCCCCAGGCAGTCTGATTGCGTCCGAGTGTGATGCCTGTGGTGTTGGCTCCATACTGAGTAGACGCATAGCGAGCCAGAGTGCCCCATCCGCAGCCCAAATCAAGGTGGTTATCGCCCTTCTTGAGGCCGATTTTCTCACACACGACGCGCAGCTTGTTGTCCTGCATCTCCTCGAGAGTCTCTTCACGGTTGATGTCGGAAATGATACCCGAAGTATAGATCATGCGAGGTCCCAAGAACCAAGAGTAGAAATCATCTCCACGGTCGTAATGGTCGCGCACCTGCTCCTCGTCCTGAGACCGCGAGTGCATAATTACTTCAGGAATCATGCCTGTGAGGAAAAACTTGAACAGCGACAGAGTGAAGCGGAAACTGGCCCAGTCGTGGCGGTACTCCAGCATGTCGAGTGCATCGCCTTTAAACGACACTTTGTTAGCGAAGTACAGCTCGTGGAAAGTCTCCCAGGGAACCTTGTTGGAGCCACGGTACTTTTTGGCCAGTTCCGGCTCGTGAAACTCCAGGTAGTGCTCGACGCCGCGGTTCGGGAGTTTAACCTTTTCATTGAGACGAGGCGAGAAGGACGAAGCAAAGTACCAGTAGCCAACCAGAATGGGCAAGAAAAACACGGCTGTCAGCAGAAGGTATACGAGAAACCCGGCACCTAGCTTCCACTTGAGATAGAATGGCACACCGAGCACCAGGATAAGGAGGGTCGTGTTGGAAAAGTGCTTTGAGGACGGGCCCTCTGCAGGAAGTGGAGCGTTTTTGATGGCAGGATACTGAGTTAGATAAACAAAACAGATCGATAGGCGGGGCGAATGCCAATTATGATCAAAAAAAAAAAGCCACAATTGGAGGACGAACTATCAAAAGACAACCCAATTGAGCCAGCGGATGCATTGGACAGCACATTTCAGAGTCGATGAACCAATCCAATGATGAACAGGACACTTTATAAGCTTATCAGCCAGTAACCGCCGGTCAGTTACCAGCCAGCATCACATAAAGTCTATAAGACATCACACAACTGACAGATACACCGACTGAACGAGAAATCAGCTGAAGAGCATACTCTGTCACCAAAGTCGCAGCCAAGCTGCGTCGAGCATGTACAAGACACTTGAAAATTTGGCTGATAACTGGCTGATACACCTACCGAATGATCAATTGGGTCCATCACTCAAAAAAAAAGAGCTGTCGGTTTACCATTTGAAACAACTGCTGACTCTGCTGCTGATAGCATACGATTGTGACATCATTCACTGCCTAGGTAGAGTCACTGGAAAATCCAATGACTGGACACACAACCGATGACTGGTGACTAGTGACTCGAGACCAGCAGTTTAATTCAGTGATTCCGGTTTCAACGGCCCCAATTCAGCAATTCCGGTTTGAGCAATACCAGCTCAGCAATTCCAGTTTAGAAGTCACGTTCAGCATTTCAGTTCAGTGACACCAGTGCCAGTAGCTCATTCAGTGATATCAGTTCAATCCCAGGTTTTTTTTCTGCAACGACGTTGAACTATCAAGTCCCACTGGCCATGGGCCTGTCCATTGACCCCGCTGGCTCTCCAATTGAAAAAGACCTCATGATCCTTAATTTGACCGGTCCGGTTACCATCTGTCCAGTGGTGTCGCTTTATCGCCGACTAGCTCAACCACGTTATCAGGCAATGGCATTAACGTCCGCAATGGGCTACTTACAGCAGTGGTCCTTACTCCGCACTCGTCAGAAGCGGGCGGCTGGGGCGGTGCCGGGGGTGTCTTGATGAATTCAATCGACATGGCTGTTGTAACTCTCAAGTCAAGTGCCACGTAGAGGGTTTGGTGGATTGATGAAAGTGCTAACCGCACGTCTGCTCAAACGTGCACGACGCCAACGCCAGGGCAGGGTGCGCCGTAGACTGCAGAACTAGCAAAGGGCGCGCTAATGCAGCACCTAATCAGAATAAAAAAAATATCGGCTCGCCAGCTTAACAGCCGATGCAGTAGCTGATAGCGGGGGCTGCTAACGCTGCAACTATTAACTACCGAATGCCACTAAATGTGCAGCTACTGACTACTAAGTGTCCCTAAATGTGCAGCAGCTGACTATTGAACGGCCCTAAATGTGCAACTACCAAGTACTGAAAACTACTATATCTAAATACGATCCATATACAAATATCACGAATAGCGAATACTATTACCCATAGTGAACACTACTACCCGTAGAGAATACTCACAGTACTGATTTTGAATACTAAAAGTATTGGTCTTGAATACTATCATTGCTAGATACTACTCTGATGCCACCGCCAACAACACCACTAGTCCATGGTATGGTATTGTAGATGTTTCAGCACCACTCCTGACACAATTGAGTCGGGACCCTGGCATGTTGACCAGGTTCCACGGGTTCTTAAATACTTGTTGGTCAAATCTCCTGCGCGGCAATTGCCACAGCGCGACCGGAGTTGCAGAGAGAAGCACTCTGTTCATGCGACTCCGTCGCGCTGTGGTATCAAGGCACTCAGTGACTACACACCATCTATATCCCCTGAGCGAACCAATCTGCCCAGTGTCGTCGCCCAACTGCGCAGCAGTTGCCCCAGCGCGACGGAGTCGCGGAAAGAAAAACACCTTCTGACGTATGATACACAAAATCACCATTCAGAAATGCTTCATGCCGGCAGCGTTCCGGTAGATGGCCACCGTAAGTGTCCCCATCTCTGCACCATCCGGCGGGCTGCCATTTGACATTTAGATTATCCATTTTCGGCGCTCTGATTGCTCGTTCTGGCGTACTACAGATGGCATCCCGCGCAGGGCTGCTGCCGGCTTATCTCCGGTAACGCCGGCCCTTACCCTTGACCATGCCCCGAAAATTTTTCCGCCCCTGCCCATCGGTGCCCTAACGCCACTGCCCGACTAGGATAAGGTTAAGATTGAGTGGTGTGGATTGTGCTTTTGCTTCTTAACATTCACTTTATGTTCCTTTAATTTATAAAAAAAACAACATTTGTTCTTGTTTATAAACACCCAAAAGGAAACCAAAAAAACACCAATACACCAATACAACATGGCGGACATCACTTCTAAGATGCAGAACCTATCGGTGGGAGATGCTGGCCCTGGTGCTGGCGACCAGCCTGCTGGCCAGCAGAAAAAGCTTTACGTGCCTCCTCATCGCACCCGTGAGGTGGCCTCAGGAGGCGGATCTGGAGGCTACCGTCGAGGCGGTGGCGACAGCCGCGGTGGCTTTGAGCGCGGTGGCGGCGGCTACGAGCGTGGTGGCTACGGCTACGAGCGTAGTGGCTACGGCTTTGGCGGTGGCGCGCGATCTGGCGGCTACGGAGGCCGTGGAGACCGTGGTGGCTACGGGGGCTCGTCGACGCGCGACCGAGGTAACCGTGGACGGTTCGTGGACGGCAAGCATGTGCCGGCTCCACGCAACGAGCGCCTCGAGCTCGAGCTGTTTGGCACCGTCGACGACTCGCAGTTCCAATCCACCGGCATCAACTTCGACAACTACGACGACATCCCCGTTGAGGCGACCGGTGACAACGTGCCGGCGCCCATCTCGACGTTCGAGACGCCGCCTCTGGAGGAGCTGCTGGTGTCCAACATCACGCTCGCCAGGTACACCAAGCCCACACCAGTGCAGAAGTACTCAGTGCCCATCGTGGCGGAGGGCCGTGATTTGATGGCCTGTGCGCAGACTGGCTCGGGAAAGACGGGCGGGTTCCTGTTCCCGATCCTGTCGCAGTCGTTCATTAATGGACCGCCTCCAGTGCCGGAGCGCGCCAACAACAGCTTTGTGCGCAAGGCGTTCCCAACGTCGCTGATTCTGGCGCCCACGCGTGAGTTGGTGTCGCAGATCTTCGAGGAGGCCCGCAAGTTCGCGTACCGGTCATGGGTGCGTCCGTGCGTGGTGTACGGAGGCGCCGACATCGGCACCCAGCTCAAGCAAATCGAGCAGGGCTGCGACCTGCTGGTGGCCACCCCGGGTCGTCTTGTAGACGTGCTTGAGCGTGGCCGTATCTCGCTGGCCCACATCCGGTACCTGGTACTCGACGAGGCCGACCGGATGCTGGATATGGGCTTCGAACCCCAGATCCGCCGAATCGTGGAGGGCGAGAACATGCCGGGCGTCGAGGATCGCCAGACACTCATGTTCAGCGCCACCTTCCCGCGGGACATCCAGATCCTGGCCCGCGACTTCCTCAAGGACTATATCTTCCTGTCTGTGGGCCGGGTGGGCTCGACGTCTGAGAATATCACCCAGCACATCGAGTACGTGGAGGACGAGGACAAGAAGTCTGTGCTGCTCGACATCCTGGCGTCGGGTGACCAGGGACTCATTCTGATCTTTGTCGAGACCAAGCGTATGGCCGACAACCTGTGCGATTTCCTGCTCTCGCAGAACTTTGCTGCAACGTCGATTCACGGTGACAGGACCCAGCGGGAGCGTGAGAGAGCTTTAGAGACGTTCCGAACTGGTCGCTCGCCCATCATGGTGGCCACTGCAGTGGCAGCGCGAGGGCTCGATATCCCCAACGTCAAGCATGTCATCAACTACGACTTGCCCACCGACATCGACGACTACGTGCACCGAATCGGCCGAACTGGCCGTGCTGGTAACGTAGGAGTGGCCACTGCGTTTTTCAACCGTGGCAACCGTGGCGTCGTGCGCGAGCTTATGGATATTCTCAAGGAGGCCAACCAGGAGATCCCAGCTTTCTTGGAGACCATTTCTCGCGAAAACGGCTATGGTCGTGGCGGAGCCAGCAGTGGTCGTGGTCGGGGTGGATCCTCTCGCGCCATGGGCTCGCGCGACTACCGCCGACAAGGAAATGGTGGTGGCAGTGGCTACGGAGGTGGCCAACACTACGACTCTGGTCGCGCATACGGTGGCAGCAGCGGGGGTGGCTATAACAGTAACAGCTATGGCAACCAGGACTCGCAAAACAGCTGGTGGTAAACCGGCTTTGGCTGGGAGACCCATTAAAATGAGGGAACAGAAGAAAAAAAGCAAAGCAGAAAAAAAAAGATTTATTTGAGGAAAGAAAAAATGTATGGGGTCTCTCGACTCTATCTCTAGATATGTGACGAATTGCATTAGAAACGAAACGAAAAAGGATTGCTGGCGTTGAACCGAGCATGGACCCATGTTATTGCGATGATTTGTTTTTGTTATGAATATACTGTTTATGACGGTTTGATAAACGGAAGAAGTTTTGTTTCATGATGCGATGATGGTTTCTTTTTTGTATATGCCTTTGGCGATGAATTTATTTATTTATTGATCAGGAGCTGAGGTGGAGGATAGAGAGCGCTTGATTCCCGAAGGTTGGATAGAAAGGGACCACTGAGATAGAGTGTATAGCAATCGATGTATAATCGTGACTCGAAACGTAGCGTGGTAAGAATATGGGCGTTAGAGATTGACTTGCGCACCATTCCATAGTCTATGACCAGACAGCTGCCACAGTGTCAGCGTCAACAGCGCACAAATTGCCCCAGCGCGACGGAGTCGCAAATTTATCACCGTAATGCCTATGAATTAATGTTCAACTTCGCGACTCCGTCGCGCTGTAGCAACTGCTTCGCAGTTGAGGCGAGGACATTGGGGTGATGCTACCAGATGCATCTGACAGACAGACATCTACACTTTGCATATGGTACATAATTAGTCCTGACCGGTGCATATATCAGGAGGTTTCCTTCCCAGTGAAGTCTGAAATAAGAATCTGGCGACTGATGTTGCACTAGCATGAAAAGTGCGACCAAGAGTGACACGGCCAAATATCATTGGAGCGTTCAACAAAGCATCTGGTCACTAAGGCACCACAAACTAGGTAGTAAAGCAGAAGCTAGTAGTAGTATGCAGTGAAACGTAGTCGTAATACGAATTTTTTTGAATAGTTTTCTCTTTGCTCTGGGTTTTAAAAGTAGTATATTTTCCGTTTATTAGATTATGAGAATTATAAGAGGCCCTACACCTTACAGCCAGTAGTTACGCATTCGTGGAGATCTGATTCAAGACAGTGTCGCACCAGCACTGGTGTCTCAGCTTTCACTTCATTGACGATTAAGTAAATCATCACTAAGTAGTAGTGCGCCGATATGGGTATTGCAGTTAGTTCAGGATATGTTTCAAAACGATGCCTTGCCAGCCAATAGTGCGTAGCGTATTGCAATCAACTAATTTGGTTATGCTGCCATAAGGGCTTCTGATGGGCATACAGCGCAGCGGGAATATAGCAATTCTAATTGGATTTCACGGATGTACCACATGTACCTCGTCGAGCTTCGCTGTAATCCTCGGCTCAACTGCGCAGCAGTTGCCACAGCGCGACGGAGTCGCAAGTTATGCTGTCTACATTCAGCTCGGCTTCATTCATGGATAGGCCCATATTTCTGATAGGGGGTAGCGAAATAGCCGATGAGATAGGCAATGAGATAGGCGGTTAGAGGGGAAATAGGGACATTTCATTGGATACTTGGATATCTCCGCTTCGGAATTCAATAGAAACACAAATAAGATCGGTCACAAAAGTTTTGCACAAAGAACATAGACAAAGAGTTTCGGGCCGAACCGTTACCACATCCACACAAGGCGTCACAAAGACCCTCCCAGAAACGTTTCCCTATTACCAAAAAATCCACAACAAAGAACAGACTCTATTACGCAGAGAGTAGGCCACATAATGGTTAACTCCACCGCAGCGGATTTGCTTTCGTTTCGAGTCCTCGTTGCGATTTCGTTCTTGTACTCTTCTGTGTCAAGCTTCTAGAAGGAAAAAAAACTACGATCTGCGCTGCACGTCAGATAAAGTCAAAGGCGCAGGACGCAAAGTGCTGCAAACACAGCGCGGCTCCGGTACTACTGCTAAATATAGACAAATTGCCTAAACAGGCAAACGACTGCCGTTCGGTTGCACCACAAAGGGGTGATAGTGCTCATATTGGGACACGCCTGGTAGTGACGCGAGCAACTCGCTGCCCATTGTCACCCCCCAATAGGGAGCTGGGGGGGAGCCGGAATGGATGTACCATTACCGCATTGGCACCAGCAGCCACCTATTCGGCAGTGACCCAGCTCCGAGTCGGCAGGGCGGATAAACTGTCAACGAACATCAATTTAATGTAGCGTCGAGGCGTGCCCGACAGTCCCCTCGACGCACGCAGCAGGCTACGCGAGCGGGGGGTCGTGTCCCACCGTCTTGGACGGGCCTAATGGGGCAATATTAATGCACCTGCAAAAAAAAATGTCGCCAGCATAACCTTATTTGGGCGGAATGGAGCAACTGGAACACGCGAGCTCACGAGCACTGGTCGGCAGGAGCACAGCGCAGCGCAGAATCTCGCAGTGCGGAGCACGCAGAGCACACAAAATACCACACAAAACCGCACAACAGCCCAGCCAGGGCGCAGCAGCAGTGGACCAATGGTCAATTGAGCACCAGGCACTAGGCACTCGCCTATTGCCTAAACAGCGTCGCGAATCCCTCACTGCGCGCCACGCCAATCCCAACAGGATTGGCACCCCCAACTGCTGCGCATTTGGGTAGCAACGCGCAAGATATGTTCTGGAAACACTAGAAATTCTGGAATGATCTTGCGACTCCGTCGCGCTGCAGCAACTGCTGCGCAGTTGGCGCGTGGATCCTGATAACAGGAGTCAGTTCAATAATCACGAATCGCTAAACGAGCCATCGGACATGTGCACACAATGTCAATCACAACAACACATCTACAATGTATTTCGTCATCTACAGTATTGCATTCCATCTATCGTGTATTTTCATCTGCAGTCAATCATCTCATCTAGTCAGCCACAGCCCCCAATAATGTCAATCACAACACCCAATGCTAGTAGTCTCCTGAGCCAATGACACTGCGAGCAGCAGCACGCCCTTCACAATGGTACATCATCGCCCAGTCCGACCGCAATGTTAACAGCACACCCAATACTACCCATCCCAATACAACCACACCAATCCCGTCCAGTCAACATCAAACCCCCTCTTCTGTGCCCATCCTTATGGAACGCCAAGGATGCCGCCCATTAAGTCTGCCTTGTCCCGTTGCGGAAAACACCCTTGTGAAACGAGAAAAACAAACTCCATCGTATCAAGGGCTAGGGTGTGACTGATAGTGACCTTCACAAAATTTTTTTTTCCACCGCAAAACGCAAGCAGCAACGAACAGGCGGGCTAGAACGGCGGGAGCGTATAGTATGAGCACATCGCAACCCCGTCGTATGTGGTTTATTATTAGCAGTGCGTACCTGGCCTAGGCTCATCGCGTATTTTTTTGGTTTAGCAGGCGCCATCGCGTGTCATGCCGATTACGCTTGCTCAGGGCTGCCTGCCAGTGTATCGAAGTTTGGTGCCTACGCAGGATGGTGCGTCGGCCGCCAAACCGCGGCAATGATAGTCAGGGGCTCAGGAGGCGCCAGCCTGGCGACCGACCGCGAAGGGGCTACAACTGCCGCGCGACCGCGACTGCCCGCGACCGCGCAGGTGCCAAATGCAGACCGTCAGGCCAGAAGACTGGGCTTTCCGGGACTATATTTAGCAGCACAACATCAGGTTTGGGACGGACGTGTTCGTTGCTTCTGGCAGGGCCACAACTGCCAGCAATTATGGACGCCATCGTTGGACCAGCCACTTTGCGAGTTCTAGACCGATTAGGCAAGTGGCGCCGGCGCGCCCCAAGGGCAGGGGTGCACCTTGCTTTTTGTGGGCGCAGGGCCGGCCCGTTTAGGCAGGCGCGTTGGTTTCTTCCGGGCTGCCAGTGCGTTTTGGTTGCTTTTTCAGTAATTTTTTATTTTTCTTGTTGGCGGTGCCACTATCGGGCCTCCCCCTTACAGGCCCACATATAAATATGGGCCTCCTCCCCCTTACAGTTTTGTTCCTCATCACATCATCTTTCATCACTTAAAAATGCAGTTCAAGGTTGTCGCTATCGTTGCTTCTCTGGTTGCCGCTGCTGCCGCTGCCAACAACACCACCTCCACCTCTAACTCGACCAACACGACGTCCACCCCCTCCGGCAGCGAGACTGGTGCCGCTGTGTCGCACTTTGTTAACGCTGGTGTGCTGTCTGCCGTTGTTGCCGGTGGTATCGCCCTGGTGCTCTAAGCGTGTGCGCGGATTTGTGTCGAGGGTGGCTATACAGCCCTCGGTCCGTTGCATAGGATAGAGGAAAAATCTGACTAATCATGTTATTGTTTTCTATGTTTATTTAAACTTGGCCTGGAGGTATCGAATAATTTGCAGACTGGCGAAGTTTACTAATGTTTGTTTCGTTCATTGGCGATGCCCGGAGGAAACGTGTATTTTTTTAGGCTCTTAGCTTAATTGATTAATTTGAAGTATAGCTGAAAATTGTAGTTCTTTTTTTTTTGTTGGGTTGCTGAATGCCTTTGACTGGCTCGCAGTCTTAGAATGGCGTGGAAATTTTTTTGATCGGAAAATTGGTTGCGCCATATGCGCGGCGCAGTACGCACCCTTGACGGCTAGCGCGGTCCGATCGGCGCTTTTTCAGCAGCTAGGGTTAGCGCTAGTTATTTTTGGGTTCTTTTTTAAAGGCTCGTCGAGGCTCGTCGAAGCCGTCGTTCCTGCGGCGCGATTGTTGCGGCGTTCAGCCGCTATGGATGCGGCGAGTCGGCTACGCGAATTGCAATCTCGGATTGGCGAGTACACGGCTGCTGCAGTCAGATGCGTGAGCGAGTGGTGGTGTTGATGAGGTCCATTGGAGACAGCTACAAAGCAGCCACTGACTGACTAAACACATTGCTACCGCGCCTGTTGCTTTCTTCTTATTATATCTCCACTAATTTTCACTGTGTTGCTAAATTGTGTAGTGTTTTCGTGTATGGGAACTCGCCTTATTTTCGGATTTGTTGGCAGTTATTGTGGCAGTGGTTGCGTTATAAGTGTGTATATATATGTGTGTGGTGTGTGTACCCTAGACAACCGAACCAGGTATTTGTTTTTGGCAATCCCATAACCAACAAGGCTGCCGAACTGCTGACTAGACCTTTGGACCCATTGACAGCGGTTTGTAAATGGGAAAACACCATGGGGCAAGTGGCGTCGCTCCAGGATTCTGCCAGTTCGGCTCCGACTGTGCGCCTCCGCAACGCTGCGCGACTGTTTCTGCCCTCCATCCAGGTGCTGGCCGGATCGGAGCCGGTGCTCGATATTGCCTGTGATCGCAAGACTGGCGCCATCACGGCAACAACTGGCGGTTCGCATAGGGCAGGTCGGCTCGTCGAGTTTGTAATGCTGCCCGACGATGGGCTGGTGCTTAAGGTGCCCTACTGCCGTGATCTTAAGTTCAGGTTCTTGATCTCTGCGTCGGTGTCGAGCTCCACTCCCATCAACAATCTGACGTACGTGTGTGCAGCGTCTGCCCAACATCTTGACCAGTTTCTGTCCACCGAGTTATTCCACAATCCCAATATCCAGAATGAGGACAACGTGGTGCTGCTGGGCGACATTTTGGCGCCTGCTGCCTCGTCCAAAACTGCGCCAGGAGACGTTTTGCAGACTGTCAGGAAGGAGTTTGTGTGGGATTGGACGCCTCCGCCAGAGTGCACTGTGGCCAACGGCGGGTACAAGATGAGTGCGTGTTTTGCTGACTATGACAGGCGTGATCACATTCTGCACCAGCTCGCGAGATTCACAATGTGGGTCGAGGCAGCCCCCGGATCACAGACTCCCAAACAAGAGCTTCACCAGGGACAGTCGCAACTGCAGGCAGCACAGCAATCGCAGCCATCACCATCTCCACAACAGTTGCAAGCACAGCATCAGCAGCAAGTGTCATCACAGCCATTGCAGTCACCACAGCTCACGTCACAGGCGCAAGCACTGGCTCGACAGCAGCCTCAACCACAACAGCCGTTGTCCCCTCAGCAGCCATCTCTGGCATCTGCAGGCCTGTCAGTATCACCTCCTGCGTTGTTAACTGCAGATGCGACATCTCCACCTTCCGCTTCACGAATTAGCAGCGGTGACTCTATACTGCCAGCAATTGTGTCGCCACTGTCACCTATACCGTTACAGCCCGCAACAGCAGTGCCAGCAGCCTCTGCAGCAGCTCCGAAACTCTCGTTACCGGCTGAGCAGGTCGGCAGCTCGCAGCTGTTTCCTGTTGACGACGATTTGGCGACTCCAGTTTCTGCATTTCCTCCTGACTCAGACTTGCACTCGCCTGAATCGATAGGCAAGGTCTTGCAAAAGGAGAAGAAGGCCTTCACATCAGTACCACGACCTGACGATGGGTCGGTATCGCAGCCTGAAGACGGCCCACTGTTTCGAGCCACTATCGCCAGTCTTGAGAAGCGTACTGGAAATCTCAAGAATAAAGTCAAAAAGATACTCAAGCGCAGTGTGCTCGTGTACGAGCGGCAGCGGGCGCTCTACGATGCCCAGACAGCCTTTATTGAGGCGCTTAGCGACGCTGCTAATACCGAGATCCCAGCATTCCAGTCCATCGTGCACGGCTATCTGAACAGAAACAAGCATGGCTATCGGACGATGGTTGATCTGCTCATCCAGTCGTCGCAAGACCTTCACAACTATGTCATCGAGCCCATGCGCTGGCTCTACGACAAGGAGATCAAAGCATTTGATATCCGCAAGCGCGAGTTTGACGACGAGTCGAGCCAGTACTACTCGTGGTTAGCTCGGTACCTGTCTGTCAAGCAGGAAGCCAAAGGAAGGAAGAAGGAAGAGAGCGATTCCAAATACGTGGAAAAGAAAAAGGCCTTTGAGCTTTCACGTTTCGACTACTATTCGTACATGCAGGACCTCCATGGTGGGCGCAAGCAGCAAGAAGTTATATACCAGCTGGCGCTGTTTGCAGAAGCCGATACTAACCATTTCTTGGCCACAGCTGACCGTGTTAAACGGATAGACAAACCTGATTTGGATTCGATTGTGAGCGAGATGAAGCAGGCCAACAAGGACTGGTCTAGACAGCGCACAGAGCGTGAAGACAGGCGTCGTGCTCTCGAGAGGTCCATCGGCGCGTCTGGCAACAGTGCCGACTTCGCCATGTCTCCGGTGGACACCACCACTGGTGACGCAGCTACGCTGAGATCCCCAACTGGCCAGCCACAACCTATCCCACAACATCAGCAGCAGCAGCAGCAGCAAAAGCAGCAGCTAGCGCCTAGTCTCCGACTCGTAACTGGCTCGATTGATGGAGGAATCGTTGGCAGTGGGGGACTACTTTCAGCTGTGACATTACCAGGCGATGATATTGCTGGAGACGAAAGAGAGCTAGGGGTGGCAGATCTTCCAAGTTCAGTTGACAATGATGACTATTACGACGAGCTGCTTTCGCCGACGAACGGTAGTGGTGCTATAGGCGAAATATATAGCTCAAGTTCCGGTGACGCAACAGATCAAGATAGAAGAAAGGAGGGACTGCTGTGGACAATGTCCAAAGGGTATTCTGACCCTATATCAAATCTCAACAAGGCCGGGTGGCACAAATTCTGGATTGTGATGGCTGGAGGAAAGCTGGCAGAGTACAGTAACTGGAAGCAGGGCCTTGAGTTGCATAATGAGCCGATTGATCTGAAAGTGGCATGTGTGCGAGAGGCCAAGAATGCCGAGAGACGGTTCTGCTTCGAGGTCGTCACTCCCAACTACAAGCGAGTCTATCAGGCGACTAATGAGGACGATATGCACTCGTGGATAAAAGCTATCAATGGAGGAATCTCTTTATCTCTAGAGCTGGCTACAGGCGCTGATGGGTACTCGCGTGGGTCAGCGACGTCATCGGCAGATAGTCAGGATGCTTCCAACAGAGCAGACAGATCCAAGCCAGCCACCACCATCACCATTAAACCGAACAATGCAACCGCTACAAGTGCTTCAGCATCAGCAGCAGCGGCGTCACCAGTAACGACGACTACAGGTACAAGAACAGCTTCAACAACAACCGCATTGCCAGCCTCATCTGTAGAGGGCTCGCTGTTGTCGGTTGTCCACAGCGGTGGACCCGCTAATTTGCAGTGTGCTGACTGCGGCACAAATGTTAAAGTTGAGTGGATATCAATTAATCTGATGGCTATCTTATGCATTGACTGTTCGGGAGTGCATCGGTCTCTAGGATCCCATATATCCAAGATAAGGTCGCTGACTCTGGACACGGTTTCGTTTACTCGAGAGGTGATTGCTCTCATCAAGTCGGTCAACAATCAGGTTGTCAACTCCATATGGGAGCGACGGCTCAGTCAAAAGCCTCCAATTACAGACAAGAACCGCAAAACGTTCATAACTGAGAAATACGTCGAGAAGAAGTTTGTGGCAGAGCTGGAGCGCCCTAATGCTGAGCTACGCAATGCTGTTAAGCGGCAGGACATCAAGCGGACGTTAGAGGCGCTGGCATCTAGGGCCAACCCAGACTTGCTAGTCAACGGGGACGACGATGAGAGTGGACAGCTAGCAGATGCGAGTCCCATGCCTCTTGTGGTGTACGCGTTAAAATGTGCACCTGGTGACTCGAGTATATTCCCTATCGCGGAGTTGCTACTGCTCAATTCTGCAACCTTACCGCTCAGCGTACCGGACAAGTTGACGGGAGCAGCGGCCAGTTACTTGGCAGCGAAGCTGAGCAGAGATGGAGCATCAGCATCGGCATTGGTGTCGGAGAAAGGCAGTGCTGGAAAGCAGACCGCCGATAAGAAGACGAAATTCCAAAAGCGTCTTAGTGTGGGGTTCTCAGGCCAGTCGCGACCAAGCTAGTCGATAAAACATGATTGTTGATAGCTGTTTAGTCGTCTGTACGGTAGTTGAGATGGACATTAATGAAGAAGCATGACGGACAAACGATCGTTTATGGCGTATTTTGACTAATGAATTTGTATCACATTCCAACTGCGTTTTACCATACCGTAATGGCTGCATCAGAGTGACAGAAAGCCAGCATACATAACAGCTTGAAGGTGTACTCTATTTTTTGATAGCTTTGTACATTTAATCTACGCTGTCAGGCATTTATCAGAAAACCGTAGTATCGTGCACTATTGAGACGCACTATTGATATGCACGCACAGAATTGACAGCTGTCAAGTTAAGTACTTATGGCCTACAGAGTGGACAGATGTTTCACAGGTAGGCAGATGTTTCAGTGTATTCAGGTAGTTTTTTTTCCGCGTAGCAGACAGATATTTTTTCTGCGTTCCAGCGATGTTTCACACAATCTCAGTTGAATGATAGATACTTACTTATCTTGCTTGGGCTTAGCTGTGTCTCGTTGGTGATTTTTTCTGTTGTCGTGATAGTTTTATTCACACCAATTGCAATGACTCGAGCAGTTCTGTCGAATTGAGAATGCGCTTTTGCACGTCCGTCGTCCCAGCAGAGTTTGTATTTGTTGGCCTACTTGTTTCAAATTTGTGCAACTATATTGGATGACAGCAATATACAGCAGTAAATAATTACTGAGACACCAATGCCGGCGATTACGATTGTTCTCCGCATCTCGAGTACTCCAACCAGCATGCTGCAACACAGAAGCATGATCGTTAAGCACCGCGTTTCAGAAGCGCTGCAGACACACCCATTTAGTCGATCTCAATACTACGATCTGAGACATCGGAGAAGCACTCTCTAGCAGTTGCCTGAAAATCAGCCGGACTAACTGGTTAGCTGGAAGAACCAGCAAAGAATCATCATGCATGGAAGCAATAGCGGAGCGGATCTATCCTTAAAGAATTGGTGGTTTGTGTGGTACCCCAGTATAGTAGCGGCAGACTGACAGAAAGCAGCAGGTGGCGGAACGGATATCGGACTACCAACGGCCAGACCGTTGCGGTGTACGCTTCCAGAGCTGGATGCATGCGTATGGAGATACGGTTTGTCTGATTGGCGGCTCGTTGGCAGATGCAACCTCGTCCATTGTGATGCGCATCTGATAGCGGGAGCCGTGTCATGTAAACCACATGAAGAAGGTGTATCCTGAACCAGTTCGGGTCGTCATGCCGAGGTTGCACCGATGACTGTTGCCGCTGCCATGGCCCACCATGGAATAGATAGAAAAAAATAAACTCGGTCTAGAAGGACCAGCTGACAGGCGTTCTCAGGACCAGCAGCCGTATTCAGGTAAGAAGGCGGTCCAAGCTGCTGCAGGAACGCGGGTTCAAATTAAGTTGCAACAATGCGGTTGATTTTACAGTCGAGCTTTTGGTCTTCAAGTAAAGCAGATACACAACAGGAGATGGGACAAGTAGAAATTTTGCGAGGAAACTGATAATAAAATGAAGAAACATTTCTCATTCATCCTTTAACAAATATTGTAAGATTATGGCCATCAATCTAGCCCACGTATGATACATTACCGTTGAACCGGGAAGCGAGTAATGGGTGGGACTTATCCTAATGCGGGTGTACCAAATGTAAATTGACCAGAGGCGAGTTAACCAAATATGGTTGAGATGATGTCAGACAAAGCAGACCAGATGATCTCAAATGATGTCACACGAAATAGTGAGTGACCAGCACGCTTTCCCAGCTATACGGAATCAACAATAATCGTAATCAGCCGGATACACCCGGCGAGACGACGTCCAACGACTATCATCAAACTGCGTCACTGACGAGATGCAACCGATGAGGTCTAGAACAGCCCCAACGGACGTGCGGTGTTCGGTGCATTAGCTAGCTGTACCGTCCAGTATGGAAAAGTTCGATCCCCTTTATCAGGCGCAGGCCTTTCCGCTAACTGCAGTACTTTCTCCATTGAGCCAAAAAATCCACAAAACTAGGCGTTGAATGGCTCGGTGTCAGGTCCCGAGCATCAGCCCCATTGTTAACGGTCCGCAACCGAGCGTGCATGGGGGCCCGACCTTGGCAGGCTGCCGCCAGCGCCTGCAACGCAGAGAGCCGCCAGAGGCCATAGACATATGTTTAATTAAATAGCTTAAAGTGCGGGCGCCGTGTTTGGCCTGTGCAGCTGCTGAACTCTGACTGCGTACATGAGGCCCGCCTGCTGCAGTTTCGAAACCACCATGACGTTGGCGTCTCCGCAATCCACACCGTGGTTGAACAATGGACAGTTGCCGCACACTGTGGCCGACGCACTCGTTGCTTTTGGTGGCCCATCCCGCCATCGTCCCCTAGCCGCTATTGGCACAATGGGCTGCAAGATGCCCCGTTGAGCGCAGCATGCAACTGTATGTATCTGCATGCAGGCGCGATTTCCAACGGTCTGCGCGGCCTGCAGTAGCGCCCATGGTGCTGTTACTGCTGGCGACCGCCGGCTCTCAGTAGCACCGGCTCTCAGCAGCACCAGCCACTGGGACACCAGGAGTGTATTGTGGTGTTACACTGACGGGCGCGGTGGGGGCACTGGAGGACGGGAGGTACTGTTGGGGTCAGTAGCTAACGTTCCGCGCGCACTGCCGCCAGTGCCAATCTTTTCCTGCTCTTGACTGCTGTACCTGCTCAAAGAGCGTGCTGAGCCATGACTGCGCAGCTGGTCCCGCCTTGATGAGCGGAAGGATGGATGTGTTGTGGTTTGCCCCATACTCTGTGCACCTCGACAGTTGCTTTTGTTGAATGCATTGCTCCGTTGTGGACCCGTCGGTTTGGCAACATCATCGTCTCATCAGCAGGCAGTTGGTGGGGGGTGGTTTCTTTTTCTGGCTGGTGGCTCTGCTTTTACTTTTTCGTCGACGCCTATTTTCTTTTTCCGCTGCGCACTCTGGCTACTGTTCAAAGCACCTAAACTTTTATCTGGGCACCAATAGTTTATTTATTTATATATTGGCGTCTGTCCTCGACATTGCTGTTTCCATCCGCCAGCGGGCATGGACTTTGCAGTGAAAGCGCTTTTAAATTAGTGGTCCTTCCGTGTCTTTTAGCTTTTGGTGCAACTAGACATTTTGCAACACCAACCACCACATCACCTCGGTCTTGTGCAAACACTGTCCTAGACCTGAGCGCGACGACCCGTGTTGTGTCTGTGAGTGCACGCTCTGTGGATCTGCTTCACCATCCTGTTTTGCAGGCAGGGCATGCTCCCGTCAGCGACACGAGACGACGCCTCTGTGAGACTAGCGTCTGCAATTCTGGCGGATAATCACGACCTGCACGACAACTATCATCATCATCATAACAACTTCCCCCACAGCCACACGTCTCTCCATAGCCACAGCCACCAGTACCAACACCAGGACAGCGTCTGGAACAGTGAGTACCGCGTCGGAGGACATGATTGAAACCTGCCTGGCCTGCCCACGCTTATTCAATACGAGGTTGTATTAATTCTGACACAGCAACATCTGGGTTCCGCGTCCGCGACCGCGACTGTCGACGTGACCGTGACGGCCTCGAACCGTCGCCAAGCCAGTCTTCTATTAGCTCGGTACTCAGCTCCAAGTCTGCCGTATCAGTCAGCTCTACTGACAGTCGCGCATGCCCTCGGTCCATGGGATCCCCGATTCAGTCTGACCGGGACTATTCCAGCACCAGCTCGGTGGTCAACGATATCGCCATCTCGGGCCATTCTGGCGATGCTGCTCCCGCCAGGTCGCTATTTTCCGTGTACATTAACTGGCCAGAGCTGCGTCCGCTGGTAAACCTCAAGTTCAGCGTAGCCTTTGGCACTAACTACCGTACCACTCCTTATCCGTGTCAAGAGCTGGCCCCCTCCAAATCTGTGGTCCAAGTGGAAGTCCCTCCTCGTCAGCTGCTGGCGCTGGCTCCTACGGAGCTCAAAGTGGCTGTTTATCTGATAATTGTAGATGGCCACACCATGAAGGACCTGCGGTCCCTATTCGTGTGCAATTTCAGCTATGTCGCTGATCGCGCTGCTGCTGGCACTGCTGGCCAGGTTTACCAGTATCCATTGCAACAATCGTCTCAGATTCCCCTAACTCCGCCAGTCCATGGCCAAGGCTTCCTTACAATGCAGCAATCGCCGGCCGGACAGTTTATCAAAGAGGACCCTGTGCCGCTGCAATTCGGCGGTACTGTTGGAAGCAGCAGTGGGGTAGGAGGCAGCAGTAGCAGTGTTGGTAATGTTGGTAATGTTGGCGGTGTTGGTGCTGGCTACTATGTAGCCAAGCCTAGTGATCCTCAACATCAGGCACATCCAGCAGACGCATCGTCAGTCTACTACTATGGCCATCCATCTCCGGGAATAATGCAGACCCCGTCTCTGCCAATGCGAAGCGTGAGCCACCAAATGTATTTATATAATGCTGACGACCCTCATACTTCTGCTGCGGCCAATACTTATTTTGACCAGCATCCGATGATTGTCAGCCATGGCCAGCCAGAGTGGGCCCAGCCATCTGCTACCGTCAGCCCAATAACTTGGACGGCCGGACAGATAGCAGAGTTTGGAGGTGCTGGAGGTAGTGGTGGTGTTGCGGGTACTGCTGGCGCTGCCGGCGCTGGCCACTCGTCTATTCAGGATATGCCAGGACTGAGCTCCGTGCCTCGAATGCCGCTACAGCCCAGTGCTTCGCCAAGGCATTCCCAGTCAGCGTCTCATGAAGTGCTATTTGGTCAGCAGATGCCAATACAGCTGCCAGCTGGTGGCAGTGGCGGCGGCACGTCCAGTGCCTCGTACAGAAGCTTTTCGGACACCAGGGTCGTCAGCGCTCCTCCACTTATCCGCACGTCGGCACTGTCGCAGGCAGCGTCCAGTCTCGGAGTGCTTGGATCAGATAGGGGCTACGATATAGATGGTCCTGTACGCGCCAGCCTGGAAATCATCGGCAATCTGGACGATATGGCAACTGGCTGGACAATGGAAGAGTGGCAGAGTCGCCGGAGGCTAGTGCAGTTCCGACGAGAGCAGAGGGGCCCCGTTCTTTCTGTGGAGTTTTCGCCGCTGCTTCCTGAGCATTACAATACAGACACTCCCTGTATCAGCTGCATCCACTGGCAAGAGAGAGGTGAGTGTTTTGTCACCAGTGTGGACTGCATATTTTTGCTCGAGCAGCTGGTCAACTCGCGGTTCAAGGTGGAGGAAAAAAATAGGATCCGACGCAATCTCGAGGGCTACCACCCACTGACGGTTTCAAAGGGGCGCCCAGAGAGCGGAGAGTTTTTCAAGCTCATCATGTCTTTCTCGGCACCAAAACCCAGGAATATAGAAAAGGACGTCAAGGTTTTCCCGTGGCGGATCCTGGCCAGCGCGCTGAAGAAGATCATCGGCAAGTACTCTGCCGATTACTCGAGCGCGTCTGTGTGATTACGACTTACGAACTTTTACGATGTGTACAATTAGGCGTAGCCAGTATAAAAACTCTTGTGTTGTATTCTATTCGGCTCGCTATTTATTTGATAGATTTTGGAAATATGAACATGACCGAATCCGGCACCAGCGCGATGTCATCGGCCCATTTTTATTCTTAAATTGATATTTTATTTAACCCAGCTGTGAAATTCAAAGTCATCTAACTGGACTGTTGACGGGAAATTATAGCAATATATATGTATATATATATATATATATTGCTATAATTTGAAGCTTTTAGTAGCCATGACGGTACGACATGCAAATTTCGCGACTCCATTGCGGGGTGGCGATTGCTACGCTGTTGGATTCGTTAAGCATCTTTCTTCACTCTTGATATAACTAGTTAATATTTATATTACATGTGTCATTCATATGTCACATGTACCCATCAGTTTTAGGATAAACCGCAATTGCTACAGCGCCACAGATTCCTGGAAGCTAAGTATCTAAATTTTTAACTATTGCACGAGGCTGCGCTTTCCCCCTGCGTCACCCATTTTATGTACGCTACGTACATAGCGTATCCTGTGGTTTGGTTACGACCAACTAGGCTCAACATGTCGAAATTTCTGCCAGGTTCGTTGCTAAGGACTCCAGACTTGCAGCAATCGGCACTCCGGATGCTATTCACAACGTCAGCAGACCTTCATCGCTTCTGGTCGGCTCTTACAGCTTTGCAGTCAATCTCCACACCTCCGTCGGTATGTCCGCCGGTCGGCGTTCGGCTGACTGCGTCTAACTAGCCGGTGGCAGCCCAACTGTATGCAGCCAGATCGGACCCGGAATAGTAGTGGACTGCTGCTGCCAGCGCAGCGCAGACAAAATATATTGTCAAAAACCTTTTTTTGGCGACTTCTTTTGTTTTAATTTGGCCTGTATACTGCATTGCACATGGCAAATCGTCAACGCGGACATTGGGAAATGCCAATTCGAGTGTTTTGCGTGTTTGTTCGCTGCCAAGCTGACGCTGGCTAGCGGGCGTCCGGTGTCGAATTTTTTCTAAAGCCGGTTCGGCGCCGACCTGCATACGCTCATAACAAATCATCCAATGCTGATTGGCCTGCATGCACGCCAAAAGGCTGGCAAGCCCTATTATCACACATATATATATAAGTTGCCGACCGGCATATTTGACTTTTTCGTTGCTACAAATTTGTCGAAGCTACCAAGCAGATATATACGTAGTATCGTGCTCAGACCGACAATATGCTGTCCCGTCTGTCCGCCGTCAAGTCTGTAAGTGTCAGATAGTCAATGGCTGCTGCTGGGTGTCCCTTCCAGAGGGGCGGGTGGCTTGCAAAGTGTAGCCAAGAATTGCAGTGTTTTTTTGGGTATGACCAGCAGCTAACAGCAGGGTCTCCGCCGAGCCGGCGTGCGCGCGTTCTCGTCAGAGTCGCTGTCTCGCGACTCCAAGGTTCTCATGAACGTGTGGGAGTCGGACAATTACATCAAGTACAAGCAACACACTGATAACGTCAACATCGTAAAGAAGCGACTGGGTCGCCCGCTCACCTACGCGGAGAAGATCCTGTATGGCCACCTGGACCAACCGCACGAGCAGGAGATCGAGCGCGGTGTGTCGTACCTCAAGCTGCGCCCGGATAGAGTTGCGTGCCAGGATGCGACTGCCCAGATGGCTATTCTGCAGTTCATGTCGGCAGGCCTCCCCCAGGTAGCAACCCCCACCACCGTGCACTGCGACCACTTGATCCAAGCTCAGGTGGGTGGTCCTAAGGACCTGGCGCGTGCCATTGACATCAACAAGGAGGTATACGACTTCCTAGCCACTGCCACCGCCAAGTACAACATCGGTTTCTGGGGTCCTGGATCGGGAATTATCCACCAGATCGTGCTCGAGAACTACGCGTACCCAGGAGCCCTTATGATCGGAACCGACTCGCACACTCCCAATGCCGGAGGGCTCGGAATGCTGGCTATCGGTGTCGGAGGTGCTGACGCCGTCGACGTCATGGCTGACCTGCCGTGGGAGCTCAAGGCCCCCAAGATCATTGGTGTCAAGCTCACTGGCAAGCTCAACGGATGGACTGCGCCCAAGGATGTGATTCTCAAGGTGGCTGGCATTCTGACCGTCAAGGGAGGAACTGGTGCCATTGTGGAGTACTTTGGCGAGGGTGTCGAGGCGCTGTCGTGCACCGGTATGGGCACCATCTGCAACATGGGTGCCGAGATTGGCGCCACGACGTCGGTGTTCCCGTTCAACGAGCGCATGGTCGACTACCTCAAGGCCACGAGCCGAGGCCAAATCGGCGAGTTTGCCCGCCTGTACCCCGACTTCCTGGCCGCCGACGAGGGCGCCGAGTATGACCAGCTCATAGAGATCGATCTTAACACGCTCGAGCCCCATGTCAACGGTCCTTTCACGCCCGACCTGGCAACCCCCATCTCCAAGCTCAAGGATGTAGCTGTGGAGAACGGGTGGCCTACCGAAGTCAAAGTGGGTCTTATTGGCTCTTGCACCAACTCGTCGTACGAAGATCTCACCCGTTCTGCCAACATCGCTCGGGACGCTATGGCACACGGCCTCAAGTCCAAGTCTATCTACACGGTGACGCCTGGTTCTGAGCAGATCCGTGCCACCATTGAGCGAGACGGCCAGCTCCAGACGTTCCTAGATTTCGGCGGACTGGTGCTCGCCAATGCGTGCGGGCCTTGTATTGGCCAGTGGGACCGCCGTGACATTAAGAAGGGCGAGAAGAACACCATCGTGTCGTCGTACAACCGTAACTTCACGGGGCGTAATGACTCTAACCCCGCGACCCACGCGTTTGTGACTTCGCCTGATCTGGTGACGGCGTTCGCCATTGCCGGTGACCTGCGCTTCAACCCCATCACCGATACGCTCAAGGATGCTGACGGCAACGACTTCAAGCTCAAGGAACCCTACGGTGAGGGTCTGCCAGCCCGTGGCTACGATGCTGGCCGTGACACCTACCAGGCTCCGCCCGCCGACCGTTCGACTGTGTCTGTGGCAGTCAGCCCGACCTCGGACCGATTGCAGCTTCTCAAGCCCTTCGCGCCCTGGGATGGCAAGGACGGCAAGGACCTGCCCATCCTCATCAAGTCGCTGGGCAAGACCACCACCGACCACATCTCGCAGGCTGGTCCCTGGCTCAAGTACCGAGGCCACCTGCAGAACATCTCCAACAACTACATGATTGGCGCCATCAACGCCGAGAACGGCGAGGCCAACAAGGTCAAGAATCACTACACTGGCGAGTATGCGGGCGTGCCCGAGACCGCGATCGCGTACCGCGACCAGGGCATCAAGTGGGTCGTGATTGGAGGCGATAACTTCGGCGAGGGCTCGTCGAGAGAGCACGCAGCGCTCGAGCCCCGCTACCTGGGCGGCTTTGCAATCATTACCAAGTCGTTTGCGCGGATCCACGAGACCAACCTCAAGAAGCAGGGCCTGCTACCCCTCAACTTCGCCGACCCAGCAGCCTACGACAAGATTAACCCCGACGATGTGGTCGACATTGTGGGCCTCACCGAGCTGGCCCCTGGCAAGAACTTGACGCTGGTGGTCAAGCCTAAGAACGGCTCTCCATGGGAGACCGAGTTGACTCACACCTACAACTCGGAGCAGATTGAGTGGTTCAAGTACGGCAGCGCGCTCAACAAGATGGCCGCTGCTGCTAAGTCCTAAACTCGCCACGTATTAGTGAAGTAGTAATGTAGCTGAAATTTCACAGTTCGTGCCTAAAAAGTCAACTGCACTATACGAATATATCCTGTAAACTGACTACACGTAATGTGACCCCGTCACGCTGTTGCAACTACTGCACGCTTTTGTAGTATGTGCGAAGTCTTCAATACTGGGCGCTGAATATTTCTTGTAATCCTTGATTCAACTGCGTAGCAGTTGCCACAGTGCGACGGAGTCGCTTTATCTGTATCTCAACTCACAGGCCACCAGTACTGTCCAGCAGATGGGGCGTACTGAACCGCAGGTATTTGGATTTAGTTGTTGAACCAGCTGAGAAAAATAATGATGAGTATTGTAACCATAGTTAGCGAATGCTAAAATGGACAGAGCACAACAGAAACCTGCCTAGCTCTAGCGAGATATTGTTTATCAAGTGTTCGAAACAATGTGGCACCAGAAGAATAGTCCCATTTTTCGCATTGCACACATTCCTCGGTTGTAACTGAATTAAACGTGAAGATACCCAATGAAGAGATCAATCTTAAATGGAGTAGTTGATGGCATCACATATAATATGTGATAAAGCATACACCTCCAATGTGACACATAGTTGTCATTCTTAACCGACCTACCTGACAATTGTTAATATCTAATTGAGTCGTTTAATATCTGCTAACTATTCATGATGAAAATATATTTCTATTACATATCGTTATCGGGTTTAATTTTTTTTCTAGTGGGCAGCATCGGAAAGACGTCGTCGAAATTTATTTCGCTAATACTTGAGTGATCCTCCGTCTTGTCCATAGGAAACGTTGTACTGTGTCTCGCACTTCTTGCAATGTTTTTTGGCAAAACACTGAAAACTCTTCGCCGCTGATTGTAACCGCCGGACAGGATTCTCCAATTAAACTAGAAATGTCGACCGATACATCCCCAATAAAATGGCTTGCTTCATCATATTTTAAATCTTGAGTGGCCCGGTGTATCGCTTCAGGATTTGCAAATGACATAGAGAGACTTTCGTTGGAATCATCCAGTGTAAAAAACACCACCAGCCCGACATCATCTGCTTCAAGCCATAACTGTGCCATACTTCTCAGCCTCCATTCGTTCAGAGAGGCTCCCGATAGAATAATCAACCTTTTTCGTCTTCTTATGCTGGTCTCCGGGAATAGACAACCATCTGCCTCAAGCAGCCACCCGGAATTTGTAGTAGTCCGTTCAGGGGAGATGGCCTTAAATGCATGACCTGATAAAGTGCTGAGCTGGTGACGCAGGAAATCCATACCTCGACGTTTCACCACGTCGTTCTGCTGAGTAGGAAAGTGCATCACAACTGCGTTCGTCGCTCGCTCGATTGCCGCCACAAAGTTGGGCAGATGACATACCTCATTTAACTGGGCGGAAATTGCGCCAGCATCGCCTCGAACCAGGATAAATCTCGGGCATTTTTCCCTAGCAACTCTGATTTTGAGCGCATCTCGCAAAAAGATCCTAAGATTCCTCAAATCTGTATACTCATCGATTAATGCCGAGGGTATGCGGAATTCGCCAGCAACATTCATGTATGTGCGAATGGACAGAATTCGACGACAGAGCGGGATCAATACTTCTCGCCGGAAAATAAGCCCATCTTTTGCGTCTTCCGGGGAACAGCCCTGAAACATAGAAGAAGCTGGAATACATAGGGGACTATTAAGTGACGCTTCATCATCAGCTCTGTATTCTAACTTCGCGTCACATACTGGTCGATTAGACTCATCACGCCTCCAAAGCTCCAAACCTACAGATACGTGTAGTTTGAACACTATTACTAAAATAACAGCTTTCGGCAACGTATTTCCAGAATGAAGCCATCTCATAGCATCGCAGTACAACCTGTTCTTTGATTCACTCTGGGCAAGCTGAAGGACAAAGAACGGTCGGTCTTCTGCATTGCCTTCTGGTAGGAAACAAAGATCAGGTTCTTGACCAATAACATGGCTCTGCCGAGTGTCTCCCCCACTTTTTGCATATTCATCCACTACCAGCAGCTGCATCGCGTGACGGATAGAAAAAGTCGCCTCTTGGTGCGACTCATTCAAAAGCTTTATAATTGCAGTATTAACTCTATCGTCAATAACTGCAACGCGAAACGGTGGCAGCCCATCCCGTAAACCATCCTCCAACTCAACGAGCTGGCTCTCGTTGAAATTCAACAGCGCCAGATATTGCACAGAATTATCAGTCAAAAATGCATCGTACCTCCTCTCCAGATAGCCCTCCAGACGGGCAAAACTTGTAAAATGGTGGATGCAATCTTCGCTGATCTCATATTCGGAGACGAGGTCATTCAATGACGGTGGCGACATTGCAGCAGTCGATACTGGCGAATGAGTACTATGAATAGCAAGAAGCTCTATTTGGTCTGATAAGTATGATGAAATTGAATGCAACGGGCTATGGTTTGATGGTGATTTTAAGACACAAGAATCGCTAGTTCCAACAACGAAAATGGTGGATGGATTCCCTGCCTAACATGAAGACTAGGGTCTCTCAAGTATATATCGAGCATTATGGGTAAAGGGGTGTCGTGTCGGCTGTCATATAAAACGTAGTGGCGGAAAGAACGGAATTATATCAGAGACGAGCCAGGGGTTCACAATGTCTGAAGACATTGGCAAAGAAAATTTGGCTATAGCATACATCTTAACGGCATAGGCGCAAAAGAGCGCAAATCGAAATTAAAGCAGGCGAATTGCTCACATGTGAAAAAAGTGACAAGACCGGCTACTCTCCTGATTCACACAGACAGCTTGCTTTAAGTTTTACTAAACGATTATCTTCATTTCCATACTGTGCTATAGCCATGTAGTTCTCTATATATCCACCGAGATGGAGAACATTGATTATTATTGCGAAAAAGATATTATTTTAATTGAATTATCTGATAAATAGATGGTAGCAACTTTATCTTGTCAACTGAAGTGTCTCACCAAACCTGACTTCCTGTAAGGTTTCTTGGCAAAAAGTTGAGAACTCTTCTCCAGTAAAAGTAACTACCTGACAGATTTCTCTAGAATCAACTAGACCGGAGAGGTCAACTAGTATATCACAGCTGTTTTCTGGATATGATTCATTGTATGTTAACTCTTGTGTATACATTTGTGCATTCGCAATGTGTACAAGTGTCATACAAAGGCCTTTTTTGCTGGACCCTGGGGTGTCGTCTAGTGTGAAAAATACCACAATTTCGACGTCGTCTGCACCTAGCCATATCTGTGCCATATAACGTATTCTCTGTTTATTCAAGGACGAGCCTGATAAAATGATCAGTCTCTTTCCATACCTGGCGCCAAACACAGGTACCAAGCAACTATCTGAATCGATTAACCAGCCATCTGTAGCAGTCCTGTCAGCCAATATAGCTTTGAACACATAACTTGACAGAGTGCTGAGTTTGCGGAGTAAGAACTCCTCACCTCGACGCCTTACGATGTCATGCTGTACGGTAGGAAAATGCATCAGAACTGCCCTCAACGCGGAGTCGGCTGCTATCACAGGTTTGGCGAGATGCGATAATTCATCCATGGATTCTATCTGAGTCGAGATTTCCCCAATATCCCCTCGAACCATGATGAATCCTGGACATACTTCTTCAGCCATTATACTATGCATCGCAGTGCGTAAAAAGTTTCCGAGGGGTTTCAAATCAGGATTCACATATCTCAGTTCCGAAGGCACACGGAGATCGAGAGAACGCTTGAGACAAGTGCGAATCGACAGAATATCCCGACAGATCATATTTACTATTGGTCGACTGAAGACAAATTCACCTTTTGGAATCTCCGGTGGACAATCATGAAACATCGAAGAAGCTGGAATATATAGTGATGGGTCCAAGGATGCTTCTTCATCAGCTCTGTATTCAAACTTTGCCCCACATATTGGCTGATTAAATTCATCTCGTCTCCAGAGTTCGAATACTACACGCGCCTGTCCTTCGAATACGGTTACTAAAAGGACGGCCTTTGGCAATGTGTTTCCGGGATCAAGCCATCTCAGAGCATCGCGGTGTAACCTATTCATTGAATCTCCTAGGGCAAGTTCAACAACGAAGAATGATCGCGAGCTGTTTGGCGCTTCTCTAGGTGAGAAGCAAAGATCAGGCTCCTTGGTAATTTGACCCACACCAAGGCTCTGTCTAGTAGGTCCTTGTTCTTTCATGCGGTTAACTATTCCGAACGAAATGAGCTTGAAATAGATCATTTTACGCAGCGACGTAATGGCCCGCTCGTGTAGGTCGTTGAGAAGCTTTACAATTGCAATGTTGGCTGTATTATCAAGAACCGAGATATGAAACCCCGGTAGATCATAGTGCAATTCTGCCTCTTCTATCTCAGAAAGCCGTTTCTCGTTGAAATTCAACAGCGCCAGATACTGCACAGAATGATCACTGTCGAATTCATCAGACTTTTCTTCCAGAAACACCTGCAGACCTTCAAAGGTCGTGAAATGGTGAATGCAATGTTCACTGATGTCATATTCAGAGATGAGTCCATTTGATGATGGTGGCAATATTGTAGATTGGTTCGAATCGCGAATAGCAAGAAATGCCATTTGTTCTGCTAAATTTATATAGCCGGTCATGGTTGAGATGACGTTGACTAAACACAGATATTGTTATTTTCGTCGCTAGTTCGATGCAAAGTGTGGGTTGTTCCTCGTTCCTGCGTTGCATAATTTATGGACAATGAAGTAAATGCGACGTGACGTAAGTCTGAACGAATCCCGATATGAGACTGTGCGAGAGACATAAAAAAGCAGAGGCAGCGCGGTATAGCACAAGACAACTAATACTTATTTTGCAGTCAGAACAATATTCGTATTGAGATTAATTGATGTAATTTATGTCGAACATTAGTACAGTTGTTTCAACATCGATGATGAAATTCATTTCGCATAACAATGCTTCCTTATTTCTATATATTTCTATGCAATTATGAAACGTTCATGGAGTTGACGCTCAAAGTATTTCCACTAGACATTTAAATTTATACATTCAACAGCTGCTCTCTTAGCCATCCTCTGAGTTCCGTTGCGGGTTCTTCGCTACCTGACATGATCGTCAAATCTCGCCACGCTCGCGAACGTCACTCGTCCGTTATCCACAGTTGCCACCTTGAGATGGTCTTCAGGAGGCCCTCGCATGCCAGACGAGTATGCAGAATGCTCTCGCTGGGTCTGTGCAGCCACCATTTCAGCAGCCACGCCTGCTACCTGCCTCTCAACATCTGCAAACTTGTCGCCAGAACGCACCAGCTGCTGAATTCCAAAGCTCCCAGAATGGCTGCCACTCGATTGTAACAATACAGTGGTCGGGCCATGGACCTTCAAGTAACCAGCCGAATCAGCGTGCACTAGCCGAGAAAACCACGATGTAACTCTATTTACAATAGTCGACAGCCGCGCCCACCACGAGCTCGCAAACCATTTGGTGCCCAGAGGCTGGGTATCTATCAGCTTGTATGGAAGTCTGACCGCGGATGGGACGCTTGAATGCACGTTGTTGGAGTCCAATGAGTACGCTACGAGACTGGCCTCATTGACCACAAACTCCTCGCTAGCTCCCAGTGTTACCTGATACAACTGACCAACCGATGCCAGTGCCATGTTCCCTCTGCCAGACACAAACGTGTGTGAAACGCGAGGAACTGCCTGTCTCCGTTGGAAGAACGAAGTCCATCGTGATCTCGGGACAAACTGCAGCAATTCACCAGAGTACGTATGGACACTAGACGGCTTGGTAACAATCCAATCAACCGTGCCGTCGAGCGTCACCACTGCCAGACATGTATGGCCTGTGGAAACGCACGACACCACCGTCGATACCGGGGTAGTCGCTACAATCTTCTGATAGCACCAAGGAACCGCTGCAAGTAGCCTGGTGAGCGGTTTGCTGGCGATATGGAGCGTGCTGACGACCGAATTGATGCTTCCCAGGGTTGCAACCAGCGAGTTTCGCCGCGAGTACAATGGCGTGGATGGTGGCAGAGCCACTTTGAGCAGCGAAGGCGGAGATCCCACCACGTCGAAAGACACTCGCGTTAGCAGATGCACAACGAAAACACCAATCATTTTTTACTACTCACCAGGCCCTCCCGACGAGCTGCGGATGTCCAACACGTTCTTGACTTGCCTGCCACCTCCGATGTGCAGCAGAGTGCCGGTAGATGGCGCCTGGGCAATATGCAATGCCCGTCTAGATGTCATGACGAACACCGATAGGAGTTTTTGGGGTAAATTTCAGCGGTTTCACCCACCCTTAGTCAGCACACCATACACAGATGACGTAAACATGAGTAGCTGCCGAATGTACTGATGGGAGGAGGATGGATGAGTGCAGCCAGCCCCGCGTGCCTGAGAAGCACAACGCTCGAGTGGACCGGAGCAGACGGCAGAGGACGCGCGGAAGAGCCATGGCAGAGAATTCTCGGAAAAACCGAGCATTTTGACAGCCGTGCGGATATTCCATCGGCATTGTCAGCATCGCTGAGCCGGCTGCGAATGTGCAGTGAGATAATCCGAGTCAGCACACAGCTGCAGCTGCATATCAGGCGACTTCCGCAGGTCATCAGCCCAGCCAGACCTGCAAATCCACCTGTCGTCACGCACCCGTTGCACGCCATTAAATGCCCATCTAGGGTCGCTGCCATAGAATGTGCCGAGCAATTGAGTCAGTTGCCGTTCCACCCATCAAGCAGGGTTTGTCCGCCCACTCGGGAATATGGCCTGATGGGTGACAGGCAGCAACGGACCTGGCGTTTGCTGGAGGGCAACCCTCATCCTGGGATGGCCTGACTGGGCAAATATAAAAGGGTCGCCTCCCTTTCACTGCTGCACCACACAATTGCTATTATTACACCATGTCATTATCATTGGGAGATTTTTTGTTTACAAGGTTCAAGCAGCTGGGAGTCGACACTGTAAGTATACAGTAGTGGAGGGGCAGCGTATTGATAGACATTGACAGGGACATGATAGACAAACGGGCTAGACTGGACAAGGGACCTTGGTAGCTCCATCTGAGTAAAGAAGTCTCAAGCGCTGGTGAAATTTGTCGAGGTCGCAGTTGATCATGTTATGATGATCTACCTGGATTCTTATGGAAGTTCTGTCGGGCGCTCTGACAGGAGTTCTCAACGTGATGTGCCGAATCGTTGCGGAATCCTCCAGTCATCTAGCTTTGTCGCCTGCAGCGGCTCATCAGCGCTGCGCTTGTCATGCAATCAGGTCTATCTGGATCTATGCATGTCTCTCGTCCCCCCCTGCGTCCTGTACATACTAACGCAGATTTTTGGAGTGCCAGGAGACTTTAACCTGGCGTTGCTGGACCATGTGTACAATGTCAAAGGATTGCGATGGTGTGGAAACACAAATGAACTGAATGCTGGTTACGCGGCAGACGGCTACTCGCGGGTCAAGGGCCTTTCAGCTCTGGTTACTACTTTTGGCGTCGGCGAGCTGTCAGCGCTAGCTGCTATTGCCGGTTCGTACGCAGAGCATGTTGGCGTAGTACATGTGGTGGGCGTTCCGTCCATGTCTGCCCAGAACAAGCACCTTTTGCTGCACCATACGCTGGGCAACGGCGATTTCAGTGTGTTCAAGTCAATGTCGCAGCGCATCTCGCAGCATGCGGTAGTCATCACTGATCCCACTACAGCTGCCGAGCAAATTGACAAGGCCATCCAGATTGCCTATGTGTATCAGCGGCCCGTATATATTGCAATCCCGGCAAACATGTCCAACGCCGATTTAGACGCGAAGTTGCTGGAAACGCCCATAAACCTGGAGCTCGAGCCTAATCCCGAGGAAGCAGAGGCAGAGGTCATCGAGCATGTCGTGCAGCTGGTGGAAAAGTCGGAGCGGCCAATTATTCTTATTGACGCCTGTGCTACGCGCCATTCTGTTGTCGACGAGGCTGCTGAGCTGGCAAAGGTCACCCAATTCCCTGTATTTGTGACGCCGATGGGAAAAGGCGCGTTTGACGAGACCAACCCAAGATATGGCGGTGTCTATGTGGGGTCACTCACGCGACCTGAAATTGCAGAGGTCGTCGAGAAGGCTGATCTAGTGCTATCGATTGGCGCCATGCTGTCGGACTTCAACACCGGATCGTTTTCATACCACTACCAGACGAGAAACATTGTTGAGTTCCACTCGGACTACACCAAGATTAGAAACGCCGTGTACGGTGATGTTAAAATGAAGCTGCTATTTGGAAAGCTCATTAAGGCTATAGCTGCATTGCCATCCAAGGCTCTCAGCCAGGTCCCCCGCAAGCTCGAGGTGTCGGACGTGGACCCGGGAACCAAGCTATCCCAGCAGTATTTGTGGCTCAAGCTGTCTTCGTGGCTACGTCCCGGCGATATTGTGGTGACTGAGACCGGCACTTCGTCATTCGGCATAGTGCAGACGACTTTTCCTCGAGGCGTGATTGGAATCTCGCAGGTGTTGTGGGGATCAATCGGCTATTCGGTGGGTGCAACTTGCGGAGTTGTGATGGCAGCGCAGGAGCTGGATCCTAACCGACGAGTTATTCTGTTTGTTGGAGATGGGTCATTACAGTTGACAGCTAGCGAGATCTCGAGTATGATCCGGTGGGGCACCCACCCGTATATATTTATTCTGAACAACGATGGATATACCATTGAGCGACTTATTCACGGCGAAAACGCGACATACAATGATGTTCATCCCTGGAAATACAGCAAGTTGCTCGATGTGTTCAATGCCAAGGACCACGATGCACTACAGTTGTCGACATCTGAAGAGCTGGATCGCTTCTTCGACGACAAGCAGTTGGCTGTCCCGTCGAAGATTCGAACTATTGAAATCTTCCTGCCCAAGATGGATGCACCTGACACGTTGATCAAGCAGGCAGAGATGTCTGCAAAAGCCAATGATTCGTGAGCCATGTCCTACAATTTTATTATGTAGTTAATTTAAAATAGATAGAAAGGACTCTTGTAATAAACGACAATGCGAATCTACGTACAGGATGCAGACAAAGTACTCACTTCTAACTAGCCTAAGGATCCCTAAAGCATTTTTTAAAGATATAAAGTATCTGGTGTGAACTGGTTCAAATTTGTGTCTATGAGATACGGCACAAGTCCTTGTGAGCTTAGACCGAATAGACAAGGTAATGATTTCATCTAGCCGGGATCAATGCATGCTTGGTACGATGCGCACTTGTGCTCGGATCAATAGGTTAACATTTGCAAAAAAATTCAAATTAAAATAACCGTTAAGAGGGTCTAATAATATTAGGATAACCTCAGTGTCAATAAATACGAAATAAATACGTTTACTGCCAATCTCGACATATCATATCAGTCGTGACATTGAGAAGTGGTGTTCATGTGTAGTCTAGTCAACCCGGTGAATAATAACACTGCCAGAGTTGGACCCTATACTGTTATCTGAATTGTGCGAGTACACAGATAACCGAGATTGACGGGTCATTTGCGGAGATATGCCCCTGCCGATATTGAACGGTGACACAGCACTGTTGAACCTCGATATCGGCACATGCGACAGCACCGACGATGAGCCCATTACATACGGCTGGGATGCAAATGTCGACGAGTTGTCTCGAGAGTGTACACGGCTCATGCCAGCCCACCCAAAATCCCACGACTGGTTCAGCGCCGTCGAAGTACCGACACGTGAGAGTAGGTCGTTGTCTAACACTATAGAGCCGGGCTTGCTTGCGAGCTGGAGATTGTCGGGCAGCTTCACCGCATATAGTACAGCAAAGAACGTTTCGATGAACCTGTCAAACTCGTCCTCTGTGAGAGGGTACCCACTGAACCGAGCCTTTTCATATATGTCTAGGAAGGTATCGGCTGTCTCCGACCAGTCCAACAGCCGATGAGACTCTAGCAGCTGAACGTACTCCCTAAGGCCCATACCTTTGGGACGGCGGAATGATGGATGTAACGCCTTGGCTTTGTTTTCCAACAAGCTTATTGAAGAACTGACGACTTCTTCATAAGGCACGTCAAGCACCCCATCTGATCCAGGTTCGGGATTGCGAAGGCCTGGGTGCGAGATGCGCTGCCGCGGCATAGTATCTGCCACGATCTGGCCGCATCTTGCCAGCTCACTCCTGATTTTGCTTGCGCACTTCTCGGAAACGTCCTCTTTGCGAGTCATGTACCGTCTGGGAATATCCAGTAGTGACCGTCGCACCTGCAGTAGCCGAGCCAAGTACAGGACAACACTGAATAGAACTGCTGCTACATATGCGATAACCACAATAATGGCATCCCAGAACTGGCCAGTTGTCTGCGACTGGTCAATAGTGTCGATAGGCGTCACCACCAGAAGAGCCAGAAACACCGACAGGAAGAACACTAGTGTACCCTTGTACAGCCAGCCCTGGACAGTCGCTGTGGACACCATTTTGTGACCGACTGGAACTGACTGTAGGCGCTAACTATGGCAAAAATATAACTTTACTGATGTCAATCACAATTGGTTGAAGATTGTAAATGGTAAACAGCAAGCTGTAATGCAGTACACGGCTGAGGCTCGATAAGCAGTGAGATGGACGACGGATCACACGAAAATATCTAATTGTCACAGATCTGTTTATTGTCCTTTCTTGTATAAAATCCACTTTAACTACATATGCCCAAATGGTACTCCATTCCCTTTAGTATATGTTTGGCCCGTATCTGTCATCTTTCCAATTGCTCTCGAAAAGATGTCTTCAAAAGCCATTCTATCTAGGCTAGCGCTGTCTTGGGCGACTGCAGAAACAGCTCCCTTTCAGTTAGCCGAACACAACATCACACGATGATAATGCACAAAGCTACAAATGTTTAGTCGTATGGTGATAGAATGGATTTATAGTACTAATCCAGCCAAGTTTGCTGTCGAAATAGAAACAATTGTCAGTTAATGTGGAATAGTACTGAAGACTCGGGAAAACCACGTAGTAGCTGCGATGCGTGCCGGAGTCGCAAGATGTGTCTCATCTTACGGTGGCATTATATATGACACAATCATGATGTCTTGCGACTCCGTCGCGCTGTGGGCAACTGCTACGCAGCTGAGTCGAGGATTACAATGAAACGATCGGCTATTAAGATTAAACAATCGAATTTAGGGTTGAACAGAAGAGGCAGCATCCAGTTACAAGCAGTAGCTTCAAGCCGAAAGTAAAATGCACAAGCTGACGCAATAGAGATTAATATCAATGGAACCATCTTATTTACATACTTCGGATTCATCAAAAGTTTTATCGTTTTCCTGCTTTTTCATTACTGTCCATCAGTCTGTCACACCATCATCCATTCTGTCAATTAACTCCTTAGTTCAGCAGACAATCAGTCTCGCCCCACGTTCTACGCCATCGACTACATGATTATTCAATTCATTCCCTTCATCATCCTAAATATATAACAGTACATAGAAGGGTGACCGTTTTTTGATTCGTAGCAAAAGCAATCACAGACGTCGTCCACGTCGTCCTCCCTTTCGTCGGGTCGAGTCCGAGGGAACTGGCGTCACGTCCTCAATTCGGCCAATCTTGAGACCAGATCGGGCCAGCGCTCGCAGAGCACTCTGGGCGCCAGGACCAGGGGTCTTAGTGCCAGTACCTCCGGTGGCTCGGATCTTGAAGTGCAGAGCGTTGATTCCAACCTCCTTGCACTTGGCAGCGACATCCTGAGCAGCCAGCATAGCAGCGTACGGCGACGACTCGTCGTGGTCGGCCTTGACCTTCATACCACCAGTGACTCGCGAGATAGTCTCACGGCCAGTCAGATCGGTGACGTGCACAAAGGTATCGTTGAAAGATGCAAAGATTCGAGCAACTCCGAACACAAGCTCGCCCTCTCGGGTCTGCAGACCAAGGGTCACGTTTTCTGTAAGTTAGCGCATGTTCTCGTTGATAGATGGTGACTTTTCACACTTACCAGTCTTTGGAGGCATTTTGTCAAAGATGAGTGTATGCTTGTTTGAAGGAGAGTGCAGTTGATATGACCTTGGAAAAAATTGAGTCAGTTACAAAAGAGGCAACTGCTGCCCTAATTGAAGACCACAATAGGAAATTATTTGGGCTAGTGGTTCAGCCGTATGCAAGCTGCTGCTGGGCCAATATTTCAGCCGTACACTGGCAACGTACCAAATAAATACACTTTCCATAAATAGCTTTGAATATCAACTTTTATATACAGCAATGTGGTTAAAACCGTGGTTTCTTAGTGCTTCTATCTCGTTGCTGTTGTAGCTTTTCGCGTGGTTTGGAAGTGATAAACTACTTAAGAAGCTACCCCTGAATATGCCTATTTGGGAAACCCGCGTACTTGGTTTCCAGATGCTATATACCAGAATAACGAACCTCTTGAAGACTTTTGCTGAATTACGAGCGAACCACCTTAGCTTGACGGATGTAGACCACCTATCTTAGTTCCAGTCTGAAATGCTGTTCGGAGCTTATATACAGTTTCTGTTTCCCAACGGTTAAAAATTTACCAGAATGTCAAAATGCTTCTATGGCGTCTCCTATTTTTGGAAAGTATTCTGAGTTTTATCTTACGGACTACAATTATTGACCAAAATATCATGGCATACAATACTATTCCTATATTACTATTTTGACATTACTGCTTCCGCTAGCTATAGAGTCTCATTGAGACCTAAGTATCAGGAGCTCATCATTTCCAGAAGTAAAACTTACTCGTCAAAGATCATCACTTTGACTGCTCCCGAGTTGATGTCTGCCGACGTCTCAAACGCCTTGATGCTGTCTTCTAGGGGAAATCTATGCGTCACCAACGGGTTAACGTCTACAACTTTGTCGTTAACAAGCCGGATAGCCTTGGGCCATGTATTGGCGTACCTGTATTGGAACTTGATGGTCATCTCGTTGGCAGACAAATGCATAAACGGGATATTTTGGAAGTCCTTTCCGACCCCAATAACATGAATCAGCCCCGCGAAATCCAGCGAGTAGATGCCTGCTGCAATGCTGGACTCCACCCCAGTACATTCCAGACAAACGTTTGGCTTGATGCCCGACACTCGTATAATTTCGGCTGCAGTGGCCTCCGGTGACATGCCTGGCTTGACCAGAATGGTCCGGATATGGGGCACCAGCTTCTTGACAAAGTCCAGCCGGCCCTGGTTTACATCTGTGATGGTGATAGGCGCTGCTCCAGCAGCCCTACCGAGAATGGCACTCATCACGCCAATAGGCCCTGCTCCACAGATAAGCAGCCGGTCGGCCAGCTTCAAGCCTGATGTCTCAACTCCCGCCAATGCCACGCTCATGGGCTCTAAAAGTGCGCCCTCCTTGAACGACATGTCTCCGATCTTGTGGCAGTATCTTGCCGGATGTATCAGGTACCGTCGCAGCAAGCCAGGCACTGGAGGTGTGGACTTGAATTGAACATCGGGACATCCGTTGTATTTTCCAGTGAGACACTGGTCACAGTTCTGGCAGGGCACACCCGGCTCGACAGCCACCCGATCGCCAACCTTCAGATCCGATACCGACTCGTGAACTGCGATGACTTCCGCTGCAGATTCGTGACCTAGGATGTGCTCTTCCCGCACAACCATGGTGGGTCCAATACACCCGTGCTTCTGGAAATGAATGTCAGAACCACAGATACCGGTAGCACGCACCCACACAACCACCTCACCTGGTCCAGGCTTCAAATCAGAGACTGACGGCTCACATTCAGCAACGTAAAGTGCATGGCTCGGGTTGGTGAACACGCCGATATTGGGCTTCGACAAGGCCACAGAAATCGTCATGTGTCAATGGTAGAAACGAGAAGCTATCGTGACACGGGATGGCGGATTATCCAGCTTTTTATAGCAGCGCAGGATAAATAAGCACATGTTAGCCGTGCCGCGACTAGCCAGTGGGGGTTGCTGACGGATTGAGCGGGGGCTGTGATTAGGGGAGACACAACCGACGGTGCAAACTCGATGAGATCTACAAATGGCAATTTAACCGTTTTGACGTGTCTCCCTCTGGGGGGTGATTGATAGCCATGGAACCACTGCACGGGGCTAGCCAGTAGCGTTGGTTGCAGAGATCCGCCATCTCCGGACTTATTGGCTATATCGGAGTTATCGTCTATCTTGAAAGGTACTTGCAGATCATCTGCACGCATCTGCAGTTGAACGTGTGGAGAACTAGCACCAACGCATCGCGCCCATTTCCATTTTTTTAGCTTGTCAGGGTAGAAATGTGTGGCCGTATCGGATTGGAAGGACGTGCAAAACAGACATGAATTGTAGACTGCAGCTACCGTGTAGACGAAATGCTGCCAGTCCTATGCATGTATGTAATACCGCCAAAAATAATCGCCAGACTACAAGCGGACAGACAACAAGAACAAAAACAGCGATGTTTGGACCACTGAAAAAGGAAAAGAACATCAAATGTATGCTTGGAAGAAATTAATGATCTTCCGTTGGGACGACTTAGCCGGAGATTAAAAGCGGAAGAACGTGCATCTCATAACATAAGGTTAAATTAATTGGCCCGTAACCAATATAAAGAACATCGAGTCTGCTTAACTGTAATGTATATGAATATCGACAAAAAGACTATTGAAACAATGTGGCAAAGCAATGCGCAGCTGCTTGACGTACACAGTACTATCAAATACTGCGCTGCTATTTTCCGCGGTGACGACGAAATGGCGCCTCTTCTTCAACACCAATACCAGCGCTATGTCATTGAGAAAGAGCCCATGGAAACAGTGTGCCATCCAAAATAATTTTTGGTGACGCACCCTAAATCCTGGCGATGGTAAGGACCGTCGTCAATTGATAGAATCGCGGCATATTGGCACCCGGTGGCCGCAGCCATTAGAACCGTCAAACATGTTCAATTTGGTACGCCATCGAATACCACCAACATGTCTGCAGCACGCTGCCTGAAAATACCAGCAAATGCATACAAATCCGACCAATGCAATGCTATAATGGGTGTTTAATAAAAATACCACCAGAGAAGCTGTGCTGTACATATTTGCATGTAAACTTAATGACACCTGCAGATATCTGCAAGCCTGTGCCGCTTGCCTTCCAAGACGTCAACTAGACTGCTTAGCAGATTCCCGGTACAAATTAACAATCCCTCTGTAGACAAAGCTTATTTATGTTATATTGAGATTGAATAATTCAATATACAAATAGTGCCAGCCGTACCTTTTTCAGAAACTTGACCGTTATTCTTGCGTGTGCTCGCCTCAGCATTAAATCCTGTTAAATCATGTAGCCGTATCACTCACTGCATACTCGCCCAACCGCTCGCTTATACAGAAGCACACATGTCACGTGCAGATAATAAGGGTAGAGGGCTTTGACTAGTATGTGTTGAACATCTCAGATATCTATATTGTAAGACTGAGTCATTGCAAGTTTTGTGCGACAACTGACACTGGGACGCTCTGTGTGAAACGACAGCAGTAAGTCAGCCAGTGTGTGGATTCAGGTGTTTTTGTGCTCGGGATTGATTTGAGCATCATAGGGTTGTCGTGAATAGACCGTACTTTCCGGTGGCAGGAATCGAATCGAATGTCGTCGTATTCAGCGTCCGTAGCGGCCCGCCGAGGGTCGATTGTGCCACCTCTATCAGGAGTGGACCGGCCAGTGCCCAGCGAGGTGCCCAACCGATGTGACGTGGTGATTTCAGGAACAGGGCTTGTGGAGAGCGTGCTGGCAGCTGCTCTGGCGTGGCAAGGCACTGAAGTGCTTCATGTCGACCAGAACCCGTACTACGGCGATTCGAGCGCCTGTTTCCATATTGACGAGCTCATCAGGTGGGTCGACACCGTGAACAGGACTCCAGACTCGGAGTTCACGCGTGCAAGGCTCTACATGCCTCGGTCGCTCGAGGCGCGAAAGTACATTGTGGATCTATCTCCGAAGGTGATGTTTGCTCGGTCTGATCTGCTGGCCACGCTGATCAAGAGCAGAGTCTCGCGGTACCTCGAGTTCAAGGCGGTCGGCAACTTTCACACTTACGAGAACGACTCTTTCGACAAGGTGGCGGGGTCCAAGGAGGATATCTTCACAGACCAGTCACTGTCACTAGTGACCAAACGGGGCCTCATGAAGTTCATGAAGTATGTGCTCGAGTGGGACCCAGCGAGTCCGGCAGCCCAAGAGGTAGCAGCACTGCCCATTCACCAGCTGCTGAAGGACCAGTTCAAGCTCGAAGACCAGCAGATCAATGAGCTTGTATTCTCGATAGGTCTGTGCCGGTCTGCGGACGTCCCCACCTCGGTGGCTCTGTCGCGTATCAAGCGCTACTTGGAGTCGCTCGATGTCTACGGCAATTTCCCGGTGCTGTACTCGATGTACGGCAGCGGAGGCGAGCTGGCTCAGGGATTTTGCCGCTCGGCGGCCGTAGGAGGCGCCACTTATAAGCTCAATACGAAGATCGTCGGCTATGACGAGTCCACCAGACTGGCATCGTTTGCGGATGGCTCTCAGGTGTACGTCAATGAGAAAGTCGTGGTATCACCATCGTCAGGAGCGCCGTTTGGTGCTCTCAACATGCCTTACAAGACTGTCAGCCGGTTGACTGCATTTGTTGCCAAGGACTGCAAAGAGTGGTTTGCTGAAAACGAGTCAGCAGCCATAGTAGTGTTTCCAGCAGGGTCTCTGTCAACTAAGAATGAGAGTGCTGTGCAGGCCGTCGTGCTGGGCAGTGGCAGCGGACAGTGCCCTGAGGGCCATGCTGCCTGGTACTTGTCGACAGTAGAGCAGGATATTGGTCGTGCTCAGAAGGATTTGGACGAGGCGATCAGCAAACTGGAGGCCAGTATCCTTCGTGAATCGACCGAGGACTTTGAGTTCGAGGGTATTGACGATGGCGACGTATCGTATCGTCCAGATGGTTTGCCTGTTTTGTCGTCTGTGAAGCTAGGTCAGAGCCTGCAGAACTTCGTACCCAGCGAGAAGCTGCAGTACTTGCTGAAGCTGTCATACGTCCAAAAGGTGTCTGACAGCTTGGAATATGAAGCTGCTGCAGGTGAAGCTGGTGAAAGTGGTCCGGACGCCAGACGGGTGCTCATTGCCCCATACCAATCATCGGAGCTCTCATATGATGGCGTACTTGACCAAGTACGACGGCTCTACACGAGTATTGTGGGGTCCGATGACGATTTCTTTGATGTCGATTTTGAAGATGACGATGATGACACTGTACACGAGACTCGTAATGACAGCGAAGCTTCGAACAATGACGCTGACCACGATTTCAGTCATGACATGGAATTGTAGATGTGTATATCAATGTAATTAATGATAGAATGCTTCTTTAATGCGTGCTTCTCAGTCACAGCATATTAGATATTAATGATTTTGGCGCTTTGTTACAATTAACTCGAAGGGATAACAAATCAATACGGGAAATGCCCTTTGGAAATTTAATTGGGAGACAAGTCGGTGCATTTTCATTGTAAAACATGCAAAATGGAGAGGGGATCGTAATGGCAGCGGTAGATTGACAGTTCTTCGAGCCTACAATGTCGGTATGTCCCGACTAAAAGAAACTATTCGACTCCACCATATTGTTAATATTACCGCAGCACTGTGCGACTCCGTCTGCGCTGTGTCAATTACGTATCAGAACATAGAGCATTATAAAGTTTTTATTATATCATATTGAATCTAATCACCTAATGGTTTCATTTTAGGGTAGGACACTACGGTACATGTAATGCATGAATATAAACGCATCGGTCGAACAAATATCCAGTCCAATCTACTGGCTAATAATCGCCATTTGATCCTCTACGGTGCCATTTGATCTTCTAGGGTGCTTACTCAGTTGATCTTCTAGGGTGCTTGCTCAGCAACGTTGAGAACACTTAACGCGATAAGATTGGGCGTCTGGTGTAGTTGGTTATCACATGCGCTTAGCATGCGCGAGGTCCCCGGTTCGATTCCGGTGTCGTCCATACTTTTTTGCCTCCATAGCGGGTTCAAATGACAACGAACGGTAACTGGCTTCGTTGTAGTCCATGTGCAACGGCATTCGAGCTAGTTGGAGAGCTCGAGCAATGTCGCGACAGTGGAGAGGCGTTCATGCGAATGCTGCCACATATGCTTATCTAGGAGCAGCACGCTAGTGTGTCTAGTTTAGCTTCGCTACATATTCACGTATTCTAGCCGAAACCAATGGCAGGTTTTTTGCATTCCTTCACGCCGCCAATACCCACGTGTAGCTGGGAATTTAACCCCCCGCTTTTGTAGGTGAACTTTAACCGCCCTTTAATTCCTGTCGACCATTTTATGCTGCTGCGAACCCCCATGCAGCAGTGTGCAGCACAGTGCAGCCCTATAGCAGCAGGCATGCAGCGAGCGCCAGACGGAGCCCGCATACGGCACTGCTAGAGCACTAGAACCCCTTCTGGTGCCTCGCGGGTTGGGGCGTGGGGCCCAAGACTGGCACTCAGGACCAATTATCCCAATAGGGCAGTATGGCGGACCAGGCATTACCCGGCGGCGTTCTCCCTGACGTGAAAACACACCAGGCGTTCTGGTGAGCCCGCGGTGATTGAGTTTAATCGTTGCAAGTTCAAACTGACCATTGCAGAGTTTCTCCAGCGTCCCAGTGCGGGTGTTCGACTACCAGCCGTCTACAATTGCGTGCCATCGTGGTGCACCGTGCAGTGATTGTCGAGTGGGCGGTGTCCTGCCTGCGCACCTGTTTTTGCTAGAGGTTACTCGTCCATCCAGTCGCTAAAAAGTTAAGTTTTTCTGTTGACATGGCGTCTCCTCCTGTCTCCAACTTTAAGAATCTCAAGATTGCACTTCCCCAGAACGGGGTGGCTATTTCTCAGGAAGGAGGTCCTGCCAGCACCATTGTCGAGGGACAGCAGGGTGAGTATTGGTGACGTTTTCGTCTTTTGGTTCCCCCCCCTCCTCTCCCCTGAACGACTGAATTTTTGCTTGAATTGCACTGCTTGGTCTGAATCTCGACTAGCAGCCCTATAGCAGATTGGATTTCGGTGGGAAGGGATAGCTGGCTTGCCAGTACCAGTTTAGTCGCGGGTTTTTTTTTTTTTTTTTTTTTTGGGATTTTGTCTTGCTAACTCCAGTAATAGGTGGATACCGTAGCCCTTCAGGGCGAATGTCGACGACCTCGTTTTCCAATCCAGCATCGCCAACCTCGTCGCCTGGCTATAGAGTTCAAAAGAGCGGTGCTGCCCGGGTTGAGTCAGATCTATTCAGTATGTATCCACTTCTGTTAAGTGAGAGGCGGATTTTGTTTTGGATTCGCTGAAATTCTACGAGCCAACGTTTGCTAACTGCCAGATCCCGACAGAATGCCCCACACTTCTACAGGCCTTGACGCCGTACTCACCGAGGTGGACAAGTCGGAACCGGACGCTGCGAGACCCCACCAGCTCCAGGACCCTATCGTGTTCACCAAGTCCAAGGTGACGGTGTCGAATGGTACCCACGGGTCCGCGACATCCACGGATCCCGTGTCAAGCGCCCAGTCGACCGTCAGCGCGTCCAGCAACAGCCCTCGTGGTTCTGCAGGAAGCTCACGCCGGCTTTCATATGACGGCTACGGGTCGGACGCGTCTCCACACAACATCATCGACGACTACCAGAGTACTGGCAGCCGCGTGAGCTCCTCAAGCTTGGACGACGCCGACGCCAACCGCTACGACGAGTCGGTGTCTACTGTAGCGGCTGCTGATGAGCGGCGGGGCCCAGCTGCCCACGAGCTGTCTCAGTCTCAGATCCAGCATTCGCCTCGAAGCTATGATCTGTATGGAGCAGTGCACAGCGAAGAGCCACAGCCACAGACACAGCCACAGCAGCAATCAGAACCTTCACGAAGGGAGAACGATCACGAGAATAACGAGCAGCAGGAGGGCGAGCACGAGCAGGACTCCGCAAGCTTGCATGGCAGCCAGGGCCAGCTGTCTCCAGTGACACCGTCGTTACAGACGGGTTTGGAGCAGTTCCCGGACGTAGACCAGCCAGTGGTGGTGG
The DNA here is from genome assembly GCA_030563205.1 of Sugiyamaella marilandica. Lineage (NCBI taxonomy): Eukaryota > Fungi > Ascomycota > Dipodascomycetes > Dipodascales > Trichomonascaceae > Sugiyamaella > Sugiyamaella marilandica. The sequence goes on along the minus strand of JAKUBH010000009.1, from coordinate 289,288 downwards.
CCAAGTCGGCTGCAACGCCTGGCTCAGCACGGTCGTCAGCGCCTGTATCTGCGGCAGCGACGCCCAGTGGCCAGAGAAGCAGAGCCACCAGCAGAGCTGCTGCTGAGACGCCACCAGTAGGGTACTTTGGTGGTGTGCCGGATGTGCAGGATGTGCAGACGACGCCAAATCACCAGCACCATTCACAGCTGTTCCGGCAGATGTCCACCACTACGCCTGGCAGCGCATCCAGCGACCAGAGTGGAGGCAGGCGGCGGCGAGCCACCCTCAATGGCGGTACCAAGTCCGTCAAAGGCGTGATTTCCAACATAGTCAACTCCATGCGAGGTTCTGGCGCTGAGTCGCCCAACGGGCCGGGATCAGGCCCGTCCAGCAGCCCCAACAGTACACGGCGGAGCCTGACGTCGCGTATCAGCAATAATAGCGACAGTTCTAGTCTGACGACGGTTTCCAAGACGCTCAACATCTCGGGGCCATATGAGTACAAGCATGTCACCCATGTTGGCTACAATAACGACACTGGCCAGTTCACTGGTATTCCCAAAGAATGGGAGCAGCTGCTGGCTGACAGCGGCATTTCCCGTACAGAGGCAGAGCAGCATCCGCAGGCGGTGATCGATGTCATGAACTTCTACCAGGATTCCAACTCCACCGACAGTGCGGTGTGGAAGAAATTCGACAAGGCAAAGTATATGGCCCTCAACAAAGACCAGGAGAACCCATCGCCTGCGGTAGTGGGTTCCCCTGGCGGGTCCCACGATTATTTCGGCACCAAATCCATCTCGTCTCCCTCTGCAGCGGCTGTGTCTCCATCCAGTAGCACGCCTACACCGACTTCGGTGCATTCATCTCTTGTGGAAGGCGGCCAGTTCATTCCTTCACGGCCGGCACCACGGCCACCAGGGGCACCAAATGCACTAGACATGCCCAAGAAGGTGCCTGGCTCGCCAGCACGTCCACCGCCTCCTCGACCGCCTCCAGCTCCCCCGCTAGGAGTGTCTTCAGTTCATGCCAACTTCTCTGAAAAGGTAGCTGCGGAGCGCGACAGATTCAATAGGGCAGCAGCGGCAGCGGCGGCGTCCGCAGCAGTCGGCAACATCAGTAGCAGCAGCAGCACCAGTGATTTTCCGCAACGGCACCCCCAGCACCAGTTGAGCAACTCGGCGTTGCGCCAACAGCAGTATCAGCTCCAACAGCAGCAGCAGCAGATGATGCAGATGAAACTCCATCAACAGCAGCAGCAGTTGTTACACGAGCAGCAGCAGCAGCAGCAACTCTTAAAGGAACATCATGCTCAGCAGTTGAAGCTCCAGCAGATCCAACAGCAGCAGCTCCAGGAGCAACATAGTCCGGCAGTACTGCAGCAACCCGAGCAGATCGAGTACCATCGCCTACAACAGCAACAACAGCAACAACAACAACTGCAGCAACATCATCATCACCATCAGCAGCAGCATAAGCAGCAGCAGTTTGTGGATCGAAAGGGTGCTGTAGCGCCAGCTGAACAGCTGCGTCATCAACAACTGCAGCGGGATGCCCAGTCTGAGGACCTCAGACAGCTCAAAAAGGCGATTGGGCCAGCGGTGGGGTCAAGGCAGGCCGCAAAGGATCCCAATGCTTCAGCGAGGCGGCGTGAAGCGCGACGTAAGAAGGATGTCGAGGCGATTGCAAAGCTTTCGACTATCTGCACCCCTGGAGATCCGACGGAAATTTATCAGAACCTGTCCAAGATCGGCCAAGGAGCGAGCGGAGGTGTGTTCACGGCGTACGAAGTGGCCACAAACACGAGCGTTGCCATCAAGCAGATGAACCTGGACCAGCAGCCAAAGAAGGAGCTGATTATTAACGAAATCTTGGTAATGAAGGATAGCAAACACAAGAATATCGTCAATTTCATTGACAGCTATTTGCATAGAGGCGATTTGTGGGTGGTAATGGAGTACATGGAGGGCGGCAGCTTGACTGACGTCGTCACCTACAATATGATGACGGAAGGGCAGATTGGCGCCGTGTGTCGGGAGTCTCTGTTGGGACTCCAGCACTTGCATGAGAAGGGCGTCATCCACCGTGACATCAAATCTGACAATGTGCTGTTGTCACTAAATGGCGAAATCAAGCTCACCGATTTTGGTTACTGCGCACAGATCAACGAGACAAATTCGAAGCGAACCACTATGGTGGGCACTCCGTACTGGATGGCACCCGAAGTCGTTTGTCGAAAAGAATATGGTCCCAAGATCGACGTGTGGAGTCTGGGAATCATGGCAATTGAAATGATAGAGGGCGAGCCGCCGTATCTTAACGAGTCGCCAATCCGCGCTCTGTATCTTATTATCACCAATGGGACGCCAGAGCTGAAGGAGCCTGAGAAACTTACGCCGTTGTTCAAGGAGTTTCTTGGATGGGCTCTGACGGTGGACGTCGACAAGCGGGCTTCTGCCCAGGAGTTGCTGGACCACGAGTTCATCAAGCAGGCTGACAATGTGCGAACTTTAGCTCCTCTTGTGATGGCTGCGCGGCTGGCAAAGGCTGCCGAGAAGAGCAACAAGGTTTAGTTATGATGATATACGACATCTTATGAATTTACTAGCTTTTGAAGGTCTTTTGTGTTGACTAATGCTGCATTTAGACAGACTGATATCCAATGGTCTGGTCTGGCTAAGTTGTTGGACCTTGATGTATTTATTCATGCCATATAAAGGGTGGCACTCTCTGTATTATTTTGTACTGCGTTGTAGCCCACACAATATATGAATGAATGGTAGGAGTTACGCTAATGAAACGAGGCAATAATCATCTATTGAGCAACAGCCAGCCCATGCAATATTAACGATGCCTGGTAGACGAGTCGCAAATGCTGCTCTCGCTGCATGTTACAAAGTCAAAAGATAACGTGCTTTAAACAAAAAATAGAGAACAAAATTCTGTATTGATGATTGAAGCTGTATCATGATATTTCAGCTGAGCTGAATTGGATAATATTATTTTGAAAAAAAAAAATTTATTTTCTATCATCTTAATTCGAATAGCAGTCGGCCGTCAGTGTCGATGAAGTGGGTATGGGCACAAATTTTTCAACTTCACGACTCGACTCATGCTGAGATCAGGGAGACTGCCCGTCCGGCTCGTGCATTGTGCGAGAGCTCGGTTTTTGAGCACAGGGCGTCCGGTGGAGACATTACATGGAGTCGAATCGGCTGGTGAAGATGCTGAAGGGATCCCAGACAGCTCAGTCATCGAGCAGGCCAGTGCGGAGCAGACGGCAGATCAGGAGGTAGATCAGCGGGTTTTAGCCAATATCAGAAGAGCCATAAAGTCGAAATCGGTCACCGAGGCTTCCAGTGGTATTGAGGTGTCGAAGGAGTGGGAAGAAAAGCTCAATGCCGAGTTTTGGAAATTCATAGATGAGTACATCGTGCAGCAGGACTTCACTGAAGACTATATTGATTCGCTGAATCTCGACGAAGTCAAGATGAAAGACGTCAATAGCATTCTGTCTTTCGGTTCGCGGAGCGCCGATGTGACTGGCAACATGAAGGGGCGAAATCGCTTTTCTAATGTTGTGAGAAGCGAGGTGGATGAGCCCTACACCACCCAAGAGCTCTATTTGAGAAGACTGTTCCATGCTGGGAGCGTTGCAGGAACTGGCTCACTCATAAGCAATGTGTATAGGCCCCACCAAACAGTGTTTTCTCCTCCCAGTATTCGTCAGACATCTATAGCTACTTTACTGGCAGCAGGAGTTCATCTGGGCCATTCAACGGCACTGCTGCGTCAGAATAACCAGCCGTTTATATACGGAATTCGGGACGGCATTCACATAATAGATCTGGATAAGACGCTGACCTACTTGCGTCGTGCAGCTAAGGTTGTCGAAGGCGTGGCCAAGAATGGTGGTATTATCCTCTATGTAGGGACGCTTAAGGGTCAAGAAAAAGCATTGCAATTGGCAGCCGACCGGTCGAAAGGTTATTACGTGCACAGTCGGTGGGTACCAGGGACGTTGACCAACTCGTCTCAGGTATCGGAGTCTTGGGAGAGACTAGAAGTCGATATGGCGGATCAGCCTACTGGACGCAAGTTGTCGCCTGGGCTGAAAAAGACCGTCGTCAAGCCCGATCTGGTGGTGATATTGAATCCCGTCGAAAACAGAAACTTGATTTACGAGTGTCTGGCCGCCAAAATCCCCACCATCGGGCTGATAGATACCAACTCGGAGCCGTCGCTTGTCACATATCCCATCCCTGCAAACGACGACTCGCTGAGGGCTACAGACCTTCTAGTTGGAGTCCTTTCCAAATCTGCACAGAGAGGACGTGAGCATCGCATAGCAGAGTTTGCCCAGCACCATACGGAGGATAGGCCGATCGTGGACACTCGGTCTAGAGCAGAGGTGGGCGATGGACTGGTGAGCGAAGACGTGCTGGCCAGCGAAGAAAGAAGGGCGCGTCAGTCCTCGTCAAATAAAAGGCCATCCAAGAAATTTGGTGTAAATATGTAAATAAGCACTTTGTCAACGCAAACTAAGCATGCGAGGGAATATAAAGCAGGCGAATGATGTTGCTCAGCAGCCATTTCCATGCAATGTAAACAAAATCATCTAGATATAACTGCTACCAAAGGCCACATTTACAGTGTAAATATGGCTCGCAAAAGAATGTGTCCTGACAATGTTGGGAGCGTGGTTTTTTTTATTTGTTGTTGTGAAGAGTCGCTAACACTGATAGTCAATCTGACAGGAACATGTTGTGACTCCGTCGCAGCTAGAGGAAACTGCTGCGCAGTAGTTCCTTCATCTCCAACTTCTCCCTCTGTAGGCGATCGACACAAGATTTCATTTGTACTTAATATTACTATCGAATATAACTGAATACCTTTTAGCTATGTGGAACCAAAAAAATCATGATTCCAATGTCTCAAGTATCGGCAACCGGCGTTTGCATCAGGACCGGTCCCCGACTTCAATCGCGCGGCAATTGTTACAGCGCGAAGGGGCACATGAGATCTCGATATCCATGTCTATGTTGTATTTACTAGCATGAAACTCAGAAAAAGCCTGAAAACTCGTCCAGATGGATACTCTGATAACTACTGATATATATATTAGCCATAGCAACAAGTAATATAATACGACAACGGCAATTGAAATTTTTTCAGTAGCCTGGCCTACCTTAAAATATCAAATACGCAATACCTAATTATACGGACAGGGCGAAACTTTCGCAAGTATGACCATCAGATCTACTAACACGACAGGATCATGATTCGTAAATGGTTTCTTGACATCTATATGCATATCCTATTAGTGTAGTACATTGTATTTTTGATTTAGCTTTTAGCGGGTTTTCTTGTCAGCAGGCGGACCGTTGTCCTCGTCTTCTTCGTCCTCGTCTTCGGATCTGTCGTCTTTTTGAATGTTCTGGAACACATAGCGATACGCGATACGCAGAATCAGAAACAGCCAGTAAATGTTCACCAGTTGCAGTGCCAGCACTAGTATGAAGGTTATGACTTGCGAGATCCAGCACTTGTACTGCTGAGTGTCCCAGTTCAGCGTGTAGTCTCCGACAGTGCGGAACTCGGTCAGAATTGACCACAAGAACCGCAGGTTCTGGTAGTGCCGCAGGTAGAGCCAGATTACCATAAAGGACAGGAAAAAAGGACCACCGATTGGCGAGTCCAGGTAATTGAGCGTTTTAGAAGCGGCCAGGAAAACGTCACTCGTGTCCATGGTGATGTACACGGCGAGGCCAATCCAAGTGAAGTGGAAGCGGTATGACAGGAAAATCAGTGCCACCGTCACAATGTGGTGGAACACCAGCTCCTTGAAGTCCTTGCGAGGCTTCTCGACCTGGAGCGCCAGAATCACCGACTGCTGGGCCCAGAAGGCCGCCTGCAGCAGGTAGTACATCTTGAAGAGCACCTCGTGGGTCTTGTGAGGATAGTGCTCGTAGAATGCCGTAGTGTTAAAGAACCAAATGGGCGTCCTGCTCATTATGTAGAGGCCCAACGTGCTCGACATGGAGAAGTAGATTATGAAGTAAGTCTGCTCCATGAACCGGCTGATCTTGCCCTTGTGCAGGCCCAGCGACTTTGCGAGCGGACGCAGAATCACCTGCATACAGAACTCGCGGAAAAACGTGAAGAACAGCATGTAGAACGCCACGAACGCAATATCACGGGGGCCCTTGCCGTAGTGCACCGGATCGGTGCCGGGGATGGCATACGACACCAATAGGAACATGTGCAGCGGGTTGGACTCGCTGTGGTCCGACGACAGGAAAAACACCGCGTATGCTACCAACATGATCACCAGCGGGTTGATCCACGTGTTGTGGTACGTCAGCTCGCGGTAGCGCAGCCAAAGCCGGCGCAATCCGGTGGCTCGCGACTCGAGTCCTTCCTTGGCCTGGTTGGACGCGCTGAGCACTCGCTGGCGCTCCTTGGACGCTTTGGCGCTCTTGGGAGTCACCATGGTGGAGAGTCCCGGGCCCGAGCTGTCGCCGAGCCGGATGTTGCCGACACTCGAGGTACGTCGCTGTCTGGCCATGGCTCGGTCGCAAAAAATGGCGGTCTGCTGGCTGTCCCACTTTGTGTATGTCTGGAGCGTAAGGTTGGTTGTTGTGGGGCTGGTTTTTTTTGTAGAGCCTCTCGTTTAATGACGTATGCTATGCATGAGCGTTGGGAAATAAGGTTGGCAGGTATTGTTTATCAGACAAAGATGACAGTTGACTCTTGTCGGAGGAATTCTGCCCATGCACTATTATAAAGGCCGTTATTTCCTTGTCCAGGTTGAGGATTGCACTCAGGATAAAAGAGAAATAAAATATTGCTGATAACAGTTGGACTCTGTGATCACTATATAACCAACAGAGCAATAGTAGCAGTTGATATAGACCACGTAAGCAGCCAATTGACGAAATAGAAGAGAAATAAGAAAAGGAGAAGAAGAAGGAGAAGGAGGTAGTAAAACACTCCAAGCTTCTCAAATGAGCTGGAATTAGAGGAGTCTGTGGTTTGAAGAAGTAGAACGAGTAGAAGGGAATGAATTATTTGACTCAATACCAGGTGTACCTCGTTCGACATATGCGTTACTAAATAATTTACAAGACTAATACTTGTGTGAAGATTCCCAGTGCTGACAGATTCCGAGAGCCCGAATCTAGTCTCATAATTCATGTAGTTTTGTTTTCAGCTATGCTCTGGCTGAAACGAAGTACTTAGATCAGCCTGATCTGCAGGGGAATCCCTTGCCTTGACATGACCCATGCTTGGAACTGCTACTACAAACTCTACCCCATACTGCCTCTGCACTGAATTGTTTCGCCTGAAATTATCTCTCGATTATAAGTGGTAACACAAATTCGATCAAATCAAATGGTACCGATTCCTCCTGAGGATACGGTTTTGCCTTTATCACCACCGATTACTTCATCTGAAGATCTAATATCCGCATACAATGTCAGCTATGAATGCATCCATAGTTTCACGACGGTTGACGACCTGAAAAGATTTCTAGAAGAAAGATACGATGCGTTTGATGCTGATGATTCTCTTCAGTATCTTGCATTGTTGAATTTCAATGAGAAAAAACTTGGTGAGCTTGAAGACAAAGGATTGAGGCGTGATCTACCGAGGTTTCATGTTTCAATGATTCATGATGGAGCTAATGCTGCAATTATAAAGCTTCTGAATGAACCACATGAGATAGCCACCCAATATGTATGTGGTATGATTGAAGAGAGAGCCGGTTCGCTTGGAATCAATAAGTACAAATTGATAAATTTTCGATCTACCAGGCGAAGTCTTGGATTGGGAAAAGGAAGCAAGGAGCCAGACGGTTCGTTCTCACCGGTGGAACTACAGGGATCTCCGTGGCCTTTTTTTGTTATTGAAGTTGGCTTCAGTGAATCCATGGAGAAGTTACGGCAGGATGCAATAAGATGGCTTGATGCAGCAAACTGGTTGCCGAAAGGGGTGCTTTTAGTCAAGATATACAGAAGACGGGTGGTATTTGAGCTTTGGAAACGTGATGAAGTGAATCTACCCATGACCAACCATAGGATTGAATACAACGCGGATGATGAAGCATCGTTTAACACTCCACTGCGCATTCCAGCTACTTTGATGTTTTTTCGTTATCCATCTGGTTTTCCACCAGGTGAGTTTGTCTTCTCGCCGGAAGTATTGATCCCGATATGTCGTAAAATATTGTCGATTCCCTCATATGAAATGATTGCAGACGAGTTTTGCATTCCTTCGGCATTTATCCATGAATATTCGGATATGAGGAGTCTGCAAAGATTTGTGTGGGAAACTCTAGCATCAGAAGTGGCTGCCCGGGTATGTCCGAGGTTTATTCTAATTCGAGGCAATATTGAAGCATTGTTTGAAGCTCTGGAATCTCCCGATCAAAGACATGAGTTTCCTAGATTTGTGATGGCATTCCACCGAGCAGCTAACGCCATTGTTTTTCATTTTCCTACAGAGAAAGATGATATCCTCAAAGACAGAGGTAGAAGATTTTTACTTGGTAAGCTCGGCAGTTCGTTTCAATCAAGAATCCCTGAACGAACTGCTGCAGGAAATGTTTGGTTGCTTCAGGCAGATAGCTGTTTAATTTCACGGGAGGGGAAGAAGCTGGTCATTCTATCAAGTGAGCACGCAAACATAGAGAGGCTAGACTGTATGGCGCTGAAATGGCTACAGGCTGAAGACGTCAAAATTGTCGTTCTATTTACAATAGATGAAAGCGACCCTTCTGGCAAAAGTCTTTTGATGTCGTTCATGCAGATGAGGGGAGCAAATTATGATACCCAAAACTTGAGCTATAACGAAGCAGACCCACGAGTGCAAGACATATCTGTGACCGTTTCGGATCTGATCGGCTCGGAGGGAGAGCGTGTAGTAGTTACTTTTACTGCTAGCGAGATTTCACACTTTTGTCGGCACACCTTGCTATTTCTGGGACCGGCACAAGTGAGGGATCGGGTACTGCGATTGCCCCGTAGATAACTATAGCATGTGGTGAATGGCCACATTTCAGCTGCTAGATATCTAGTTTGATAATATAGCTCACGAGGCGGCGAGACACAATGGGTAGCTAGTCAAAAAAATTCCAACTCTCCTTTTCACGTTGTAAGAAGTTTTTTTATAGAACCTCTTAATCAGCAAGGCCATCACGAATGGAAGAACATATCCAAGGGGCTGCTGTCGCACTTGAGGCGAAGGATTTTAAGTCAATTCATAGTGCTCTAAAACATACTTCTACACAACTATACAACTATAGTAGCTTACATTTGACGCTGCTGTATTGACGTTATTACTGATTTGTGCTGAAACTATTCAAACCCATCATGTTACATATAATAGTAAGACAACAAGAAGAAAGGTGAACAAAAAAAAACAAATTTGTGAGTTCCTGTCGACCTTTTTAGTCCGTAACACTGTTAACGTAGCAGACAGAAATAAATAAATTATACCCCTGAGTCACGTTTGCCACACCATGCACATTTCAGCCATATCAGCAAGGCTCCGCCGCAGAGGACTTAGCATCCTGCCTTGTGGAGAACCAACATGTTCCGTTCAGCTGCTCCACCCAATCCACTGGACCCGATCATTGAGAAAGCCACCGATGGAAATCTGACTTCGGAGAACTGGGAGTATATCCTCGACGTGTGCGACAAGGTCAATGACGACCCTGAGGATGGGGCGAAGAACGCCATTCAGGCGGTATCCAAGCGGCTGGCGGTGGCCAACGCCAACGTCCAACTGTACTCACTGACGCTGGTGGGCTCGCTGGCCCAGAATTGTGGGTCCAAGATGCAGCGCGAGATTGCCACGCGGCAGTTCACCGACCAGCTGCTCAAAATGAGCAGCAGCAAGACGGTGCACATGACGGTGAAGCGCAAGCTGCTGGAGCTGCTGGGCAATCTCAGCAACGAGTTCAAGGCTGATCCGTCGCTCAAGCTCGTCAGCGACGCCTACAACAGGCTCATCAAAGAGAACCCCAGTCTGCAACCGCCAGAAAAGCCCCAGAAGCACGAGCTGTCTGCAAGCGAGCGTCAGCGAGAGGAGGACGAGCTCCAAATGGTGCTGGCCCTGTCACTGTCTGAGGTTGAATCGCAGAAGCCGTCCCAGCATGGCGATTTCGGGCCCTCCTACGAGCAGAAACAGCAGCTACAGCAACAGCAACAACTACAGCAACAACAACAACAACAGCAGCAGCAGCAACAGGGTGGTTCTACTCAGGGACGAACCGCTGCATCAGTGTCGAGAGTGCGGGCCCTGTATGACCTTAAGTCGAGCGAGGAGGGCGAGTTGTCATTCCAGAGGGGCGACGTCATCCAGGTGATCGAGTCGGTGTATCGCGACTGGTGGCGAGGGTCTCTGCGGGGCGAGATTGGTATCTTCCCGCTGAACTACGTGACACCCATTGCTGAGCCGACTCCGGAGGAGCTGCAGCGCGAAGCAGAGGATGAAATGAGGGTGTTCAGCCAGTCACGGAACATAGAGAAGCTTCTCGCAGTTTTGAGCAGTACGAGCCAGCGCGACGGGATGGTGATTGCCGAGAACGAGGAGCTTCAGAACCTGTACCACTCGACCTTGGCCATCCGGCCAAAGCTTGTCAAGCTGATTGAGAAGTACTCGCAGAAGAAGGAGGATTTGATACTGCTCAATGACAAATTCATCAACGCGCGCCGGATATATGATCATCTAATGGAGGCTTCACTGGCCCATTACCGTAGGTCGTCGGCAGCACCTCCTCAGCCGCCGTTTGGCGTTTCGACTCCTCCCTATCCTATGGAAATCCCGGGGGGGCCGTACGGGTATCCGGAGCGCACTGACGGACGAGGTTCGCGTCTCAGCAGCCATGCTCCGACTGGGCCACCTCAGGCGACAGCACAGGCGACAGCATACGGGAATTCGTCGTCTCCGCCTGGCTATGGCCAGACGCAAACTCCGTCGTATGGACAGCAGTCACCACCGGGAGAGTCAGGATATGCATATCGAGCACCGTCACAGCCAGGCCAAGTACATCAGCACAATGTTCGTCATCAGTTGCCAGCTTCACAGTCTAGTGATGCTTACCAGCATGCTCACAAAGTTGATCCCAGACGGTACAGTCAGCCGACAGCTCCATCAGCAGCCCCGCCGCCAACAGCCCAGCAGGGAACTCCACAAGGAGCTCCACATCAGGGCGTGCCTTCGCAGCCTCTATACGACCCGCGCGTAGTACAGGCCTCTCCGCAACATCCACATTCACCAGTGGCATACGGTTCGGCACCGTCTCAGGCTCCTCCTCCACAGGCACTGTATCATCAGGCCTCGCAACCATCGCAGCCACCTCCGCCACCACAGACGCTGCAACAGCAGCCAACTCCGCCACCACAGACGCTGCAACAGCAGCCAACTCCCCAACAAACACCGCCACAACAACTACCAACACCGCAGCAGCATCAGCTGCCACCGCAACAAGTAGTACCGCAGCAGCAACCACAGGCGTTACAGCAGCAGTATTCGGGACAACCGCAGTATTCGGGCTATGGTCGGCCTCAAGCTGCTCCACAGCTCGATACTCGGAGCGCACCGCCTAGCAGCAGCCCAGTTGCTACTCCTGGACCACAACTGAGCTATTTCCCTAGCTTTCCTGCTGCTTCGCCAAGTGCGCCGACTGCTCCAGCTGCTCCAGCTGCTCCGTTTCAAGATCCCAGTGCTCCCAGCGCGCCTCCTGGGCCGGCCAGCGGATACGGGAGTGCGCCATACGCTCCCTCTCCGTATGCCAACGGAGTGCCATCGCCGTCATACCAGCAGTCAGTGCGACCGGCTGGGTATTAATTATTTATAGCTAGACACGGATATGTGATTGTACAATTGACACAGTCGAGGTAGATATGTTTCGTTGCCTGATATTTAAAATGATAATTAAAACTTGAAATTGCCTTGTGTGTATATGACAATTGGTGTTTACTTCACGATTTATGTGTGTTTTCCTCCTATTAATAAAAAAATACTGTTTGAGCGTCTGAGTAACTTGTTTCGGGACGACAATGAATGTGATATTGTATTATTCACGATCTCTACGGTTTGTTATCTTACTGTCCAGAATGATTAGCTGGTGGCTGACCATTTTTGAAAGAGCAGCGCCATATGATGTCGATTCGACACTTATCTTGCTGCGACTTCGTTGCATCGTAGCAAGACCAACAGATCAAAAATAGCATCTTACCAGCTATTCATTGTAGCAAGATGACACAATAAATACTGAATCGGGGATTCTATAGGTCATACAATTTAAATACACCAATACTATGGCTGCAGATGCCTCAATGTCTGCTCAGTCAATATCTACTCTAGATGTACAACTTGGTTTACTTCTATACGTCATGTGGAGTTTATGTATGCCCCACCGATATGTGGCTGAGGGCATCATCACCTACTTCATACAGACCGCATTAAAGAGTGCATCACAACATGTCGCAAGCCTACGACCGAGAGCAGCAGGTGAGTGGGACAAACGCCAAGGTGGAGTTGCTAACAAGAACGACAGCAGGCTCGATGAGCTGTACGGCAAGATATCGGCGCTGCGCAACGTTACGACAGACATTCACAGCCACGCCTCGGACTACTCGCTTATTGACTCTGCTACCGAGTCCATGAGCACCATGTTCACATCAGTTAAGACGTCTGCGGGACGCCTGTCTAAGGCAGTGGTATCAGGACACCCTGTGTTCCGCACCGTGGCACTCGCGCTACTGGTTTTCTTTCTGCTCTACTCGCTATCTAAGTTTTTATAATGCATTCATTCGTTCCAACAGCTACTCCACATTCATGGTCTAACGACCACCACCGACGTCCTGGCCCAGCCGGTAGTGCGCAGCCTGCGCCCAGTTCATCTTGGACCTGCTCACCGGCAGCTGGCGACGTAGCGCTTTGAATGAGCCTTCGTTGAGACCCACAAACGTCTTGTTGACCTCCTGCTGGTATCTTGTTTCCTCCAGACCAATGCTCTTGACGATGTCTCCCGACCTGTTGAACTGCACAGGCTTGGACGCCTTTAGTCGCACGTTGCCGTCCTCGTAGTAGTGCACGTCGAGCGATATCTCGCCCTTGACAGACGACTCGTCGACCACGTACCACGACTTCCACTGGCCATTCCAGAAATTGGACGGGCTATATCTGTTATCCACGATGACAATGGCCACAGATCCGTCCTTCTGGCCAAACACACCGAAACCCGACTGGCTCGGCAAGTGCTCCAGCACATACGCCTCGAGAGACGAATGTAACGACGCCCTGCGTTAGCCTTGTTAAAACTATCTCGTGCGACAAACACTAAACGTTTGCCAGTCTGCTGTTACTTACACGTCGGCACCTGAATATTCGGACTCGGCGACTACTGCTCCTTTACTATGGTCGTACGTAAACTCCACGCGGTGGAAATCATCGTAGAATCTGTTGTCCGACAACTGATTGAACTGCGACAGTACCGTCTCGTATTAGCACTAGAAACAAAAGTCGCCAAAGAAAGCAAAAAAAAAAAAGAGAAAAACTTACCTTTTTCCCATTTGTGAGCTGGACAACTTTGAATTGAGTGACATTGAACTTCGCGACGTCCACTTCGAGGGCTTCTAGCAGCGGCTGGCTCTCTACAATAGCCTTGATATCTGTTTCGTTAGCCTCGTCGAACGAACTGGTACACAATGTGCGCCACATACCATCGACAACGCTATCCAGTTCACCTGGAGGCGCGTCGGCTACAAAGTTTGACAAGTCGGCCGCGGTTCTTGACATTTTTCAGCAAAAGTGGAGCGGTTATTAGTTGCTGTTATGAGTGCTAAGTGGAATAACCTACCTACTAGCTTGTTGGTTGTCAGCCCCATGAACCCCACCATCTTACTATGGAGTACGAGGACGTGCTTCTCAATCAGCCGGTCGTATTTGACAATGTGAGTTTTGTTCGAGTGCACGCGTGGCTATGCCAATGGCCACTGGGTGCGATTGTTTTGGTGTAGCAGTGCTGACAGAAGGGATCAGGGACGATTAAAGCAGGAATTGCTGGTGAGGAACAGCCAAAAACGTTCTTCCCGTCATTGTAGGTGTAAACAAACCGTTTAGCAGCATTTTTTTTTTCTGACAACAGCGTTGGACGACCCAAACATACGCGTGTGATGGCAGGAGCGCTTGAGGGAGACACTTTTATCGGAAGTTCAGTTGAGAAACACCGCGGGCTTCTCAAGATCAACTATCCACTTGAGCATGGCATCGTCACCGACTGGGATGACATGGAACTGATATGGCAATACGTGTATACGGATGAGCTCAAGATCCTCAGTGAAGAGCATCCGGTGCTGCTCACAGAGGCACCATTGAATCCCAGGGCAAATCGCGATCAAGCAGCCCAGGTATTTTTCGAGACATTCAATGTCCCAGCTCTTTATTTATCGATTCAGGCTGTCCTGGCGTTGTACGCATCAGGCAGAACAACAGGGCTCGTGCTCGATTCCGGTGATGGAGTCACCCACGCGGTGCCAGTATATGGGGGGTTTTCAATCCCATCAGCTATCAAACGCATAGACATTGCGGGTCGTGACGTGACAGAACAGCTGCAGCTGCTGCTTCGCAAGTCGGGCACCATTCTCACCACGTCTGCTGAGAAAGAAATTGTACGCAACATCAAAGAGAAACACTGCTATGTGGCGCTGGACCCTCGCAGGGAGGAGAAGGAGTGGGCTGCTATGGACCACCGAGTGCTGGCAGCTCCGTCGTCGACTGCAGTCCCTGGAGACACGTACAGACTACCAGACGGGCATGTTATCAAGCTGGGCGCGGAGCGGTTCCGGTCAGCAGAAGTGCTGTTTTCGCCCTACATTATTGGCTCGGAGTACAATGGAGTTCATGAAATCGTGGTCGACTCGATTAGCCGGACAGATCTCGATCTACGGAGCTCGCTGTACGAGAATATCATGCTATCGGGTGGATCTACATTGACACGAGGCTATGGCGACCGGTTGCTGGCAGAGCTAAAGCAGCTGGCTCCCAAAGATACGAAAATCAAGATATATGCCCCTCCAGAACGTAAGTACAGCACTTGGATAGGTGGCTCGATTCTCGCAGGTCTCAGTACCTTTAAAAAGATGTGGGTGAGTGCCGACGAGTGGCAGGAAAACCCAGGCATCGTACACACAAAGTGCATGTGATATAGTCAAGCTATTTTCTTTGGTTGTGTACAATTAATGCATTAGACGAGTTTGCTACATGAGGTTGACGATAGGCAAACTATACAACGGATGAAATAAATAGACAATGGTCAGTTGTTGCGCGCTGTCAGCATCAGTCGGGGGTTTCCAGTTGGTGATAGGCAGACGTATAGTACTCTTTCCTCTGTGGAGGAAGCGGCAACGCTTCGATCAGACTGTCAGTGAACAGCTCTCGTAGGGCTACCTGCGACTCGGTTTCGTCAGCGAGTTCGTCTTCGCAACCATCGGTGTCGGACACCTCTGTTGCCGTCTCATAGATGCTGGGGCTTCGCTGGCTGGCGCTGATGGACCGCCACACCTGTAAAGAAGCTGCTGTGACTGGCACAGGCAAGTCGTCGTCTCGTTCCCACCATTGCGAGCTGGGCACTTCTGATCGGACAGAACTAGACTCTTCTGGTACTGCTGGCACTACTGCCATTGCAACAGGTGAAGAAGGTGCCTCCTGAGTCCCGTGTACAGCAGGCTGCGAGTCTAGATGCGATACAAGTCTCTGAGATGGAGTACTTTCGAGCTTTCGGGATGGAGAACTGCCGAACTTTTGGGATGGAGAACCGCTGCGCTTCTGGGATGGAGAACCGCCGAGCTTCTGGGATGGAGAACTGCTGAGCTTTGGGGACGGACAACCAAAGGAATTTAGAGAGGGAGCCGGGCTGACCTTTTGGAATGCCGGAGACTTCAGCCCCTGTGATATTGACGAGTCGAACCTTTCGAAGGTAGGAGATTGCATCCGTTGAGATTTTGGAGATTTGAACTTTGATGTTAGAGAAGGCGGCCTCTGGGATGTTGGCGATTTGGCAGCTTGCTGCGATCGCAGCTTCAGTGGCGAGCATATGGGACTGGAGGATGGGATTTCCGACTCAAAGTCGCTGCAGCTTATGTTATGGCCATCTGGATTTTCCGATCCAGCCCTGTCTGGCTCATCTGATGATCTGCTGCTGTCAATGCTGATGATTTCGTCCACGCTATTTAGTGGTGGCGACGGCGACTTCATCTGGCTGCGCTTGGAAGTTCGCGGAGGTGACGGCAGTGCCCACAGAGGCGTGTTGCGAGACCGTTTCTTGCCATACACAGGCGTTGTTGGCTGGCGCGTGCTGCTTTTCATTGACGCGTTTTGATCCTGTTGGTGACGCGTTCGCAGGGCTGTAGCAACTGGACTTCGTACGGCTGGATATACGGCTGAACATACGGCTGGACATGCCACTGAAGGCTAGGCTCCGAAATTGGGAGCGATATTGGCAACAATGGCAGACCAGGATCCGTTCTACCGTTCAAGCGTACGACTTGGAAGTCACATCTGCAGCTAGCTCCTGTTGGAAAGCTCATATACGCCTTATACTCATGTATTGCTGATATGTACCGACGTATTACTGTTGTCTTATCAATTTCCTGCCTAGAACGATGTTTTTGATGTTCTGACTCATATCCTAGTGTCTCACATATCCCTCTTATCGGTTTGCACTTATAAGGAACTGTGAACATATATCATTGATTAACTCGTAGATCAAGTGCAGATCACCACCGCAGACAGCAGCTCAAAAGTGCTGCAGCGCCCGACAGTCTCCATAGCCTGCCGATTCTGTCAGACTCCTGCAGTGTGTCAATCGGCTGCCGCCGCCAGCGTAGTACGTTGCAGGCCAAAATACTCCAATATTGACACATAGCGTGCGACTCCGTCGTGCTATAGCAACACCTATGCAGTTGCATAGAGCAATCTAGTAGAGAGCGACATGAGCCGAACGCAAGCATGTGAATGAATATAAAATGTGGTTACCATGACTGCCACATTGAGTAGCTATATAATTCTAGATCTCTAGCAGTTAAGCAGTTTATCTTTTGTCAACTGTGATAATCTCGCCATATGCAATAGTTATCTATAGTGAAATCTCATTAGTCCAAAGTGATCATAACTCCACCCCGCTTGTGCCGATTGCGGCATTCGCAAGGTTTCCCGGTAAAAGCGTGAAATCTCACTAGCAGTAAAAGTAACTACCACACGCTCTAACTCCGAGCCGATCAAATCCGAAACGACCACAGATATGTCTTGCACTTGCGGGTCTGCCTCGTTAGAGCTCAAGTTTTGGATATCCCACTCTGATCCTCTCATCTTCATGAACGACATGTGAAGACTTCTGCCAGAAGGATCTCTTTGATCTAACGTAAATAGCATGGCTGGGCCATAGAGTCTAGCCTGTCTATGTTCGCGTGCTCACTTGATAGAATGAGAAGCTTCTTCCCCTCCTTTGAAATTAAACAGCTCTCTGCCCCAAGCAACCAGTGATTACCTGCAGCAGTTCGTTGAAGGATTCTTGATTCAAATGAATGGCCTAGCTTGCGAAGTAAGAACTCTTCACCTCTTTCTTCGAGGATAGCATCTTTCTCTGTTGGAAAATGTACAACAATGATGTTGGCTGCTCGGTGGAATGCCATCCGAAATGTAGGAAACACATGTCTTTGATCGAAAGATTCCATTTCTTCAAACAATGCTTCAATATTGCCTCGAATTAGAATAAACCTCGGACATGCCCGGGCAGCCACTTCTGATTCTAGAGCCTCCCACACAAATCTTTGCAGACTCCATATATCCGAATATTCATGGATAAATTCCAAAGGAATGTGAAACTCGACTGCAATCATTTCATATGAGGGAACCGACAATATTTCGTGACATATTGGGATCAATACTTCCGGTGAGAAGACAAACTCACCAGGTGGAATACGAGGTGGATAACGAAGAAACACCAAAGTAGCTGGAATGCGCAGTGAATCGTTAAACGATGCTTCATCGTCCGCTTTGTATTCAATCCTATGGTCGCTCATGGGTAGATTCACTTCATCACGTTTCCAAAGCTCAAATACCCACCCGTCTTGCGAATATCTTGACTAAAAGCACCCCTTTCGGCAACCAGTCTGTTGGATCAAGCCATCTTCTTGCATCCCCTCGTAACGTCTCCATGGATTCGCTGAGGCCAACTTCAATAACAAAAAAAGGTCGCGGCTCTCCTTGTGACCCCCTAGGTGAGAACGAACTGTCTGGCTCTTTGCTTCCTTTTCCCAATCCGAGACTTCGCCTAGTAGATCCAAAATTTGTCAGTTCGAACATACCGATTCCAAGCAACGAGAGTCTCTCCTTGATCATATGGGATACATAATGGGTGGCTATCTCATGTGGTTCATTCAGGAGCTTTAGAATTGCGGCATTAGCTCCATCATGAATCATTGAAACACTAAACCTCGGTAGATCACGCCTCAATCCTTCGTCTTCAAAATCGCAAAGCTTTTTCTCGTCGAAATTCAACAAAGCAAGATACTGAAGAGAATCATCAGCATCAAATGCATCATATCTTTCTTCTAGAAACCTTTTCAGGTCGTCAACCGTCGTGAAGCTGTGGATGCATTCGTCACTGACTTTGTATGCGGATATGAGATCTTCAGATGAAGTAACCGGTGGTGACAAAGGCAAAAACGTATCCTCAGGAGGAGTCGGCACCACTTGATTTGATCGAATTTGTGCTACCAGTTATAATTGAGAGATAATTTCAGGCGAAACAATTCACTTGAGAAGTAGCAGTAGCAGTTTCCAAGCTTTATGCCAGGGCAAGGGATTCCCCTGCAGATTAAGCTGACCTATCTACTTCGTTTTAGCCCAACACAGACCTGCATCAAAACTGCATAAAAAGATTGAGTATGTATTTTGGCTCACGGAATCTGTCAGCACTGGGAGTCTTCACACAAGTATTAGTCCAGGTATTTAGTAACGTTATATTTATTGTGTAGATTCTATTAATGGGATCTTATGGGCTAGTCTCTGTATTATCTGGTTCAATTTACTATGTTGCGTCAGGCGATAGCTGTAGGACGTTCAATTAAGCTTGCTGATGATAAGTGAGTGATATGTATATCAGGACATGACTGTGTCATCGCTAACTTATGTGACGTGGCCAAAATCACCGTCCACGCTACAACTGCGAAGCAGTTGCTACTGTGCTACAAAGCAAAGTCGCTAAGATAAGTCTATCATGACTCTAACTCAATCGTATATATTGCGCAAGGCGTACTGGCGCAGTCATAGTACAAAAATATTGAGTCGTAACGAGGCTGTACAAATCACCTGAGTCAACGCCGGTTCAAACCGGCTCCCTGCAGGCCGATGATGACAGACTGCTAGCTGCGCCGTGCGCAGCCGTTGATAGAGCCGTATCGAGAACATCTTGCGCATAGAATAATAGCGCATACAGGTAGCGCATACAGGTAGTGCAAGCATATATGTAAAGATAAACGAGCAGTCTCGTTCCCTCTCTGTGCGCCATATCTGCACTGCGTCGTGGTGGCGCATCGGAGTTTACACAGCTCCGACGATCGTACCCAAAGCAGAGCCTCCCTTTATAAGCTTATATGCATATCATCTGATGCGGCATTATATTTGAGTTAGGACTTGGATATCTGGTCACCGGTTACTAGTCACAAGTACGCGCCGCCGTGCCGCCCGCGTACAAGCACCTGCTCAGCCAGCACTGCCAATTGGTAGCATTTCTGTTCGGCTGCTGACGGTCTCGGAGAAAGGATCTGGGAAAGGGCTCGAGACGGGAACTTGCTTGGTGTTGACGTCCAGGCCTTCGTAACAGTGCGGCACTCGTCAGAAGCAACACTCATGCAGCCTGACGTTGCATACTGCGGGGCGTTATTTTTTATCGAAAAACTATATAAATATGAGTGCAATTCACTTAAATATCTCATTTATAGTATCGTCGTCTGATACAATAAATAATTGAACTACAAATATGTCTGAAGAATACGAATATACCAACGAGAGTGCGCCTAAGACGTTGTCGACTGATTCTGCTCCGTCGCACGCTAAGATTCGACCAGATGCCCCTATTATTGTGGAGCCTATTCGCAAGGAAGACCTCCAGCCCTCGTACTCTCACGAATTGACAACGCCAGAGAATGGCTGGTACGGGTCGATGATCAACACGCTGGGTCAGTGTATTGGTAGCTTTGGTGCCATTCCTTGCTGTTTCTGCTGTCCCAATCCGTTCAAGTCGGTCCCTCAGGGTGAGGTCGGTCTCGTCACCAGATTTGGCCAGTTCTACAAGTCGGTGGACCCCGGATTGGTGAGAATCAACCCGCTGTCGGAGAAGCTGCACTATGTCGAGGTCCGTATTCAGGTTCTGGACGTCCCTCACCAGGTGTGCATGACTCGCGACAACGTAAACATTCGCCTGTCGTCAGTACTGTACTACCACATTACGTCGCCCCACAAGGCCAAGTTTGGCGTCAACAACGTGATCCAGGCGCTCATGGAGCGCACTCAGACCACGCTGCGTCACGTTGTGGGTGCGCGCGTACTCCAGGAGATTGTAGAGCGCCGCGAAGAGGTGGCTGCGTCTATCCAGGAGATCATTGATGAGACAGCGTCCTCGTGGGGTGTCAAGGTCGAGAGCATTCTCATCAAGGATATTCTGCTCAGTGAAGAGCTCCAGGACTCATTGTCACAGGCGGCTAAGAGCAAACGGGCTGGTGAATCCAAGATCATCACTGCTCGTGCCGAGGTGGAGTCTGCTAAGCTCATGCGACGGGCTGCCGATATCCTAGCGTCCAAGGCTGCCATGCAAATCAGATACCTGGAGGCAATGCAGCAGATGGCCCGCACGGCCAACTCGAAGGTTATCTTCATGCCGTCGCAGGACGCCATTGAGAACTTGACCAGAAATGTCAATAACACGACCACAACTGAAGGCGCAGAGTCTAGTGGCATTGCGCAGGATAGGCTCGCCGAGATCCTGCCTCTCCAGGAGCTGTAATAATCTTTTGGTAATGTTTGCTAGAGAGTTTTATGCGCTTCTAGATGGTGCTATGTTGATGATACGGTCTTTTTACTTAATCGAGCTCGCGACGTGAGTCCAAGCAATGAAACTTTTTTTATGATGGCTATAACATAATTGATATTTATTAATGTATGCGTAATTGGTGATTGATGTTGATTTATTTTTTTGGTAACTACGATAAAATGCTGGCAGTCGACGTTCAGGATGATGCTCTCACTCTAAGCTATCATTTGCCACTCTGTTTGTGCTGTATCAGTTAACTTGTAGTATGGGATATGTTTTAAATTATGAAAGAAAAACAACCGTCATTCGTATATGAGCTATATACATTATGTTTCTCTATAATGCAATCTCATGACAATAAAAATGCACCCGATCCTTCGTACATAGCCGTTCTCAGTCGCCTGGCCAGCACCTCCTTGCTCGTGTAGTTCGGCAGCTTGAGATAGTTGGCACACGTCATGACGCTTGGCAAATAATCGTCACGACCGAATGGCTCCTCGCTGTGCTTGCAAACGACAGTGAACACCGGGTTAAGCGCCTTGAACCCGCCAATGGGCAGATTAGGACTCCCAGTCATGAACTGCAGGAATGCTCGGCGGTCTTTCTGATTGAATTCACTCATAATCTCCAGCAAATACTTGACCATAACACTGCTCTTGGTATATCCATGGTCGGCCTTGATAGCATCATACAGAGTCTCGAAAGACCAATCTTCCTCATTTTGACCACACAGCACCGACAGCTCCAGAGGCGTGAATGCATACAATGCAGAATATGGAAACACCTCAGAAAATCCCTGCTTGAAAGCCTCGATCTGCCTAGCCACTCCAGAACCAAGAGTCATATCCAGCACTAGCTCGAGATACTGTTCAACATTCTCTTCAGTCACAGCAATATTAGCACCGTTTTCAACCAGCTCAATATCCGGATAGCCAGGTAGCGTAAAATCGAGCGCCAGATCTTCTACTCTTGAACCGTGCACAACAACAGGACCGGCCTTGCCAAGCTGCGCCATCCGTTTCTTCTCGTCCACATAGTACTGTATGAGCGACAACGATTTGGCTAATTGCTTGTCAACCATCGAAATGGTTGCCACCGACTTGACCAGAGTAGAGTTAGCTCTGGCCAGTCCGAAAAATACCGGATTCAGATTGATGTCGACAATTCGCGAATCCAGTAAAGCTCTTGCTATGAACATACCAAGAGTTTTAAATAGCTGAAGGATCTTAGTGCCATTGCTCTCATGAGCAATCCGGTCGTTCATAGGACTCGGGAACAGTCCATGCTGTCCAAATGCGTATTTGCTCTTTGGATCTGACTGAGAATCCCGCCACATCTTATACTGTTTCAGCGAGAACTCCTTGGATACCAGAGCATAGAATTCCAGTGTGGGTCCCAGTCCTGTTCCAACCTCATCAAAAAACTCGACCTCCAGAATATTCGGAGATGCACCGCACAAATTCATGACTTTGATTGCGCTGTGGAGAATATGATTTCGGGAGACCCGGACCTTCTGTCTCACCAGTCTGCCCATTGGAGGTCGCTCACTTTGACGCAACTCTTCTTCTCCATTGCGTCCTGCATTCTGCCATCTATGCATTGATCTGGAATACCCAAATGACGTGGACTGCAGGAATGTATACCTGCTGTCGAAGGGAAAGAGGAACGGGTAAAGCCTTGTGGCATCCACGATCCACGGTGGTATAATAGCACTGGCAACAATGAGAGGTTCTTCTAACTGCCGATTCAGTTTGGCAGTCAACTTTGAATTCAGGAACTTTGAATCTGGAATCCTCTTGATGCTTTGTCCTTTCAAGACTTGGTGGGTTATTTCCGAGTTCAGATCATACAATATGCTCAGCAACCTGACTACCACAGATGTAACTGGATTGTTACCGAAAGAAGCTGGAACTTCTTCATACGGATTCAGTTCCTCTGCTTCGATCTCTTGCTTGACTGGCTCGGCCACCGGCCCGTTCTTCTTCTTGACATTGATTGTGAACGTATTAGTCCAAATACTGCTTGAAAACAATCTATCCTGGGAATAATTCTCATCCGTCTTGGCTCTTGCCTCTAAGAACTTGAATATGGCACCCACAATAGTACCATCGTGGGGTATAACCTCGCCATTCATACTGAACTCAAGGTGCCATATGTCTTCTGCCAAGTCAGCACCGCTAGTACCGATACCCGAGCCTGAACCAGAGCCTGAATTAGGTCCAGCACCCGCCTCTGCGCCAGCATCAGCAGCAGATGCAAATGCAGAATGAAGACCAGACCCAATAATGTCCGATGGTGTATCACTATCAGCTCCCTCGCGCAACTGAGATGTAAGAGCAGAAAGAGCATCTGTCAGCCGTGAACGACCATCAGCCGCCGACCCTGCTTGCCGCGAAGAGAACAGACTACTGAGGACAATCTTGCTCCTGAAAAAGTCTTCGACAACCTTGAAAGTTGCAATAGCATGAATCGACAGGACTATACTCTTGAACTGACGGGGAATATCACTGTCATCATCGCAGATAAGTCTGATCCGCACTTGCCGTGCAAGCATACTTGCTGGGGTGCGCTTACTATCTCCCCCTGTGGTGATAATATCAAAATGCTCTGCTCTTCCTAGGGCATTATGCAAATCGTCAACTATCAATGAGAGTGCCGCCGGATGTATCGATGTGAATATTTCAAGAAACTGTGCTCTTTCGTTATCACTTGCCAGGACGAGATGGGTGAGTAAACTGTTTAGAACACCCGAGTGGATGAGTTCAAAACTAGACACTGAAGGAAGTATCTCTGCTAGATCGTTGAGACCCTTGGCCACACTCGATTTAACCTCGATGTCCTTACATATTGAACGCAGACGATTTAGAATGGATGATGCCTCATCCTCATAACCATCGAATAACGCGAGCCCATCTTCGTACACTGTGATTAGCTTTTCTGAAATGTCTATGATGAGATCTGAAAGATCCATAGAGAAACTGAAATAGATCCGGTCACTATCGCTGTCTTCTCCTCCAGGTCTGTAGACTTCCATTGCATCATCGTCATCAGCATCCATATCAGCGTCATCATCTTCATCTTCACCATTATCATCATCATCATCATCATCATCCTCATCATCCTCATCGTTCTCGTCGTCATCGTCCTCACTATCCTCACCACCCTCATCCTCATCATCGTCATTTACGTCATCTTCAACCTGGACATCTTCGTCTTCGCTCTCATCATTCACGACCATCTGTTCCTGTTGGCTACGTTCAGCAAGTTCGCGGGTTTCATTTAAGATCTCGCGTACCTCAGATATAATCCCCAACCTGTAAAACTTCGAGCAGTAGACATCAGGGAGCTCTCTAAGAACCACAATGCTCACCTCAGCAGCACCGACAAGTAACGACGGGTACTCCCTCTGAGATACAATTGAGCACAGTAATGAAGCCAGTTCTAAGTTTTCGAGTGTGGCTCTTAAATCATCAGCTTCTAAAAGAGCCACTACTTGAAATAGTGCACGAAGAACACTCTGACGCACACTGACATCAATAGACGATGAATACACATCAATTAATAATGAAGAAATCACCCTGCAGAAGTGCTGAAGCTCGACAGGATTTTCCATAAGAACCCTCACACGGCTCTGATATGCATCTAACTGCCTGTCGTCTAACGGGCCCGACCGATAGGGACTGACCCATTTGTCATCTTCATTTGCTGGCACTGCTGGTAGCACCAATGAGATAATTTTGATCGAAGACAGCAAAACCTCTCGACTAGAATGGATAAGTGACTGAATAATAGCAGTACTATCCTTCGTCAATGCATCGGAATCGTCAAACATCGGCACATGATGGGTCAAAATCTGGTACACCAGGTCGCCTATTCTTTCTCGAATCATCAGAGATGCCATGGAATCCAACGATTCTGCGAGACTACCAATTATGCGAAGCAGTCGAAATCGAATGTTTTGGGCGGTAGAAACGGTTGGATTCAATAAAGTCAGTAACTTCCGCAGCAAATCATCAGAAATGAGCTGCGACAGCAGATCGCGATGAGATGCAAAGGTTCTGACAATTTCGTACACACACATGCATGCCTTCTCACAAACAGTCGCGTCGCTGTTTGACAAGACATTCTCTAATACTGGCATGATATCGCGTACAGTGTTGAATTCACTTCTTGAGATCTTCAAGCAGCAGTTTGCAGCAATAGTCAGTGCGGTCCGCTGAACATGGATCGAAAAGAAGTCCAAATAAGATAGGCAAGCGCTGAGACCGCCCTCTCTGGTCACGGCGCCCGGAAACTCATCCGAGATCTTTTCAAGGGTGCTCAGGGCCTGCTCTGCCAGGTCGATGTATTGAATTTCAAAAAGCTTCTGGCATAGAATCGCTACCGCGCCACCATGGACGATTGTTGCAATCGAAGAAGGTAAAGCTTCGATCATGTTGGAGATATTACGACATGCCAAAAGCATCATTTCTGGGTTGTCTTCGTAAATGGGATTTCTCATGATATTGACAAGCTCACCCACGAAGTCGCTGACCGGGAAGTAGCCCAACAATATGTCCTCGTTGGAAACGAGCAAGTAATCGGCAAGCTCTTGTAACCCGATCATTACTTCACTTGGATCTCCCGACCGCAAAGCTGCTAGAATTGGACGGACTCGAGAAGACATACCAGACAGTAACCCTGACGACAAGGCACCGAAAATATTTCTGATATATGGGCGAGAATGGGGATACGCTGGCCTCCGTTCATCACCGTTGTCGTCGTCCTCGTCATAGTCTTCCTCCTCTTCTTCTTCTTCTTCGTCTTCGTCTCCTTCCTCACTCACGATGCCATCTTCATCGTCATTTCCGTGCAATTCACGCTCGTGGCTCTCTTCAATAGCCTGTTCAATCAACGATCTATTAGCTTGCTCATCATCTCCAGAGTCGTCGCGAGAGCTTCCTCGACCTGATCTGCTCTGTCGTCTGCGAAATCTGTACCCAGACGCCATCATATTGACGTCTTCTGCATCGTCACCATCGTTGGGCTGATGATCATCATGGCCACTAAATCTCGCTTGAGCATCGTGAGCTCCAATATCATGGAGGCTTTCGTCTTCGTCGACTGCCATGTGACCACTATCACCATCACTGCCGCTATGATTGTTCACTACCACGACATGGTCAAAGCCAGAGTTATCGGATCCGTCATTACTGGGACGGTCTTCGAACTTGGAGCGCTCACGCTTGGACGGCCCTGGGCCTGAGCTGGAAGATTTACGAGCCATAGTTGTCAATCAACGAAATACAGCCGATATACCGGTCGTATCTAGAGCTGTTCTGACCGCTCAGTCGTTTGCCAGCGCCAGAACAAGGCAGCTCCTAATCGTATGCGACCACCGATAGTCCAGTTATCAGATTCACCCACAAATATGAGAAATCAGCAACAAAAAGTGGTTTCAGAGGGCCCTATTCTTCAAGTCACCCTTGCTCTATGGTTTACAAATAGGAACAATGTTCTGAGGCAACATTAAGGTAAGGTCGCATGGGCGCTGGGCCGGGAAGGGCAGGGGATAAGCAAATAGCTGTGGACGAGCGGTTCCAGAACTGAACGAACGAGGTGTACTTATCGAAATATTATTCTCATTTTCGACAATGCGGTAACAGCATGTTCCACTGATACATTTTCTGGCTGCAGAGGCATTTGACTTGTGGTGTTTATGCGACAGCGCGATATATGACTGCCTCGTACACCTCAATGACGAAACAACTATGAATCCGCAACCAAATAAAAGAACCTCATCAAGAATGAACAGTACTAGAGGCATGAAAGCGCAATCCGATGTCAAAACTGGACTGGGATACGAGTAAACAAAGGCCTTCCTTGTATTGTGATGTATGCTATACGCGCGGATTGGGATCTTATCGTGCATTATCGTCCTAAATAGGAAATAAAGTAGTCGTCTCCAAGTCTTAGAGTGAACACCAACAAACAGTCTCCATTATTTGTCTGAACTGTGGTCTTGAATGCAATATTACCAACTGACATCAAATTCGTATAGAAACTGCCCTTGTAAAGCCCATATTCGCATCTGACGAAAACTTGTTATCGAGCACTATTTGTTGTCGGATTGATAACTCCCAGTGGTTTGCCCACCATGATCATCCGATTGAATTCACGACTTGCTCTGGCACATAGGTATATTCTTGTAAATCGCCCTTTGAACTTGATTGTGTCATCGTGCTCAGGTAATTGCCGTCTAATTCTTCATTCTGTCCTTTTTGCTCAGGCTACCACATTGATACGGGTTAGGAGAGCCCAATCCGGACATATATGAAAATTATAAAAATATTTTGTAGATGAGCACTACTCTGTACAACTGTCTTATTGTTTACAATGAAGCTCGACACTTCCCATATGAGGTACCTGTCGGCAGACGATTTTAGAGTACTGACAGCCGTCGAAATGGGATCCAAGAACCACGAAGTGGTGCCCACTCAGCTGATAATCCAGATTGCCGGTCTTCGCAGTCCGTCAGCGGTCAATCGATCTATAGGCGAGCTGGCGAAAATCAAGCTGATTTCGAGAGTCAGGAATGCCAGATACGACGGCTACAAACTCACTTACCATGGATATGACTACCTAGCTTTGAAAGCATTGGTGAAGAGAAATTCAGTCGTCGGAGTCGGTAACCAGATTGGAATTGGCAAAGAGTCTGATATTTTCAAAGTGGTGAACCCTCGAGGCCGCGAAAACGTCCTCAAAGTGCACAGACTTGGGCGGATATCGTTTCGGACTGTGAAGAACAATAGAGACTACCTGAAGAACCGACAGAGTGCCAGTTGGATGTACCTTTCCCGACTGGCAGCAGAAAAAGAATATGCATTTATGAAAGCACTACACGATGCAGGGTTTTCTGTTCCCGTCCCCATCGACCAGTCTCGTCACCAGATTGTGATGTCACTAGTGGACGGGTTTCCGATGAGGCAGCTTAAGGAGCATGGAGACCCTGCCAGGCTATACTCTACGCTAATGGACTTTATTGTGCGGTTGGCTTGCCATGGGCTTATCCACTGTGATTTCAACGAATTTAACATCATGATCCGGGAGGATTTTGACGAGCCTGAACACGAAGTGGTGGTTATCGACTTTCCGCAGTGCGTATCAATTTCCCATGTGGATGCCCAGAGGTATTTCGAGCGAGACGTGAATTGCGTTCGGTTGTTTTTCGAGTCCAAGCTGGGCTTTGTCAGCGAGGATTATCCTCGCTGGGACCGCGATGTTAAGCGCGAGGCGAGCCTTGACATCCTTGTAGGAGCTTCAGGCTTTAGTAAAAAGCAAGTGAAGGACCTTGAGGCAGCTATGGCGCTGTCTCGTGAATTGGAAGAAACTGAACGTAGTGGCAGCGAAAATGACAGTAATGAGTCCGGGGAAGAGGAAGATATCGGAGACGATTATGAGCAGAGCGATGAAGATGAGGAAGACGAAGATGAATATGAAGACGAAGAAAAAGAAGAGCAGGAACGAGATATCATACAGGATACAGAACAGATCAAGATCGCAAAACTTTCTAACCGAGATGAGGATGACGAAAACGAGGCAGAATTAGCCCTCCGAAAATTGCACATGTAATGTCGGCACAGATGCCCAGCCCCATATAATAACATAAAAAACGATGCATCACTTAGTTTCTCAACATGCTGTTCAAGATTCTCGAATCTGTGCCAGCAGAGGCTGCAAAGGATGGCACTGCTCCCGCCGATGCTGTTCTGCCCTCGACACCTCTGGACGCAGCCGACGGGTTCATACATCTATCTACTGCTGAACAACTGACAGGAACGTTAGACAAGTTTTTTCGTCATACTGAGCAAGTCGTGCTGCTAAAGATCGATCTTCCAGATGCAAGAGACATTCAGATTCCGAAAGGAAATATTGGAAATAGACCCAATAGCAAGTTGCAATGGGACTGGGTCGAGTCTCGCAAGACCTACTTTGCTCATATCTACGGGGTACTAATCAATGCTGATATCAGCGAGATCGTGACACTGACCAAAGGTCCGAATGGGTGGACGTATCCTTAAATGTTTGCAATTCGATGCATGTAGTCAAATATATCTACTGTTTATATGATATGAAATGCTATACACAACGTCAACAACCAACTGCGCAGCAGCTGCTGCAGCGCGACAGAGTCGCAATTGAGTAATTGGAGTAGATATCTTGTGCATTTCGTTGGATAAGTCGTGTATATGTATATATGAATAGATGTGGAGATATGAAAATTGTACATAGAGGCTTTAGCATTACTCGTACATTTGATTTATCGTTGACCTCCTGCCAGCTGATGTACAACAATATCAACGTAAATTTGCGGCTTGCGTAATAACACGCGAACTCGAGGCTCTCTGGTAGTAACTTATGTATTACAATGGAACTCTGGAAGATTTCATCAACAAGCTGGCTGCAGGCCAGTTGCCAGTGTATATGATTTATGTCGGATCGTCAGACGAATTCATGGCAGACCTGAAGAGTGGTTCCCAGAATTTGGTCGTGTCCGACCAGTTCGATATACTTTTCACCCAAAACATCCGTACTTTAATTACTCTGTTGTATTCTCGGCAATGGGAAGACGTGACTCTGGCAGTATGGGGAATATTCAGCCATTTGAAAAAAGATGACGCGTTGAATGCTACCAGAGTGATCAAATACGTTTCAGCAGTCCTTGGATGCAAGTCGACGGCAATTGATATCGGAGATAGAATTGATCCCCATTATCAGCTCGAGTTCTCGGTAAAGCAGGATCTCTCCCAACATGTCAGCCTTGGCCAAGTTCTGAGCCAGTGGTCCAGCAAACTAGCGCACTTGACAGACTCAGATCCGCGCTGAATTTTTCGATATCGTTAGGGGGAACCGTTGTCGTATTCATCCGCGCCATCTTCATCCTGCTCATATTCGTCATCTTCTTCTTCTTCTTCGTCCGAAACATCGATACTCCAGTCTTGCTGCTGCTCTCGGAACTCGACAGGCCAGTAAGGGTACCTCTGCCAGTCTCTCTTGTTGAGAACTATATTCACAAGATCTCCGACGACCTTTGGAGCTGCCTGTAAGACGTCCGACGAATATAACTGGATCACTGCGTGGCCGCCGCGTTTGACAAATATAGTGTTTCGAAACTTATTTGGCATCGACACAAGCAGCGTCCTGTCCTGGTCTGTATCTTGGACATTGGGTAGATGACGCTGTAATTTGGCAAACATCGACGATGGAACAAGCGCTTCATACAGACTGTTTCCTCGTGCTTTTAAAATCGAAGCAATGAACTGATTATCTTCGAGACCGTCTGGAGGATCTCCAATGGTGTCCACCAGTCTTTGTGTGGCCTTTGATTTTCCCATAGATTTTTTCAGTTGTCTAGTCTACCTACAGCCTACGCGGCTAAATTTTTTTGACATTTTTGGCACAGATAATATGCATATGCATCTCTGGAGTTGAAACTTTGAATACAACCAGCACTATCTATTTTACCAAGATCATAACGAATAGAGGGGTGATAATAACAAACTCCATTATGATATATGCCAATTAAACTGTTACAACGTCAGCAGCCTCGCGGTCGTAGTATGCTACAAGGTTGATTTTGAACTCAGCACAGGCAATGCCAAATTGCTTGAGTAGTCTAGTCTGTCGACCGTCAAGAACCTGCCCTTCTGTGCAGACAGTATAATCTCCAGACAGCGTGACCTTCCCATTTTTCAATTGTGTCGGGAGTCCAAGCGACCTCACAGTCGATTCAAGCGAGTGCACCAGGGGCACATCCTCGTCAGCAGGGATCTGTCCTCCACGAGAATACACGATACCGGCGGGAATCGTGAACGTCAAAGGTGCAATCACGCCAGCTCGGGCAAAATCTGACTGTACAAAAGATTCAAAGTATTCCTGTACGACCTCGGGAGTTTCGTCGGTCAATAAAAGTCCTACGTCTCCATTCATATAATTTGACAGACTGTGGAGATTTTCTCTATGCTCCTCTTCTGGTGTTCTTCCCAGCGCCTTCTGCATGACTCTTGTCCGGCCAAATAAAATCCTACTGCCCTTCCAATCCTGTCTAATAGTCTTAAGAAAAGTATTGCGCATATTGTCGACTCGGAACACCCAAGTGTATGCGTACTTGTCGACGCATTCCTTGATATCGTCACCGATCCGCTCCTTGTCCTCGCGGGTCTTTTTGTCCGTCTTGGTGAGAGCGACTATGTTAGCTGGTGAACTCGGATACAGCGAAAAAAAGACGTACTCAGTTTCGATCTTTTTGATTTAGGCATTGCTAATAAATATTCGCTGAAGCTAAGATTTCCATGCTCAAAAAATATATTTTTTCAGAGATCAGCCCCTACCCTGCAGCAGAGAATGTATAAAATGTACACGAGAGCACTTAATTTTTTTTCTTTCACTAATCTGTGAATCAGCTATGATTGCAAGCCAGTCCATCGCTTAGAATGATCTCAGGCGATGATCTCGTCCAATTCCATGTAAAACATTTTGGAAAGCTCCCGGACCCGGCGAGCGTCAAGTGGGGGGAGGCCGATTTGGGCGTCTACAGTGACGGCACCAAGAGGACTATTTCTGACGAGCAGATTGCATTTTTTAGAAGATCTGAACTCCAACGTCTGGAGAATGACAGAACTATTAGGGATACTCTAAGGAAACGACAGCATAATGAAATTCTGTCGTCTATTCGAGAGTCGAAGGCCAGCGTACCCGGCCAGCTGGTCGGGGGGGACCACCATGTTGACTATGGCAACTACAGCCGTTATATTGAGGACATGGAAGCCGTTGCAGACGACTTTTACCGACAACAGTGTATTAATGTCAAACATTACTATCCTGTATTGCCGCTATCGCAATAATTTCGAACTGTAAGTAGGATCTATGATGAAAACCGTCATCCTTATCCCTAGGTCATGCACCTAATATATTGTCATGTGAGCATGGCTGTGAGGACAGAAATTGGGTAATTCTGAGGTCTTGCTAACACAGCTTTATACAAATGGCCAAGAAATGTGATTGTATCTTGCAGTGTACAGGTGAAGTCACTCAGTATGTGATAACCTACTTGTGCTATCTACGTAGTGTGTAAGCACTACTCAGTATGTTACCATACGTTACCAGATCTTACAATAATAGTCAACAAAATTTCTTCACCAGCGTGCGTTCACGTAGAAATGCGAGCACTATACACAGTAGTAGCGGTCGCCAAAATCTCCCAGTCCTGGCGTGATGTAGTTGTGCTCGTCCAGACCCTGGTCTATGACACCAGTGATGATTTGCACTTCGGGAAACACCTGCACGAATTTATCAATGCCTTCAGGCGATGCAATGAGGTTCAAAAATACAATGCGGTTCTCAGCGACGCCTCTGCTTTTGAGCACATCGACGGCCATTCGGGCCGACCCGCCGGTGGCCAGCATCGGATCCAGCAAAAACACGTAGCGCTCGGCAATGTCATGCGGAAGCTTGTCATAAAACAGCTTGGGCAATGATGTTTCTTCGTCTCGCTGGATCAGGATTTTGCCAATGCGCACTGATCTGCAGCAGTCTCTTAGTCCCTGCTCCATTGACTCGCCAGCTCTCATAATGGACACCCCACATATTTTACCCTCAAAATGCACACCCTCGAAGCTCGCTCCTGTTGGTGTCACTACGGTGGATTTCTTGACTGGCAACTTATTGAGCCCTTCCTCGACCAGGAGTCGAATTATTCGGTCCGAATAGAAGATGAAATCGCTACGACTGGTCGCGGTGCTGCGAATGATGCTGGATGTGAGCAGGCAGGTCCTCATCGCACCAGATACTCACGTGTAGAGCCCAATTAGCTGGTTTGTCTGTGGCAGAACTGTGACATTCTGAGGGAGATTGGAGGTCATTGTCTGCAACACGAGTGAAATCTTTGAACTTATATGTGGATGAGTTTCAGCCGCGACCCGGCACAGATAAGATGGGCCTAATGCACGGTGGATCGAGGACTGGCATGCATAACCGTGGAAGTCAGACGGGAAAATATTAACCAGCATAACCACAACTCGTGACTATTCCTGACGGTCGGTATTTCAAGCAATTGAATGGCTCGCGACTCCGTCGCGCAGCGGCAACTGCTGCGCAGTTGAGGCGAGGACTCTGTGGAATAACTCGTGCAGTAGTACTGCAGGAAAGATCATCTTTCAACTCCTGATGAGCTCATAGTCCATGTTTTCTCCTATGGCAACGTCAGGTATGGGACTTAGGAATTGTAGGATCATTACTATACGCAAGTCCACGATTGCAAAGAAACACAATTAGTAGGACATCATCGCTACAGAACGATATTTTTTTAAGAAACTAATGTCATTTATTTAGATTCAACTGCGCAGCAGTTGCCACAGCGCGACGGAGTCGCGAGGAAGAGGCAAAATGATTAGTTATCATGAATTGTCTGATTTTGTTGCCTGCTGTAATTTTCTCTTGAATTGGTAACATGAATTTATCAATTTTGATTTATGACTTGAATTCATGACTTGAATTGGTCGAGTTTTCTCTCATGCATTGACTGTACATTAAATACATGTTCTATTAGTGGTCATAAATAGTTTTATGCAATAAATAGATGCAACGGGATCAGGCAAAGGTATCGATCAACTAGGCCTCTCATCCAACCCGGCTGGCTCAGGATCCTCCGAGGACGACGCTGAGGTGATGGATGGCGAGTACACGGACATCATGGAGTTGATACCACGAAACAGCGCAGTGGTGGGCGGCACATCTTCCAGACTGGGGAGATGCGACACCATATCATAGTCGGGCGGGCTGAGAGGCACGTCTGCGTACATGGGAGGAACCTCGTCGTCCCACGAGATGCCCAGTCCGCTGTGGTCTGTCATGTTGACATTGAACTGCATGCGCAGCACCCTGGCAGCGCCAGTAGGAACCGAGTGGCGTGACGATTTGTGCGTGATGGCCTCTTCCGAGATTACCAGCTCCATCACGAGCATGTGGCTCACCGACAACCCCATGGTGGGGTCCTCGACGTTGCAACAGCCTCTGGCCTGCGAAGACGTCGAGATGTTGAGCCCCGGCAGCTGGATTTTGCCGTTGCCTGTGTAGTCGCCTTTCCAACCCTGCTTGATCTCGCCAGAGCTCAGGCATTTAGTGTCCTCCATCAGCACCCGCGCTTTGCGGGGGTCCGGGCGTGGCGAGCCGACTGCCGGGCTGGCGTGGTCCTGATGTTCGTGGCGATGCTCCTGGAGCTGCTGCTGGGGCGGACTGTGGCTGCCCGTGCTGTGCTCTGGTCCACTGTGAAGAGGCAGGTCTGGTTCAGATTGACTGGCGCTGGCCACGGTGGTAGCCGTATTGGGTCCCGTACTGGGTCCTGTGCTGGGTCCTGTGCTGGGTCCTGTGCTGGGTCCTGTACTGGGCTCCGCAATCGTCTCGGCCCTACTGGGCACGTTTGCCTGGTCATCGACAGACAGACTCCCCAGATCAAGGTCGTCCGGCTCTGGAGCTACAGGGGTCTTGAGCCTGACGATTTCGTCGAGTCGCCAATTAACTTTACGCATTCTCCACCGCGACACGCGGTCTCCAGTGCTGGCGTTGACGCCTTCAAGCAGCAGCTCGAACGAGAACGGCGTGTTTGGGTGGATCACCGGCGGCAGCGTCATAGTGGCAGTCAGCGAGGTGGGCGGGAAAATACGCACCGAGGTGCGGTCGACAGCACCCACAATAGCTCGCCCAATCCTCAGCGGGTTGCGCAGCACAAACGGACCGATGGTGTGGTCGGCTGGCGTGGCCACTGCCTCCAGCACGTAGTCTACTGAGAACAGCGAGTTTGACGACGTGGCTGGCAGCGAGCCGGGCAACAGGTGCGAAAACGGGTAGCTGTGGACTGCCTTGGGCAAGTCTGCGCGCTGCGTCAGCACGTCCCAGCGGGCGAGCTCGTTCGAGCGCTTGAACAAACGTGCCTGAGAGCCTGCGCTCGACGCCGAGTGCGAGCTATTGGCGCGTGGGCGTAACCCCATCACCGCACTGCCCAGCAGTTGAGCAGCACTCGAGTGCGAGTGCGACGGAGCCAACTCTGGCCCAGAACTGCCAGCACCAGAACCGCCAGCACCAGAACCGCCAGCACCAGAACCGCCAAGCCCACCGGAGACAGCAGTCTCCTCGTCTGGAACAGCGGCAGTCTGTACATGCTGGACAATAGCAATGTGAACGGACTCCATTGGAAACGGATCGCTGGTGGTGACCTCGAGGTGAAAAATGCCCGACAGCAGAGCCCCTGACGACTCGTTGTAGGGGCCGTACAGCACCAGAGGAGGAGACTCGATGCTGAATGAGAGCGCAACCGGGTCCGGATCAGCCGCCACCGCGTTCGTAAGCGGGCTATGGGCCTGGATGGCTGGTGATACTGACGTTCGCGCTGGCGCAGACACCGACGGTGAAAGCCGAGGACTCGACAAGGTCCCTGGACGCACGCCAGGCGACACGCGCCGTTTAGCGCTGCTATGGAATGGCAGCAGTTGTCGCATATACCTAGATGTAGAAGATAGTTTTTTTTTTTTTTTTTTCAAGTAAAGTTTAAGTGTCGCGCTCACAGCTCCAAATCAGCCTGCCAGCACTTATTTTAACACCTCAAAAGCTTGTAATATGAGAACTCTTCAGACAGCCGTTGCTATGTGAGTCTGACAAAAACGGTTCTCGCTCTGAGACGATGTGGAAATGAACTGGGGACAACAGTTGGGCAGCAATATGTAGTGAGATCAGGAAGTGATGAATCACGACCACCGATCTGCCTTTATATTCTCCAGAGCTGCAGGTCACGCCCACATGCCTCATCAGTTTCCCCAGCAAATCTTTTTTCTGGGCAGAGCGGCTCCCGTTTGCCGTTGACCGGTGCGTGCAGTGACCCGAAAAGGAACATCCACCCGAGTACGGCAATATCCGAAGCAGGCTTTTGCCGTCTCTGTCTGCACAGGAAGAAGCGTTGCTGAGTATAAATAATTGCCGAACTTCACACCGCTCATAGGGTCGCGTAGGAGGAGCAAGCATGGGAAGCCACCTGGTAGAGATGGGGGGTTTTAGGGTGATGGGGGTTGACAGCGGGTGTCGATCAGCTGGATGGTCCATGCGGGGAACTTTATTCCGTTAACTGACAGGTGCGGGCGGGAGCACACCGCTGACGGCTGACTACAGCGCAGCGGTGTCGCAATAAACTCCTAATAAAGAATCGTATGTATATGCCTTGTTTGACATCGCAGATTTTGAATGATGCCAGCGAGATATTGCGGGCTGTTGTAATGTACTGGCGATCCACTCTTACTCAATTCTGATGTACTCCATGCACGGTATTGCGTATAATGCGTATGTGACGGCTATGCGAAAGGGTACGCGATATTATAACTAAAATGCTGTGATATGGGTGTCTAGGTAGACGAATAACTGGTATATT
Source organism: Sugiyamaella marilandica (assembly GCA_030563205.1). Lineage (NCBI taxonomy): Eukaryota > Fungi > Ascomycota > Dipodascomycetes > Dipodascales > Trichomonascaceae > Sugiyamaella > Sugiyamaella marilandica. Next base: position 252,749 of record JAKUBH010000009.1, on the reverse strand, counting down.
ATGGCATATTCTTGTGACGTGTGACAAATATATATATACCGTGCTTTGTGTGATGTGTCGTTCGTTTATCGTGATATATAAATATAACGGCTAATGGGATTTACAATTCTATAAACGTCATCTCACTCTACCTTCCCTCTCCCCCCTCTGGACTGAGCTTCCTCGCGGCTCGGCACCGCATCAGAATTCGTTGCTTTTCCGTTTCTAGTAGCGGCCGCTTAAATTCCTTGCAATAGTGCCCTCTGTTCTATTAGCAGGTATGGTCTGGTTGTGGCTTGTTCCTTCCTCTCACCCCTGCGTGCACGGCTGACGATTCGCATATCCGCGTGATCCATGTTTATATGCATCGTATATTTTTCACACTCTATCCTGAGCTTCACATTCAGAAGCTACTCTACAATGATTACTGGGCTGCTGCGTAGCAGTTGGCTGCACAGAAACATTGTACCTACTAGACCGGTGCCTATATATGCTTCGATTCTGAGCCAGCGTAGATATGCGTCAGCACTGGGCTCGCTAGCGCCAGCGCCGGGATCAACGAGACAGCGAAATCGAGTCGGACGAGGCCCTGGATCAGGAAGAGGCAAAACGTCGGGACGAGGCCAGAAGGGACAGAAGGCTCGTGGCAAAGTCAAGAGCTGGTTTGAGGGAGGACAGACCCCAATCACTAAATTGTTTCCCAAGGTGGGCTTTCGCAGCCAGGTCCCCAAGCCTGCATATATCAACCTGGAGACGCTACAGCGCCTGATAGATTTTGGTCGCATCGACGCCTCTAAGCCTATCACGATGCGCGAACTGTATCGTAGCCGCTTTTTCGGCAACGTTGACAACGGCATTAAGATTCTTGGTGGACAGGCCCATCTGTTCACTGCCAAGGTGAACATCTCCACCAGCTCGGCTACCGCAGGAGCCATTCAGCGCATCGAAGAGCTCGGCGGAACCTACACCGCACAGTACTACACGCCAATGGGGATGAAGGTGCTGACGCGGCCGGAAACTGCATTGCGAAAGTTTGGACGCATCCCAATCCGTGCAAGTCCAATTGACAGAAAGAACATCGAATTCTATCGAAATCCAGACAAGCGCGGCTATCTGGTGGGCGCATCGGGTGCTCCCAGAGTCAAGAAGGCCTACGTTCCGAAAGCGAAGTCTGTACGAAGCCCTCTTTTGGCTACCATTGAAAACTTGGAGGCCAATGATCCGAGTCTCGGAGCTGTTAAGGGATTCGCCGGCAACTCGAGTCCAGGAGCACGTTCGCGTGCTTGATTTCATAGACATTGTACATAGTCATGCCCACTGTCAATTCTGGACTATAATTGTATGCTGATTTCATCAACCTTTTCTTCAAGCACATCGATATGTTGTAAAAGACCTCATTATTAGGTGACTCTCAATTTTTGGTCTACAACACTGCCTTGCGACTCCGTCGCGCTGTGTCAACTGCTGCGCTGTTGGGGCGTGAGTCCGTCTCACAGTGACACACTTATAGTCACATCTAAGTTAAATTACTTGTCCATGTCGCAAATGCGATCAATAATAGCCGGCTGTCAATTTAAGTCTACAATCACTACTGCACCACCTGAAAGATCCAACGCCTTAAAACTGCGTACAGTTGATATACCGTAGCACTGTGACAGATATATATTTCCATCTACCGTTAAAAAATTATATACATAAACATGTCGTAAAATCATTAATATCAAGACGGTATTAATTGGTCTACCATCCAGCGAAACTGCTCTTTGCCACCGAGGTCTTGATCCGCTTTTTGGGCTGCTCTTCAGGCAATGATTCATGCTTGCTGGAAACGGCCTGTTTCCCGATATACTTGCCAACAGTGATTACGTTATCGTCTGCTTTCTTGAGCCACGGAGAGTCGTCCTCAGGGGCTACACTGTCAGCATCAGCAGCCGCCTCTCGCTGTTCACCGAAAATATTCTCGAAAGGATCCTTGAAGATTAGGACACTCTTCATTTCAGTTCTGGTAATCGGCGTATCAGAATTGTCGACCTCGAGTCGCTCTAGCGTATCCAAAACGTCGAGACCCTCAACCACTTTGCCAAAAACCGTATGCTTTCCATCAAGATGCGGACACCTACGATAGGTAATGAAGAACTGCGACGTATTGGTATTCTTGCCACGGTTGGCCATCGCTACAATTCCCCTTGAATCCAGCTTCAACGGCGTGTTAGTCTCGTCTTTGAAGGCCTTTCCGCCCTGGAAGGAACTTTCTCCTCCATGGCCTGTTCCCGTAGGGTCTCCCGTTTGGATCATAAAGTGCTTGATGTTGCGATGAAACACAACACCATTGTAGTAGCCCCTTTTCGCGAGCTGTACAAAGTTCCACACCGCAAACGGCGAGTACTTTGGCCACAGCTCTATTTTCAGCTGCCCAACCGTGGTTTCTATCACCGCATATCCGGGCTCTACAAACTTTTTAGGCTTGAGTAGTCGTTCGATCTCAATATCTCTGAACGTGGCCCTGGTGGCAGGTGTTACAGCAGTGGACGTGACGGCAGTAGCCAGATGGTGGGTGGTAAGGAGGCTTTTCTGGCCACCTCCGTTGTGCTCTTGTTGCGTGCCTTGAGCCACTACTATCGGTGCCTTGCTGTTGACTTTTTTGATCTCGTCGTTCGCAGAAGGTTGGACTCCTACCCCGCCTACAAGAGGAATAATATCAGCCCTAGAAAACGGCTCGTCGCTAACGAGGTCCTGCCAGAACTTTGGCTTGATGTTGTACTCCTTGACAGTCTCTTCAAAGTAGACCCTGCCGCTGCTTCGGATCACCACTGCTTTGCTGAGAGGCCGGAATTCTTTGAAATTGATGGGATCCATATAGTTGCCGTCTGCATTGACAGCAATCTTCAGCTTGATGAGGTCCTTATTTGTTAACGGCTGGCCAGTGACGGGGTTTTTGTTCAGTCTGCGGATATACGGAATGATATTTCGAATGTCGAAAACATGGCCCTCGCTGTCGCATACGCCAGCATCTTTTTGAATGGGCTGCTGGCTGATCGAGCATGTCCAGAACGGAAGAACCGTGGCCGTGCGAGCCACGCTGGCATTCCTTACTGCTAACTTCCCAGAGCTCGCAGAATGGCCGCCCTCTTGCCACTCGGAGTGGGTTATGAACAGCTTGTCTGTGTTCTTGCCCATGGAAATAATAGCGCTCTTGAGGTCACGGACCTTTTGTGTATAAACCGTAAGTTAGGTTAAGGTTACGAGCCTGTGCAGATCCCACATGCAGATGTCATTAGTTAGGATCCTGTTGAACATGCATATGTAGATCTCGACTCAGGGGTAGTAGACATCAAAACAATTATTAGTGCGCGAATCATAGACAATGTTTAACTAAGCAAATACAGTGGGGACTTTGTTTCCGCGACTCCGTCGCGCTGGGGCAACTGCTGCGCAGTTGGGACGTGTACGCTGACACAACTGGTTGCATCAGGGACTCAACACTTCCGTATAAGTCACATAAGCTAACCGAACCGACAGAGTCCACGACCAACTGAGCAGCAGTTGCCACAGCGCGACGGAGTCGCGGAAACAAAGTCTGGGTCAGTCAAACAAATATCATTTACCATGCGTTTGTTGGTCAGAGTACAATGGGAACAAGCCACACACTGTTATGCGATACAAAACAATTACCCCAGGATATTTGAACACAGTTTATATGAGGTATGTGAGTGCGCCGACTGTCCTACAATTAGTGAATTAAAGAGTTATACTTATTGTGTGAATAGCAGGTGACGGACAATTCAGGCATCAACAGTCTTAGGGACTGTGTCGCGCTGAAGCAACTGCTGCGCGCGTGCTACCACAATTGGGTGGACGACGGTCCCAACATTGTCTGAACATCAGGTACTTAACAACGGGGTCCTCGCCGCCCAACTGCGCAGCAGTTGCTCCAGCGCGACGACGGAGTCGCCAAGACCATTGTATGCTGTATACAGTGGCTGCCATTCTACACCAACAGACAATGAGGAATATTATTGACAATTACAGGTCAGATGCTCGCTAACGCCTAACTAATGCTCTCGGCGACGTGGTTGGCGGGCTCGGCAGGCTCGCGGACGTCGAGGCTGCCGATGCCCTTGATGCAGTCCTCGACGCGAGCCCAGTTCTCGAGGCGCAGGTGCTCGCGCTCGTCGGCGTGCTCGCGCGACTGCTGGTACATGGCGGAGCACTGGTCGTAGAGCACCGGGTTGGCCTCCATGAAGACCTTGGAGGCGTTGAAGATCATGCCGTGGATGGTGCGGTTCCAGTGGCCCGAGTTGTCGTGGAGGGCCGCGAACAGGATGGGCAGAATGGTGTCGGCATACTCGGTGACGAGGTTGCAGAAGTAGTCGTGGGTCCAGTAGTAGAGGACGCGCTCGGCGACCTGGAAGTGGGGCGACGAGATGCATTTGGCGAGCTGGATGAAGAGGGGGATGTGGATTTTCTGGAACTCGTGGGGCTCGATGACCTCGAAGATGTCCTCGATCTCGATCAGGAACAGCACCTCCTTGGGGCTGTTGACCTTTGGCCAGTACCGGAGGAGCCCGTAGATGACGTCCTCGGTGAGCGACGCATCCTTCTCGAGGAACTGCACCACGCAGTACGCGAGCTGCGAGTGGTAGAGGCTGAGGGCCCGGGGCTTGTGGAGGGGCAGCAGCACCCGGCACAGAAACACCTTGTGCTCCTCCTTGAGGGGCAGCGCGAACCCGTTGATGATGGAGCCGAGGATCTCGAGCAGCTCGGCGATGCCGTTGAACCGCTCCGTCTCGTACACGAACTGAAAGAACACGTTGTTGATGGAGCGCCGGATGAAGGGCCGCAGCGTCAGGAACTTGCCGTAGATGCGGTGGAGCGTAGTCTTGAGGCAGTCGCGCTCCCGGGGGTCCTCGCTGTCAAACAGCTCCAGCAGACTCAGCACGAACCGGTGGTCGATGTAGGCCTTGGCCATGTTGACGTTGAACGCGGGCGACTCCATGAACCGCAGGAAGAAGTCGAACACCAGCACCATGTGGGGCCACGCCACCTCGCTGACCGGCTCGTCCTCGTCGGGGTCGAAGATGTCACCCACCGGGTTCACGGGGGGCGGGATGGGCCTGAACAGGTTGTGCCTGAACATGTCGACCACCGCCGCGTACACGGGCTCGTCCATGGCCATGGGCGTCGTCGACACGTACTCGATGAGGTCGCGCAGGTTGGTGCGCTTGATGTCTTTGCCCTGGATGTCTGCCGACGGGTCGTTGAAGTCGAAGATGACTTTGCACTGCTCGACCTTCTTGAGAAACAGGTCGTGGTGCTCGGCGGGCGGCACCTCCTCGAACGAGGGCAGGCGCACCAGCTCGCGACGCTCCGACACCTCGAACCGCGACGAGTTGTGGCGCCGGGGCACCTTGATCCCGTCAATGCCCGCAAACCGCTCCAGCGACAGCCGGTTGGCGTTTGGCGCCCCCGTTGGGCTGCCGCCGCCCCCGTTGCTTCCCGGACTGCTGGCCCCCATGCTCAGCGACTTGTCAGGGAGCGCCAGGTCGTTGGGCATCGTCTCCGTCGCGCCTGGTGGAGGCGTGAACGGATACCCCGCGGGGCTCACCACGAGTGCCGGAGGGCTGTGAAGCTGCGACAGAGGCAGCGGGGTCGACGACGATGCTGAACCGTTCGAGGGGGGCGTGTTGTTGTTGTTGTCGGAGCCTGCTGACGCTGCCACATGGCCTGACGACCCCACCGACCCTGGCGACCCGACCAGCGGAGACGGCAGCTTGTCGTCTTCACCACTGTCATCCGACTTGCGCCGTGCTCCATCGAACGCTCCTGCTGCTGCTGGCGCTCCTCCCGGACTGTGGGGACTTGTTTTGTCGCCAGAAGGCTTCCTGTCGTCGCGTCGCTTGGACTTCGAGTCTTGACTCTTGCTCCTGCTGAGCTGCCGTTAGCAACAACCCCACAACCGCCAAACACGACACAACAACACTGCTGTATGGCTCGGCTCGCCCGCGCTCAATGGCCGCGACCCTGGTGGCTGGGATCCTGACATCCAGCCGGTCGCTGCAGTCGCACTGTCGCGAAGGCTAGCTACTACTACTCACCCGTTTGGTCCACCCTTTCATCATGATTGTCCTGCAGATGCACGCGGTTGCCGCTGCTCAAAACGCAAAGAGAGCCCTGATGGATAATGGACTGCGTTGCCTGGCGTGCCCTTGCAATGTTTGTTTTTCCTAGTCGTCAGTGCTGCTGGTGTGCTTCAGGCGTCGTGGATGAAGCAATGTGTGGGTCGAGGCGCTGGGGGGGGGGCCAGGGCACGGGTATCGATTAGGGGGACTGTCACCAGAGCCAGCAGCCCAATGCACTCGACGGCTCTATGCAGTGCTCAGCTAGGGGGGTCGAGTTGCAAAAGTGGGCAGGAACTCTAAATGTGCTACTGGAACGCGGTAGATCGCGCTGCTCGACAGGATCTAAGATATATAGAACAACGTTAAGTATGAGCAGGGGAGGGCCTTTTTCCGCGACTCCGTCGCGCTGTGGCAACTGCTACGCAGTTGGGGCGCGGACACTGAAGTGTGGTTCGACTGTTGGGTGCAGCAAGTATCATAAGATCTGACACTCCACTGGGGAGCAGTTGCCACAGCGCGACAGAGTTCAAGACGAAATATATTGAATTAAAATGAAAAGATACTTTGCTGCATAGATTGGTGTTAATTGATATCGAGGAGAAATGACAGTCAAGCTGGGTCTAGCTCATCTAAACCGCATTGACAATGCATGTTGTAGCGCGATGAGTGCTGATCGCAGACAATGGGGTAACCTCTTCAACCAGCTAAGCTAAAATAGTAATGATATATATACAAAACGAACACTGTGATATAGCAAGCGCTTTTTATATGGCATAAATGAATTCATCGATGTCCTACACAAAATCATTGCATCATAGCCATTGTATCAATAGAAAGTCACGGTGTTAGGCTGGTTGCGGACAACTAGGAATGTGACTGTGCGAACTAACTGCCTGCAGCAGCGAGTTCAGCACAGTAGAAGAAAGACTCACTCGTCTCTGTGATGATCTGTCACGGCGTGGTAACTGCCGCATAGCCGATTTCGAATTGGAATTTTGAATCAAATTCGTATACACTAAATAGAAAAACAATACATCATTGTTATATATTAATCCTGATGCAGTTTTCATATTAGCCGGCTGACAATGGGTGGTACTGGATCTAACAACACCATATGAAGTACTAATAATAATAGTGTTCGTCTGACCAGCTAAACCAAATGACCTCGCCGTACTTCAGTGTCCACGGCCCAACTGCGCAGCAGTTGCAACAGCGCGACGGAGTCGCGGAAAAACGAGCCTGACTAAGTAAATACTCATTATCTGCCAAACAAATTAGGTCTAGCTTGTCTAGCATGCAATGCTCTATTGCATGCGCTGAGCAGAAAACAACGGAGCAATTTTTATAATACCAACCAGATATATACTGGACGGATAGCCGTTGGGAATATATGACACGTAACGAGTCGCACAATCAGCCAGATCAATTGTTGCGATCGTTGTATCTATACCAATATATTAGCTGGATTAAACACAATGAGTAGAGTGCCATAGTGCGCCCTGCAGTTGCCACAGCGCGACTCCGTCGCGGACAGATAAAACGATACTAACAAGCGCCAGTCAATATTAGCAGGCTGGCCTGCTGCGTCGTGCTGAAAGTCGTCTATTCGTGTCTACATATTCACATACTAATGCACAGTTACTTATTTGGCGGCAATCGGGTAGTCGTCGTGGAGCACCTCGAGCGGTCCGTCCGCCACGTCCTGGCCGTCCATGCCGTCGTGGAGCTGCTGGTCGTCCGTCATGGCGTGAGAGTTGACGGTAGCCGTGAGCTCGGCCAGGCGCTTGAGATTGGGCACCTGCAGCCAGCCCGGGATGTAGGACTCGATGCGCTTGAGTACGCGGGGCTCGATGATCTCGAAGGGCCCACTGTCGTCGAGGGGAATGGCCTCGAGCAGCAGCGTAGTGTTGTCCGAGTCGTTCTTGACCCGGGCTGCCACTGCGTTCTGGATCTCCTGGCTGATGGGCGGTTCGTAGTCGGCCACCAGATACGCGTTGATGAGCTTCTGGACCTGGGCGGGAGTGAGCGTCCAGCAGATGTCGTAGATGATGTCGATGTCCTCGAGCGACGACTTCTTGAGCTGCAGCAGCTTGACCGACTGCATGATGTGCTCGAGGCGCAGGATGCCCTCTGCCACGTCGTGCGCTTTGCACCACTCCTCGATCCGCGTGATGTTGTAGTTGATCTGGAGCCCCCGCTTCCACGAGCAGAAGTTGCGGCGCATCAACAGATCGTTGAACGCCTTGACGCCCACCAGCTTGAGCATCTCCATGATGGGCTGCTTGACGAACTCGGGCTCCAGGTAGTACGCGTCCATGGCCTTGTGCACCTTGTTGAACAGGCTCAGCAGATCGTCCATGGTGGCGGTACTCGATGCGCCCGTGAACATCTTGGACAGGAACCGCGTGTTCTCGGCCGTGATGAACCCCGGCAGGCTCTGCGACAGCACGATGGCCGGCACGATCATCTTGTCGAGCGTCTTCTTGATCTCCTTCATCCACGTGTGGTAGATGTTGAACTCGAGGTTCTCGAGGTCCTCCTTGACGATCTCCACCAGCCGTCCGTACTCCTTGAACTCGTGCTCACCCATCTCGTCCAGCAGCGCCTCGTTCTGCACGATGTTGGCGGCCGCCAGATAGATGAAGGACAGAATCTCGTGCACATTGGAGATCCAGAACGCGCCCGGGTTGATGATGTCCTCTCCGGTGAACTTCATCACCGAGTCCTGGATGGCCTGCATCACCTGGCCCAGAAACTTCTCCGACTCCTTGACAAACCCGAGCCGCCACATCTCGGATGTGATGAGATTGACGATGTTGGCAGGGAACAGAATCTCCTTCGGGGTGATCTTCTCGGTGCTGGACGGAGCAGGGATAATGAGATTGAATATCATCCCCTGGATCACTTCGTTATAGAGCACCTTCTCGTCCTCCAGCAGACGCTCGATTTCTCCATTCAGGCCCAGCGACCCGATGGATATATCGGTGCCGGTGCTGAACTGGCGCGAGTGAGTCCGCAGGTCGTTGGCGTTGGTGATGGAAATGGACGCCGGTCGTGGACTGTATCCAGATACCTCGTCCAGCTGCACGTTTCCAATGGGAGCATTCGTCAGGCTTCGTCTCTTGGGGTTGCGCTTCTTTGGCGACGCAGTGTTGGCAGTACCATTAAGATGGCCAGCAATGCTGCGCAGAGGTGTCAGACTTGGCGCCATCGCCACTGGCTGAGCCTTGAGGGCATTTTCAAGTTCAACCCGCAGCTGTGCAATCGTCTCGTTCAACGACGCATGCTGTTCTTCATACTTGGCGATTGTCTTTGTAGCTTCACCAAGAGCAGCCTCCTTGGCCTCCAAATCGCGACGCAGCGACTCGACCTCTTCTACGCGAGAGTTGAGGCTCACCACGACGTCGTCATGCTCCTTCTGCAGTCCCGCAAACGACATCTGCACCGCTTCGACTTGCTTCTCGAGGACCGACTTGGCCTGATAATGCTCGTTGTCAAGATCAGCTATCCGCGCCTCCGAATCGCTGTGCTTCTTCTGCCACTGTGAAAGCTGCGCCTGTAGCGACTCAACCGAGCTGCGCAACTTCTTGTTCTCGTCCTTTCTAGTCGCCAGCGACTGGGTGAGCTCCACAACCTTGTTTTCCAGTCTGTATTGCACCTCTTTGTAGTGGTTGACCGACTTCGCCTCGACACGGAGCTGTTTGAGCTCCTTGATGGCCCGCCGTCTCCTCACCAAACTCTGCACAATAATAATGTTTTTGAGCTCCTGATTATACCGCTTGCGCGCAATGTAGCCCCTCCAGCCGGTCTGAATCATCACCACCGCATTGTCGTATCTCTCCTGCAGCAGCCGTCGCCGTAGCAAGTAGCCTCGCACTATCCTCTGCAAGTCCACAACAGAAGACCTCACAGCATTGAAATGCCTCTGCGCGCTGAACCGGCGCCACGTCTTTTGGATGACAATGGCAGCCCTCTCGCTGCGCTGGCGCTCATAGTGGCGACGCGACAAGTAGCCACGGATGAGCGTCTGGGCAGCAACAATGCTCTGCCTCGTCTGCAAGTAGCGCTTGCGGTAGTAGACCATGCGGAGGTTCTTCTGGATCACGATGGCACACTCGTTGAGACGGTCGCTGCGCAACTTCTCGAGATACGCCAGCATCCCTGCCCGGAAGAAGATCTTGGTCTTACCGAGCTGGTACTTGTCGTCCGTCTGAATGCATTTGCGAAGAATGATATCACACAGAGACTTGACGCCTGTCGTCCATTCTCGCGACGGGACCAGCATATAATAGCGGGATGCGAACTCCTCGTAGGTCCAGCGCGTTGGGAACCCAGCACACGAGATTCGGATGGTCTCCAGCACACCACACGCCCGCAACTGCGACAGCACCATAGGCCCGTTGAACTTCCACGCGGCTTTGTCTTCGTTGGGTTTGATGCACCGGATGTAATGGACGTTGGTCGAGTTGATGGTAGACATGAGCTCAATCAGCGACCCTTTAAAGATGCTACCGAGTGTGGGCTTGCGGTTGACGACTCTTACGCCAGGCTTTGCAGGCGTTTTGGTGGCCTGCTGCTGCGACGACGCCTGTTCCGGCTCTTTGTTGACCTCCAACACCTGCTTGAGCATCGAGTTGGTGGTGGCAGAGAGCACCTCTACAAGCTCGTCCGGCACGGTATCCCTGTTCTTTTCAATGAAGCCCTCGACCTCGTAAGCCACGTCCATAGCGTAATGGGCCACCACGAACGATGACTTGCCGAATCGTGGTTTCTTGAAAAACCGGCTGTGGTCAGGCTTGTCGAAATTCTGGTACAGCTTGTTAATAAGGCCCTCGTCCGAGCCAGCCGGTAACCGCGATTCTTCGTCGAGCAGCGACAAAATGCCCATCTTGTTCTCGATCAGGCTGATGCAGGGCTGGTTGTCGCTGAAGTCGATGAATGTCCACTCGATCTCCTCCTGTACGTACTCGTCCTGCTCCAGCTTGAACACATGCTGGTTGAACTCCTGCTGCAGCTTCTCGTTGGCGTAGTTGATGCAGAACTGCTCAAATGAGTTGACTTTGAAGTGCTCGAACCCGTAGATATCGAGCACTCCGATAAATGATGCGACTTTGGCCACCGACTCGTCGGCCCTCAGACCGCTGTTGATGACAACCACCAGCCAGTCAAACAACGTCGAGTAGATGTACTTTGCCACCGAGTCTCGCACCACGACTGCCTGCTTGTGGTTGAGATTGGACACGATTTTCTCGCTCCGTGTGATAATCTGGCGCTTGGTAATCCACTTGCTGAAATTGGCAGCGTCGAGGCCCAGCAAATCGCACGCGTGGACGAGCGCTGGTTCGTCCGAATTGAGCACCGCGTTGGTGCGCGTCGGTGTGATCTGGATGTTTCCAATATAGAGCAGCGCCGTCAGGAGCTTGAAAACTTCGTACTGCACTTCGTCAGTCACACCCACTGTGGTCAAGGCAGCTCGCGTAGCAGCAAACTCAGCAGCATCGTCTACATTCTGGATCACTGGCTCGCCGCCCTGGTTGAGATAGTGGAACTGCTCCACTGGCAGCAGTTTCAGCGACTGTTTCTCGGCATCAGAAGCACCGCAGCACAGCTGGTAAAAGATATGGTAGTTGCGCTCCACTGCCGGCTGGAACACGAGACGCGACCGCTCAAGAAGATAGGTTCTGATCCGGGCACCGATGATGTCGATGTTGGCGTCAAACTGGATCTCCAGGTACTTTCCGAACCGCGACGAGTTATCGTTTCGAGTCGTCTTGGCGTTGCCAAAAGCCTCCATGATGGGATTGGTGGCAAGAATCTGCTCCTCAGTGGCACTCAGAGCATCCGCATTGTGGTGGCTGCCACCCGTGTGGCCCTTGATGGATTTTCTGGGATGGTCGGGGTCCTCGACAGTTGCAAAGTACCGCATGATGTACTTGGCAGACACGGTTTTGCCGGCACCTGACTCGCCAGACACAACAATAGTCTGATTCTTCTGGTCGCGCAGCATACATCTGTGTTAGAAAAACGGCTCGGCGACAAAAACGAAGTCATTAGTGAAGCGACTATCAAACTGGTGTAGACTGGTGTTCACGTAACACGGCACAAATACTGTCACAGTAATTAACATAGCAGTATCAAACAGCAGCACATCAATTGTATCAACATATCAGTCTCAACACATGATATCACCGTAGAATATGAACATAGAATGTCGCCAAATAGTGAAAAACATAGAATATCAACACTAATATCGATAAACAATGTCAACATATCAACACATAATATCAACATAGAAAGTAAACATGGCGCATCGATATAAACTATGTCAACATAGCGGGATCAACATCAAATATCAACACAAATGTCAAACACAGATTGGATGCATATATGCCATATAGAGCACACGATCCACACCACCAGTGAACTTCTTTTTGAAACTTCTGTCACGTCCAAAACCTACCTATAGGCATCCTCTGCTATGGCAAACAGATGCGGTTCCAGCTCGCCGCGAGTCTTTCCCGAGTACGCCTGGATGATGTCGGGCGTGTACAGATTGTCGACCCGTTGAAACGGATTGGTGGCGATGAGCACGATGCCAGAGTACGTGTAGATGTTGAGCTGGGCGTATCGCACTCGAATGGCGTGCAGCACCGCCGGCTCGTTGAGATACGACAGGCTCGTGAGGTCCTCAGTGGCCTCCAGAATGGGCGGATTGCGGAGGGGCGGCAGCTTGTCGCTGTTTGCCTCGATTTCACCCACCGTGGTGGTCAGTGTCTTGTCGGATCCGTTCTCGAGCCTGATGTGGAGCACCACCGACGTGTCGGACACCTCCTTTGAGGCGACCTCGGCTCCGATCCATCCCTCTTGGTCATCTTGGACCCAGCAGCGTCTATGTTAGCCATCGCATGCGGTGTCCAGCGCTCTACTCACGTCCCAGGCTCGTACGACGACACGATCATCTGTCGGTATCTAGCCAAATCAAAGCGAACAGGGGTTGATGAGGTGTAAAAGAAGCGAAAGGGGACGTGTTGATGCAGCCCCTGCCCAGCGTGATTGTCTCTTCACGTGCAGCCGTATCTTGGAGCCACTGATCAGCACGATGTTACAGGTGGGTCTCAGGTGAGGTTGAGTTGAGTGCTTAAATGAAGCACCAGAGTCGGTTTGGCGGTGGCGGCGGCACTGTTGTGGTAGTGGCGGCTGTTTGGACGCGGTAGCTGTAGGCGGCACACGTAGTGCTGACGGCTAATCTATACACGCAGGCCTCGCTTTGTGGTTAAGGTCAACAGCCATTATAGGTAATAGTGGTGAATATTATCAGCAGGGCCGCAGGGGTGCTGAGAGAGTCGATAAGGTGCCCATTTCAATCGCACTGTTAACAATTGAGTATATTTTTGTAATCATTTCATTTCTCGGGTGTAAACTCGTGGCGATCTTACTAATGAGTCGCCAATTATTTGTCTGGTCTGATTTAGTCTCATCTGTCGCGTTAATGTATCGCACTTATCAATTATACCAACTGTCCCCAAGATCGCATCCGAAGAGTGATGAATTTCTGTGTAGGTACTTGTCTGATTTATAGGCTATTCAACTATGCGGCGGTCACCACAGTGTGTCAGAGTCCCAAGAGTGTATTTGAGCTATAGAAGGCTCATCTTGCGACTCCGTCGCGCTGTAGCAACTGCTACGCAGTTGTTTGCGAGGATGTTCTGCCCTGGAGAACCTTTCAGTGAGATGACTGTATTTGTTTACATGCAGATTAGAGAGTGTTGCAATTAGACTAGTTATTGGCTATTTGTTTTGTTACGATTTAATTTGATTTCTTCTGTTATGCTAATATTGCATCGTACCAACGGCTTTCTGAACATGACCAGTATAGGTACGTAATAGACTCAGCGTATGTACGAACCGATCTGATAAACGTAGGAGCGGATACGGAAAACAGAACATGTATACACGGATAGGCTTTGTGATAATACAATATATATATATATATATATATGCGTTTGATAAAACACTTTAGACAATTGCAACAGACCAACACAGTCCACGACCCAACTGCGCAGCAGTTGGTACAGCGCGACGAAGTCGCAAGAAAAAAAACAGGAATCGCCAGTATATCAGACTAGATGACTAACCCATTGAGTTTCTAAACTAGGAATCAGGCGACTAATTAGTGATAAGATTCTGATAGGAAAGCTGTTATAGAATCGCATCGCTTCGATATTGAAGCAAACTGAATAATTCGTAAACAGAAAACAGTGATGAAAAATTAACTTCCTATACTGTTAACTACAAAGCAAACTGAATTGCGATTGACAAAATCATAAACTTCTAAACAGACTGGTGTTGGTGAACAAGTAAAACTACAGGTTGCAGTCTAATAGACTCGCTTGAACTCGATTCCCCGGGCCTTGCGGGCCTCCAGCAGCTTGTTGAGACGCCTGTCGATGAATCTTCTCTGCTTCTGTCGGAGATTGTCCACCACAAGTCCAACACCAATAAATGCCACTGCGGAGTACAGGTAGCCCAGAGGCTTATAACTGAATGGCTTCTGGCGGATGCCCTGGGCCATGCCCTGCACACACACTCCTTTCGTCAGCACCAAGCCTCGACGGCCAGAACCTACCAAATACTGTCCACCCAGCCAGATCAGAATACAGGCCCATATTTGCTCGTGTAGCCTCTGTTGGTATTGGAGAAACTGTGAAAGGTCTATTGGCTAGTGGCAGCAGACCTTTACGCGAATTTGTCTGCCCCAACTAGAAAATTTGGACGCTACCCTAGATATATCATACTGAACGAACTGAGCTGACCAGCTGAACAGCTCAACTATCTAGCTGACGTCGATCTGATAAAAAGTTTGGAAAGGCTGGTAGTCGTCCAACGCTCATATACCAGCAACTACATACGTGGCCAGCAAAAACCATTTTGACAGCACACATCTTGCGAACAATTGTACAGGACAGGGTTGCAAGTCGATTTCTCTGCGCACATTTGACGGGGATAATTTTGTTAATTGTTGCATTGTTGAAGCATCAGGGCCATGTCAGAGACGCTTTCTGCGAAAGAGCTCAAGGCTCTGAAAAAGGAGCAGAAGCAGCAGAAGCGGGCAGCCCAAAAAGCTGACGCTGGGCTGCCTCCTCGCACTGACAAGCCCCAGCAGAAAAAGCAGCACGCTGGAGTGCTCGCAGCGCCAGTGCCCGAGCCAGTGCGACTGCCATTGTTTGCCCACCTCGCCACACCGGCAGGTGCGCCTGCCAACACGTCGGACATCCATCCGTCGATTCTGCAGCTGAGCCTGCAGTTTTCCACATACAAGGTGATCGGGTCGACTGCACGGTGTCGAGCCATGCTGGAGGCGTTCAAGGACCTCATAGGCGACTACAAGACGCCGGAGGGCACCTCGCTGGGCCGCAACCTGACGAGCCTGCTGTCGAACCACATTGACTTCCTCAAGAGCGCTCGGCCTCTGAGCATCTCGATGGGCAACTCTATCCGGTGGCTCAAGCAAGAGATCTCCACCATCAGCATTGATCTGTCCGAGACGGCTGCCAAGCAGCAGCTCATCGAGTCCATCAACAGCTTTGTCCGCGAGCGCCTCGATGTGGCGGACCAGGTGATCATGGACACGGCTGCCAGCAACATCAGCGACGGCGATGTGATTCTGACCTACGCACGGTCCCGGGTGGTGCAAAAGGCGCTGGTACAGGCCCACCATCAGGGCAAGAAGTTCAACGTCATTGTGGTCGACTCGCGGCCGCTTTTCGAGGGCAAGAAGCTTGTGAGAGAGCTGTTCAGCGAAGGGCTGTCGTGCACATACGTGCTGATCCCAGCGCTCCGTTACGTGATCCAGGACGTCACAATGGTGTTCCTCGGTGCCCACGCCATGTTTTCCAATGGTCAGCTCTACTCGCGGGTAGGCACTGCGGTAGTGGCCACCTGCGCCCGCAACCGCGACATCCCAGTCATTGTGCTGTGCGAGACCATCAAGTTCAGCGACCGAGTCCAGCTGGACGCTGTCACATACAACGAGCTAGCTCCCATCGAATCGCTGGCCAACCTTTCCATCGACGACGACAATATTGTGCCTTCACCAGCCGTGTCGTCGCCCAACCTGTCTATTCTGAACATTGTGTACGATCTGACTCCTCACAGCGCCATTCAGAAGGTGATCACCGAAGTGGGCAGTCTGCCAGCGAGCTCTGTGCCGGTGATTCTGCGCGAGTACAAAAGCTGACGAGCCGGGAATCCAAATACAAAAAAAATGACCAAAGATACAAAATGTTTTGACGCATGCATTCTGACTGGACTGTGCTTATGTACTAATCAATAAAAGTGTTAATAAGTCCTAACAAAAAGATCGAGTTGCCATCGAATTTGAGACACAAGTACCTAAACAGAGATCTCTGGAACTTAAATCAATACAAAGCATGCAGCTGGAGTACAGTGCTTATTTGTCTTAGAACACCAGTCATAGCAGATAGTCCAAGAATATAAAAAAAATGCCAAACAGTCTCTTGTCAACGCAGAAGACTGGACTTTCGCGACACTGTCACGGAGTATCAACAGCTACACAGTTGGACTTGAGCTTCTGCCAATACACAACTTATATGAGCCGACTTGAATACTCAGGGAAACCAGTGTCCAGGCCCAACTGCGTAGCAGTTGCCACAGCGCGACGGAGTCGCAAGACCATCATTGCAATAGGATTCACATCAAATAAGCATCTCGTTACTTCGTCAATGACTGACAACAACAACAACAACAACAACAACAACAACAACCATGTGTGAGATCATATAATTATTGTACGTATTATATACCTGAAACTGCAAACCGCAGCGAAATTACAAAGAGCATAAAATACAAGTGCCCAGAGCTTTATATGCCAGTCTTTCAAGCCCTTGTAAGTAATGACCATTTTTTGACGCTGGAAAGTGCTATTTACATTATGCGTCGGCTAGAGATTGCAGACTACGTTAGTCGACTACCACGACACAACAACCTACTCATTGCCGCCCACCTTGACCACCGTGGTGCGTATCAGACGGGGATCCCGCCGTAATGCTCGTATGACTTCGTTCTGGACGCTGGGACTGGCGTCGAACTTGATGTAAAAATGCGATCCCACCACATGGGCTTGGCGGCTGATGTTCATGATGCGAGGCAGCGGACGGACACCCCAGTTCTCGATCTTGCGTACGACGCCCCGATTGCTTATAACGAGCCTCCCGGCCATGCGGACCAGCTCTGATGCGTCCGCCGACCCGTTGGCGCCAGCAACGCGCGCCAATCCTACCAGTTCGTACAGCATCAGTGACGGTTTGTATCCGAGACGGTTTGGAAATTTGCCAGTCAGCCGCGCCTTGCAGATAAACTCACATGCCGCTGCAGGCCGCGGTCACGTGAGTCCCGAGCAAGTACAGACCCGTGTAGAGAACGACCCGACCGGTTCTCCATCAAAACATTTTCTTCCGTCTACACAAGCCATGTTTCCACGGTCCGCGCTCCGTCTGGCCCGCGTTGCTCCTCGAATGGCGCGCATAACGACGCCGTTGCGCATGGGCGCACGATTCCTGTCCAACGACCTCACAGAGGGTGGTCCTGCGCTGGCGTACTCGTCTGATAAGCCGATAGTGAGGTACACAGAAGACCACGAGTGGATTGCACTTCACCGAGACAATGTCGCGTTTGTGGGCATTACCAAGTACGCTGCGGATGCGCTTGGCGATGCGACGTTCATTGAGACGACGGAGGCAGGCGAGGTGGTGGAAGCCAAAGACTCGCTCGGCTCGGTGGAGTCTGTCAAATCAGCCAGTGAGCTGTACAGCCCTGTGGCAGGCGAGATCATCGAGACCAACGAGGAGATTGTCGAGAATCCCTCGGTGGTTAACAAGGACCCGCTGGGCCAGGGCTGGTTCACCAAGATCAAGGTGTCCAACCCTGCTGAGGTTGAGTCCCTGATGGACGGAGCTGCCTACGAGGAGTTCATCAAGTCTGACGACCACTAGCCTGTAGATAGCATGACCTGTTGTATTGATTGATATGCAAAGGGCTGAGATACTAGAATTGAGATCATTGTAGCTGGATGATGTAGCATGTTGCATGTTGCATGCTGTAGCGTATCGTCGACTTTAATTTTATATAGGCTGCTGACACAGATAGAACTGTCAAGCGAGTAACAGCAATGGCAACTGGTTGCATGATTATATATCAAGGTCAACTACGCACTGTCGCAGGAAAACAGAGCAAAAAATTGCTAGCACGACCATGGTGCTTTCTCAGACGACCAGCATTCAGACCAACCGCGCAGCGGTTGCTACAGCGCGACGGAGTCGCAAGATGTGTCTGCCTACACCATAGCAGACAAAACTCAATTAGATGTCAGTTTGGCTACGTATTTCAGTCAATTTCTTCGCGACTCCGTCGCGCTGTGGGCAACTGCTTCGCAGTTGGGCGAGGACTCTGACATGAGTTGGGTAATACAGGTCCTAGGTCGAGTACTTCGGGAGTCATACCCCAGCTCAATGCTGACTGCGCTGTAGACCTCCTATATTTACAGTGTATTCTTCAGCACTCTGTAATTGCCAACCCAATCGCCAATTGGATTCCATTTCTAGTAGTACTCTAGTTGATTAACTGCCTTACAGGCCAATCACACGATGTTTACAGAATAGCACTACTTCTACGAATAGTAATAGCCATACAGCTGCCACAATGAAGTACATATTTAAAGTTGTGCATGCTAACTGTAAAACATAAGTATACATTCTGACAGCAAGACCCAAATAAATTGAAAATAATGAAAAAAAAAAATTAAAAAAAAAACAGACCAGAAATACTCTTATAACGGTAGACAGTCATTTATTCGTTCCTAGGATTTTCAGCGCCTGTCGTAGCCCTGACGGTCTGCCACCTACAGTCCGCAGAAGGACCTGCATGTGGGGTTAAAACCCCCTGAGGCTCCGAACGTTTAACTTGTTGTCTCTCTATGTCTGCTATTGACTCTGATCAAGAAGGTGACTTCTTGGTGCCGGCACGCAAGCCAATCAGGACGGGACGACGCAGCTCGGACGTCGACGGGATTCACCGGGTGCTGTCGAAGTCGCATGTGTCGCCTGCCCAGCTGTACTCCACCGACTCGGGCCATCTCTACCATGCTGGCAAGCTGTGCATCGTGCTTGTCGGGCTGCCTGCTCGCGGAAAGACCCACCACGCAGTGGCACTGACACGGTACCTACGATGGCTGGGCGTCAAGACTCACGCATTCCATCTCGGCGACTATCGTCGTCAGCTGTCGGGCCCTGATTTCAAGGTGCCTGACGACTACTTCATGGTCAACGCCTCGGAGCAGACCAAACTGTTTCGTTCCAAAGTGATCCAGGCGTGCATGGACGACATGTTCAAGTTCTACGACGAGGACGGAGGCCAGGTGGTGATTTATGATGCCGTCAATGGCACGATGGACGGTCGTCGTGAGTTCGCTCTCAAGATGAAGGAGCACAACATCGGCGTGCTGTTTGTAGAGTGCGTGTGCACCGACAAGGAGCTGGTGGCCCGTAACGTGCGCGATGTCAAGATCTCGTCGCCAGACTACCAGGGAATGGACCCCGACGAAGCAGTGCGTCATTATTTGCGACGCATCGAGCTGCGCATGCCAGACTACCAGACCATGGTCGAGACCGAGCTGACGTACGTCAAGCTCATCAACGTCTCGGAGCAGTTCATTATCAACTACGGCGAGCGCCATCTAGGGTACCTGTTCAACCGCATCATCTTCTTCCTCATGAACTCGCGCATAAAGCTGGGCAGCGTGTTTTTCGCGCGCGCTGGTGTCAGCGACCAGAGCGAGGACGATTATAAGTCGGACGCCCCACTGTCGGCACGAGGACGCGCGTACGCCCAGCAGCTCAAGACCACGCTGTGGGAGCACATCGAACGGCGGCGCAAAAAGGCCGCCAACATCACCGACTCGGACATTACGATTGATCGCAAGCTCACCAAGCTGGCCGCCGTGGCTGCCACCAGCAGCCCGGCTTCGCGCGCCCTGGCGGTCTCTGACGAGCTGTCGATTTCGCCGCCCGTCACGTCAGGCACGTCGACACCGCTGTCGTCGGCAGACGCCAGAGCCATGTCCACCATCCGTGCTGACCTGCTCAATTTGCACGACAAGTCGAGCCTGACGGTGTGGTGCTCCACGAGGCTGCGCACCGTGCAGACAGCTGAAGCATTTTCGTCCGAGGGCAATAAGACCATCCAACGGAGCCTGCTGAACCAGCTTAACCCGGGCGCAGCAGGCGGGATGACGGACGACCAGCTCAAGGAGATGTTCCCGTTTGAGTTTGTCAGGCACCAGGAAGACCCGTACCACCACAGGTACCCGCGGGCCGAGTCGTACCAGGACGTGGCGGTGCGCCTGGAGAGCCTGATCCTAGAGATGGAGCGCACCGAGGGCGACCTCCTCATCATCTGCCACGAGTCGATTCTGCGGGTGCTGTACGGATATCTAATGGCGTGCTCCGTCGAGGATATCCCTTTTCTCAAGTTCCCGCTCAACGAGATTGTGGAGATCATTCCAAATGCATACTTGAACCAAGCCAATAGGATGGTGATTCCCGGCGTCGACCCTTGATGGCTGTGAAACTGCATACAATGAATAAGAGAACTGGTTTTTTACATTAAGGAGGCAACCACAGATCATTGAGATATTCACCGACCGCTGCACTGGCGTGATTGCTACGTAACAGTACCGGGTGGGTGATATGGAAACACCAGCTTCATACTAGTACTGTTTCCAGTCTCTTCTTAATAGCTGCTAATGGTACGCTGGAATGGCATGGCAGACCGTGGCGTGGTTTGCATGGTGACAGTGGGGCTACCAAGCCGGAACAATCATTCAATGCGCGAATATGCAACTGAGGACAGCGTATCGCACCCTCCTTTAGTGACATAGTACAGCAATCTCGTTCGCTAATGTAAAGCATTTTAGGTACTCAATATTATCTGTGAGTTGCAGTGTCAGTGTGCATCATGTGCTATCAATATGCAGCCAACGTGCAGTCAACGTGCAGTCAACATGCAGCTCGAAGGCAGTTAAGGACCACAACCGTATTCGTCTTACACTGTACTTCAGGCATCAGCTGCTCAGCAGTTACTTAACACGATGGTGGCACAAATATGTGCTGTGCGATGTCGGTTGTGTAGTCTGATCTTGCGACTCCGTCGCGCTGTGGCAACTGCTTCGCAGTTGGATTACGTTCAGAGATGAATTGCATATATGCTGCAAGGTGTTTTGTTCAGCTGTGTAGGTAGTAGTTCTGCACGGTAATACATCTATATCAAAGACGCCTATCGGTACTGTCGCCAGGTCCGTCGCCAATGGGGATTACGGCTCACTTCAGTATAAGTCGATTATCAGATATCATCGCTACGAGCGTCTGATCAGTGCAGCACCAAATGCACTGGCACAACCTGCGAACCAGTCTACCTCCATCGCCGTGCCATGGTCAACTGGGCAGCAGTTGCAACAGCGCGACGGAGTCGCAAGATAGCAAATGTATATGTGCCGGAGTTGATTACCAGCACTCGTAACATTACAGTCATGAACATTACAGAACCATCATTTCAGCATCTGCCACAAATAAATAAGCAATTGTAGATTAAGCAATACATGTCCAAAGCACAGGCCAGCCCTATTCGGCCTTGATGAGCAGCTTCATCTTCATGCGCATCCGCCGCCACTCCGAGTATTCGTCCTTGACGAAGCTCGCCTTCTCGCACGCCGTATCCTTTATATAGAACCACCGCGCTGGCCACGTGTCAAGCAGCAGGTCTACAATGCCCAGATCGCGCACCAGTACGACACTGATGAACCAGCCAGCGCCAACCGCCACGCCAGCCAGCACGCCAGAAAGCACCTGGATGGGCGTGTGGTAGTGCAAATAGATGCGTGAGTAGCACACCGCCGCCGCCAGCAGCCACAGGAACAGTGCTCGCGACAGCTTCTTGCGGGTCGAGAAGTGGCGCACCCGGAACAGCATCCACAGGCATATGTACGTCACGTAGTACGACATGAACTGGGCATGAGCCGAAGGCATCCCGTAGCCAGCTCCCTGGTGGTACAGTTTGGGCCGCTCCTGCTTGATTATCCGCTTCAGATACTCATTGATAATCTCGCACGCCAGCTGGCCCCCAAACAGAAGGATGGTCTCTGCTTCACGGCGAGACAGAATCATGGTGCCATACACCACAAGGATGCCCTGAGGGACCAGCGACAGCAGCGCAAACACTATCGACAGCGCGTCATCCGGGTCGTACAATACACACGTGAAGTCCAGAGGGACCCTCCGCAAAGACTCCATGGCAGGGGTTATGTTATTTGTTGGCTGGTCACGGATGGTTTTGTCGCTTTTTTCCAGTTTTTTTTCTCTCTCTCGTATCTCGGACCAAAAATGTGTTGAGGGGCGGTCCTAGTCTGCCGAGTTTCAGACCAGCCGGTAGTCCCAATTGTAGTCTATGTGGAGGAAAAAATGCAATCTGCACAACTGTTTGTCCAAACTCAAACTTAAAAATACATTTGACGGCTTGTAATTTTCGGACCGCGCCAATAGGCTATGTGTGATATTGACGTGGACATCACAGCCCATCGTGCGGCGCGGTTGCCTCGGCTACGGCAGCAATCGGTTCCTGCTTCTCCCCCTAGCCCTCTGACAGCGGCGTGCCGCTAGCAGTGCATGAGCACCGGGCGGATATATATGGCTAAGTGAGGCTAAGCGTGGGGTGGGCCTTCGGATAAATAGCTGGAAACATATGCGGGGCAAATGTACCTACATTGCGCAACCACAGGGCTGTCTATACGGCTACGCATGTGTTCATACAATGCTGGTCCGGCAATCACGCCTGCAAATAGAACGAGGATAGACGACGTGGTATGGCTAGCCTGCTTGGCGGCTTGGCTGCATTGTTGCTGCGGTGGCTCTGCGTTTGCCGCTGGTGCCGCTGTTAAGAGATGCGTCTGGATATATTGAAAAGTCCGTGCCCAAAATCCCGCCTGCCCGCAATAATGCCGGAGGTGTGGGGTAAAAGGCGGGGCACTTAGCACTTAGCTATAAAAAGCTGCGTCTGTGCCGTCTAACACAGATCTCTCAAGGGGTTTTTTTATTTTTATTCCAGCCATGGTGATGAAAATCTATAATCCGTATTTCGTGGCCATCGTGGCCACCATTGGTGGTTCGCTGTTTGGCTTTGATATATCTAGTATGTCAGCCACCATTGGCACCAAGCAGTATACCAACTACTTTCATAACCCGACCTCCAGCCAGCAGGGAGGCATTACTGCTGCGATGCCTGGAGGCTCGTACGTGGGATCTCTGGTAGCAGGGATTGTATGCGACATAGTGGGCCGCAAAAGCACCATCCAGCTGAGCTGTATATTGTGGGTAATCGGCTCGATAATCAGCTGTGCCTCGCAAAACATCGCTATGCTCGTGGTGGGTCGCTTCATTAACGGTCTCTGTGTGGGGTTCACGTCGTCGCAGGTGCCTGTGTACCTGTCTGAAATTGCTCGCCACGAGAACAGAGGCAAGATTGTCATTATTCAACAGCTTGCAATCGAGTGGGGTATTCTCATTCTATTCTACATCGGCTATGGATGCTCCTATATCGACGGAACTGCTTCGTTCCGGCTCGTTTGGGGATTGCAGATGATTCCGGGGCTCGTCCTGCTGATCTTGATGCCAATGCTGCCCGAGTCACCACGATGGCTGGCGTCGAAAGACAGATGGGAGGAGTGTCACGAAATCCTCGCCAACGTGCACGCCAACGGCAATAAGGACGACCCAGTGGTGCTGGCAGAGATGCTGGAAATCAGAGCCATTGTGGACCTCGAGCGCGACAGTTCCAGCAGCTATCTGGCACTTGTAAGCAAGAAGAACTGGCGCCGAAGCATGGTGGGTATTATGACTCAAGTCTGGCAGCAGCTTGCTGGCGGTAACATCATGATGTACTATGTGGTATATGTGTTTGAGATGGCCGGTCTGTCGGGCCAAGTCAACCTAATTGCTTCGTCTGTCCAGTATGTCATCATGGTGGTGTTCACCACTCCGGTCATGTTCTACATCGACAAGGTCGGACGAAGACCGCTGCTTTTGATTGGATCTGTGGGAATGGGCGTGTTTGTGTTCGCAGTGGGAGGTTTGCTGGCGACATATGGAAAATATGCCCCCGAAGTTGGTGGCAATAGTAACATACACATCACGCTGGTAGGCGAATTCGGTCCGTCACGAGCAGTCCTGGTGTGCTCTTACTTCTTTATCCTTGTGTACGCACTGACATGGGCACCAGTTGCATGGGTATACGCTCCAGAAGTGTTTCCCTTGTATCTTCGAAGCAAGGGAATGGCAGTGGCGGCATCCGGTAACTGGATCATGAACTTCGCACTGGCCTATTATATTCCTCCCGCCATCAACAATATTGGTTACAAGACGTTCATTATTTTCGGCGTGTTCTGCATGGTGATGTTTGTCCACATGTTCTTGATGTTCCCAGAGACCGCCAAAAAGACTCTCGAGGAGATTGATGACCTTTTTGCTCCTGGAGCCCCTCCCGCTTGGCGTACCAAGGTGGGCAATAGCAGGATTCAGCAGGAGATTGCCGAGCTCCAGCACAGCGAGAAGCCAGTCGCGGGCCATCTAGAGGACTCCGAAGCGAAACACGACGACAACGTCGAAGTGTAGCCTATCTATATTTGGCAGTAAAATCTAGCTATCATATTTGTCATTATTCTTGTTAGGTTGATAATTGCAGACTTTAATTTAACTAACTGAACAATATATAACATCTTGCGACTCATCGTGCTGTGGCTTGAGGCTGGGAATTCCCAGAATCAACTTCGTCATTATCGATTGAACGAGGTTCGTTATTTTGCATATTTATCGGCTGAGAAACATAATTTATGATACCACCCTCTTGCCTCAGTCTCTACGTTGTACTTCTAGGAAATCCACATTCTAACAGCAGAGCAGTTGTGGCCCAGCGCTACGGAGTCGCGAGATATATGTTGGTATTTAACAACCGTCAATTCAATAACTATATCTTTTAGGCTCTCCCAATTCTCCAAGAGCCCAGCTCTTCTAGTTTTTCCGACATGTCGTGTTGTCCAAAGCGTTCGATGTCATAATTGACACGACTCTTCAACTCGTTCTCAATAAATATACTACACGACTTCGATGATTTCGTCGTCCGATCCGTCGTTATTTTCGGCAATCTGCTCCTCCGATGCTTCATCGCGCATCAGCATCTGGACGAGTCTTTCACATGGATCTGCGACTACGTCGTCGTCAATAGCCTTGTGAAGCTCCCGAATTATCGTGTAGACATTCTTTTCTCTCATATACTCCCGCAGTGGTCGAGTGGTGGACAGAATAAGTAAGCTCTCCACGTGAGTGCACAGGATGTTGAGGTCAGCATCTCGTTTTTTGTCTGGTGGAAGCAGCTGTAATTCTTCGGGCAATTCGAACAGTTCGTCTTCGGGAATATCTTCAGGACCAGCAAGTGGTAGCAGAATATACGGCAGCAGATTTATTTCTGGATCCGTCACCAATTTTTCATGGCATTTGATGTTGAACAGCGAATTCTTGATGGTCGAGGCGACTCCCGCTCTTCGTGTCTTGGACACACTCTCGGTGAATACCAGAAGCTTGGTGATAGGCACAACATTATCATACGGCTGCTCGCTGACAAAATAGTCTCTTCCTGCTTGGAACCGAGAAATGTCGGCAAAAAAGAACGCGAGGTAGTCGAAGTTCGCAAATTTATTCAGGCCACGCTCGCTGCCCTTTACAAAGCAGTCCATAAGACAGTCGATAACATTCTCAGATTTGAATGTCTCGTCCTCCAGACGAGTGTCTTCTTTTGAAGGCTTTTTCCGCTTCCACTCCAGCAACACAGTGATGTGATCATGCTTAGCCAAGTTTGCTAGCAGAATGCAAAACAGATCGGCGTTATACTGCGAAAGGTCCAACGCTGAATTTACCACCAGCTCCAGAAAACTGTCATCAGATGCAAGCTGATCTAAAATACTGTTATCGTCGCATAGATTTGCAAGAATGGTTAATGCCAGCTGGACAATGCGGTCGTTTTTGTCACGAGTGAGATTCTTCAGATCCTTGATGGGTGTGAAATCATCTTGCTTGAAGATGTAAGAGTGTTCGCCCTCAGAAAACGGGGCCACGTTTTCCAGAGCGATCTGGCGAATTGCCGGCTGAGGCGAATGCAAAAATTCGACCAGCTGAGTTAGAATATTCCGTTGACTACAAGAAAACTGAAAAGTCCTACCTCAATAAGCTCTCTAGACATTGATTGCAGTTGACGAAAATAAATTTATTCACGTATACCGAAATAGGTAAATCTTGCAGTTCCAACCCGAACCGGCTATGAATCTCCAACGCTGAGTGACGAGAAACGGCAAATACAGCTCTGAAGTATTCATAGAGCGAAATTGTCATAATGAGTGCTTTTCTTGTAACAAACCAAAAAAGGTCTGGATACAATATGCCAAGATCAGCCAGTTGAAATGACTTCGACTTGATCAATGGTCCATTTTGCAAGGTAACTAAAGTAGCCAGATAAACAGCTTGCTATAAAAGAATATTCGGCTTCATATTGGCATGATTACAATCATAATATGTATCACTGCCTATATTGGACAGCTCCAACTTAGCTTTCGAGCCTTGGCTGCTATAGTTTTCCTAGGATTTTATCAGATACCCCGCTTTGTCTCATTTTGTCTATCAGATCTATTATGAATGCACGAAGATCAATGCAACTAAATGAAAGGACATAAAAAGTAAACAACGAGTTGTCAAGAATCAAAGCGAAATTTTGATCTACACAATTATCTGATATTTTGACATACCATTTTCAACACTTTCGTAGCCATATTCTTATCTCTCGCGTTTCGCCTAGTTATGAATTGAACGAAACCCATTCTCAGTGCACGCTGTACACTCCCCAATTCGAGTACCCTAACCTTTCAGGAATATTCCGAGGTTTAAAACACCTGTCTCGAATCCCATATAACTAGGGACAATTGCAACCTTGGCAGCTATTACGGCGAATGACAGTTGCAATACAATGGCCACTGTAAGTAGAAGCAGTAGTGTACAGCACAGCTAACGCTTCGCACAGCTTGACTCGTTTGTCCAAGATTTAGACGAGGCGAGAGCCAATTCTAAGTGGTCGTTGGTACCTGACCTTGTCAAAAAGGTAGTCCGACATTCTCAAGATTGGGTGGCGTTTGCTCAATTGGCCAACTGCGAGAGCCAGATATACAGCTTGCTGGACGGCCGTACTTCGAAAATCACAGGAGACGAGTATGTGAATCCGCTTGGTTCAGGAGGTGCCAAATTGCGGGCCATAATAGATGGTTTACCTCAGGAAGCTGCAACTACTGCAGAACAGGAGCTTATATACAATGTGACAATTGCACACATCCAACTGCTGCAAGGAAACTATTCGCGAGTTATCGCAACTTTAGCGGAGCTCGGTGAGCCACCTGAGCAATGGTCTCTGAAGTACTCTAATGCCGTTGCTGTCAAGGCTCGAGCGCTGTTGGCTGCCGCTTATGAAAAGTCTGGAGACATTGCCAATGCTATTCAAGTCTACAGCAAGCCGCTGCCGCAAGAAATCACAAGTTCATCAACTCTCCCTGAGACGGCGCTATGGGCTGAGATATTTTATTATAAGTTTGCTCAGCTGGTAACTGGCCAAGATACTGCTCGTAATATCGATGTCACGACTCGCATATATGCGCTGAAACGATACATCCATGTGTCTCAAGTAGCGAGCGAGCTGCGAGTGGGAAAAGCAGTTGGAAGTAAACAAGAGCGACTAGCGCTTGAGAAAAAGTATATTGAGCTGACTTCAAACTCTGTCCCGAATGGCTCTGCTACGGAACCTGGCAAGACTGCAGCCAACGATTCAAAAATTTCCGGTTCCATTGAGCAGAGTTTGTTGTCATCGAAAGCCATACCTAAGGCGTCAGAAAGCAATGTACAAGTGGAGGAGTACATTGCTTCACTGCTTAATAATTGGAGGAAAACAACGATTAGATCAGTACCTGCAGGGGTGATTACTGATGATGGCCAGATTCAATATTCTAAGCATGTTATCGATGTTCTCAGAAAAGCTGCCTATAGCACTTTCCACTCTTGTTTAGTTATGAGGGCCCTTGTCGAAGTCCTGAGTGGTCTTGGCCAATATGATGAAGCATTGGCGGCTTTCAGCACCTATTTGGCATATCAAGAAAAGCACTGGGAACAGCAGGCATCTGGTGGTGAACTCAGTGATAACCATGGCGACAGCGTCAACGGCATTGGGCTTGCGTTTTCAATTGCTATAGGGCTGACAATCCAGCATTCTAGAGATAGAGTAAGAGCAAAGTATCTGGCTGACAGGCTGGTCGCCAGCTGTCGATTGGATGGAGACCCACGAATAGCCAACGTGGAAATCCTAGCTGGGGCATATGCGACAGTTGCACAGGCTTATACGTATTATAGTCGCGCGAGCTTTTCTAGCGATGAAGACTATAACAGTCTGGTTGAAACTGCCCTGAACAACTTCAAAAAGTCTGTTGATACACTTGAAACGGTGGATATTTGCTATCATTACGGCTTACTCCTTGCTATGCGAGGTCAGACATCCCAGGCTATTGATACCATCAAGAGAGGTTTGCTGAGTGACAAGAGCCATCTTCCGTCCTGGCATCTCCTAGCACTTTTGCTGACGGCAACCGAAGACTATGATGATGCCATTAAGGTACTCAACAGTGCTATTTCGTTGGGCGTGGAATCGATGCTGACGTCTAGCGTCGAGGTCAAAGCTTGCATTGTGCAGATGAAAATCACTCAGCTTGCTATAATAGAAGCAGCTTCGGGAGTTGATACGGCCCTGGAACTGTTGCCGGAGATAATTGTTGTATACACAACTGTGTTCCCACCTGAGAATGCTGACGCTCTATTGAATGTTCGGGAAGCCAACGTTGCAGTGAAGGGACATGCCGAGAACCAGGCAGCGCCTCAATCGAAGAAGAAGGATGCTCGGAGGCCCAGCAGATCTGCACCTCCGGCTGCGTCCAGGAAGTCATCCGCTGCTACAGTTTTAGTGGGAAATGAAAAACCAGAGGTCGAGACGGGAATTTCTCTCAAACCGACGGATCCAGTCGTGCAGCGACTTTATCAGTCATTGTGGCTTTGGATTGCAGGTGTATATCGAAGAGCTGGGCTGACAAAGGATGCTGAGGAAGCCATCGTAGAGGCTGAGCATATCTATAGAGAGTCTGCAGATACTCATGTGGAGCTGGGCTATTTGATGCTACATGAGCGGCCCTTGCATGCTCTTCAAGAGTTTGAAGCTGCACTAGACGAGAACGGTGACCATCTCAATGCTGTTATTGGACTCGCCAGGCTCGTTTTGGACCATTCTTCTCTTGGTAAGCCGTCAGATGAATTGAAAGGCTCTACTCCAGGCACGTTCTTTGTTTCGAGCACGGACGAGTATGCCGCCCTTGCACGAGTTCAGATCCTGTTGCAAACACAGGTTGCCAAGCTGCCTGGACGATACAGCTCAGAGGCGCATTTTTTGCTAGGAGACCTCTATGAAAGAGCGGGCCAAACGAAAGCTGCAGAAGCTTCGTTATGGAAAAGTGTTGGCCTTGAAGAGCATAAGGCCATTCGCGACTACGAAACTTCTTTGTACTGGTAGTTTTTATTTTTCTTTTTTAATTGTATAGTAGCGTACCGATATCAACAACCATATCGTAACAAGTAAAAAACAACTATGCGTTGCCCTACAGTATTTAACTGCGATGGAACAATTGAGGCAGACTTCGAAGTTTAGGCGTCAACGAGGCCGTAAAACAGGGTCCACATTAATATGAAACCAGGGAGTCGAGGGAAGATGTCTGCAATCCATATATCAGACACAGGGCTTAGAAAATACGACTTCGGGGTCGCCTTTGCTGTTATCGTGTAGAAGAGGAGCCCGATGATTGAAAACCCAGCAAGATAAAATAGAAATCCATAATAGGATTCCAGCCGGAGAATGCCAGCGCCAACTCCAAGCGCCAACGTCGTTATGCTCCTTAGCCTAGCCAACTTCTGACTGTTAGCATCGCAACACTGGATTCGAGCTTACTTCTTTGTTGGATTTGACATTGTCTCCATAGATTGGCGACACCAGCTGAGGGTCCACCGCGACCATGGTTTCTGAGTGTTGATGTCGAGAGCCTCACAAACGCAGTGCGAGAGTTGACATTTTATCAAATCACATCAGCTCACATCAAGTTTCACGGATGGTTGCAAGGTGATTTAAAACACATAATACATTACATTGAGCATTACTAACTCAGTTGTCATGATCTTCGTACAGGAGTAGCAGTTTGTTTGCAAAAGTCGCCGTGCGTGCTGCTGGATCGCCATACGCCCAAGCAGTGCCTCGATGATCCCCAGCTATTTAAACAGTTGCCTGAAGATTGCCTCATCCTGTTTAAAAAATACATGGACTGCAAGTATGAAATTCTATATTGTTCTTATCTGGCTGATAGCTGACTCAGAATGGGTGCTGTAGATATGAGGTACGATTGGGCGGCACGCTCTCATCTAACTTAGAAAACGGTTCCGAGGGAATGGGCCTCTGTCGACGGGGAAATTCGACAAAGAATTACAACAGTTGTCTGCGGGAGAAGTGGACATGCAGCAGGAGCTCAAGATTTTAGCTGGTGAGTCTGTTAAGCGGGATTAGTAAAGAGGCGTCTGTTAAGAGCAATTTCCTACACTTTTATCTATAATTGGTATTCGGACAATGTAAATATGACAAGACCTGTTTTTTTCCCCCACTTGTAAAACATTTTTGTATTGGACCCGACATAATCCGAATCGAGAACCAGAGCTAGAAATTATTAAATGTGCCGAAGCGTTTCTATTTTCTAAAGACAAAAAATAATAAAAAAAGCATATACAAGGAAGTTTCATATCATGGAGTCAGTGTCAAGGCCTGTCCAATCTCTTGTATCTGTCGAAGAAGCTCGTCCACAGTGTCACTTGTGACGCTAAAGTTAGCCTTCATGTTTTGTTTTGTTTTTGGTTATGATACTCACATTGGCGAATTGATCACCACTCTGAAAAACTCCCCTTTGCCCTCAGAATGAGGAGCATAGTCGACGAGAAATTTAGACCGTTTGAATAATTGGGCCACAATCGTTCGGGTGATCCGAGAGTTGACCTCCTTATGCGGAGACAGCACGCCGTTGGGGGAGTAGTAGAAGCAGGTTTGCAGACATGGAGGCGGGAACTCCGACACCAGAGTGAAACCGGGAGTGTCACGCACTTTGGAAGCCAAATACTCAGTCACTTCAAACGCATGGTCAATACGCTGCCCATAGCCTTTAGTACCGTACCAATTCCACCCCAGATAAAGTTTGAGGGCGTCGGCTCGTCGTCCACAGCCCATTGTTCCGTCAGCAAGGTCGAAGTTTTCGCTTCCCTCCGAACTGTTATGGAACAGGTAAGGAGCCTGCAAGGAATTTGCGCGTTGGAACGTCCGCTCATCTGGCACCAGCAGAAATGAGCATGTGCAGGGAACCCCCAGCATCTTGTGAGGGTTCACTGTGATGCTGTTGGCGCGGTCGACTCCTTTGAGCTTGTAGCGATGCTTTTCTGAAAATGCGACATTTCCTCCCCACGAACCGTCCACATGCAGCCACAGCTTGTGCTTTTCAGTGATATCGGCAATAGAAGCAAAATCGTCAAATGATCCATACACAGTGGTACCAGCAGTGGCGTTCACATACAACGGGGTGAATCCGCTTTGGATGGCTTCCAAAATCCTGGCCTCCAGATTGCTGACGTTCATAGTGCCATCTGAGTTCGTTTTGACCTTGAACAGGGCCTTGCTTCCCAGACCACAAAATATAGCAGCTTTCTCCACACTGTAGTGGCAGTGGTCGCTTGAGAAAATGGCGAACTTGGTGGTTCCGATACCCTGCGTCTTCGTTTCGGGAAACAAGATGCTGCGAGCAATGTGCAGACTCGTCTGATTTGAGTATGATCCACCTGGAAACGTCAATCCTGCTGAGCGCGGTGAGCTGAACCCGAGGAGCTTTGCATATTCGTGACCAGTGCGCTTCTCTATTATCGTTAGAGCAGGCGAGACGGTGAACACATGGGAGTTGGTGTTCAAAATCGACAGCAGCAGATCAGACGCTACCCCGACTGGATTCGTCGACGCATACAGCTTGTCCAGAAACCCCTGGTTCCATGTCACCACCGAGTTGTTCAAAATAACGTCCACATTGGCGAACAGGCCCTTTATTCCTGTCCCATCCGCTGGAACCGACACCTTGAGCTGCTGGTTTAGATCGCGCGCGTCTGCGTAGGTGCCGACCTTGCCGTCTGCCGAGTCCGCGATGCTGACGTAGTCCACAATAACCTCAGTGAGTCCTCGGAGTACCTGCTCGAGTTCGCTCACTCGGTTCTCCTCCAGCCGGCTCCGAATGTTCTTCGATTTCGTCATGACTGAGGATGATGCGGCAGAGATGGTCCGAAATCTGCCTATACAAATGTAAGTTTATATACATACATACCTATAGCGCGATAGATGTGGAAAATTGCCTTATTAGGACGAGATTGTATTGTTTCAAACTAAATTAATGAAAATGTTTAGAACCATCGTTATCTGTTTTAAGTGGTATCGTATCATGACGACAATCGACGAACCTGTCACAAACGAGAAATGGTGGGACAGACTTGACTTCTCGGAGTCATCGCGGAACTAGTCTCGGAGTGGTTCCGCCCGCGGAAGTTCTTGTAAACTTTCACCGAAGACGCAGAAGAGCTAAAAAAAAATCGAAAGGCCTCCTGTGTATTTATCTGAACCATGAACGGCAACTATCGGTACAAAGGTCTATGCGGTATAACATGTATCTCATTGTTATGGTATGCTCTGTTCATCGTTCTGCGAAGGTCTACTTCAGAGCGCTAAACTCAGGGGAAATGCATGGTTCCGTCAGTAGCCGCGACAATTTGCGGCTTGTCGGTATTGGCTGGCTGGGCACATGGAAAAACCCCCGCAGGTACCCCGCATCCGTCCATGTATAAATAATGCATCAAAGGAAAATGATTTAACCGTTGGGTCAGCTTCGTCGTACTTTGGGGCATCGTTTTTCCCGGAGTTCACAGCTTTAAATATTTGCATCGTTATTGGCATAGCATTTACACCATTTGCCAATGATTGTTAAAGGGATCACTGTCACTGTCCGGGCTCTGAGCCGTCGCCGAGACTGTCCCGCGCTGCGGAACTCGTGTAGGTCCATATCGTCGAAAGTTGTCAGTTCTGCTGATGAGGCCATTAAGGACATCCGCTCCAACATCACGCTGCTGTGTGGTGGTTTTGGACTGTCAGGAGTCCCGGATACGCTGATTGATGCGCTGGAAAAGAGGCCAGATGTCACCAATATCACCGCTGTGTCCAACAACGCAGGCATCGACGGTTCGGGGCTGAGCAAGCTGCTGGTGTCGGGTCAGATAAAGAAGATGATTGCTTCTTATATCGGTGGCAACAAGACCTTTGAAAGCATGTATCTCAAGGGCCACATAGAGCTGGAATTGACTCCACAGGGCTCAATTGCCGAGAAGTGCAGAGCTGGTGGTGCTGGAGTGCCTGCTTTTTATACTGCGACTGGCGTCGGGACATGGGTCGAGCAGGGCAAGCTCCCCGTTAAGTATGGTCCTGGTGGCTCAGTGATCAAGACGAGCAAGCCAAAAGAGACGCGAGAGTTTGACGGTCGCAAGTTTCTGCTCGAGCATGCCATTGTAGGCGAATACGCATTCGTTAAGGCATATAAAGCTGATACACTGGGGAACTGCTACTTCCGCGGATCTGCGCGCAATTTTAACAGTGTGATGGCCCGTGCTGGCAAAGTGACCATCGTAGAGGCCGAGCACATTGTGTCACCAGGCGATATTGCTCCTGAGGACGTCCATGTGCCTGGCATCTATGTGACGAGCGTGATCCAGTCGACGACGCCCAAGAACATCGAAATTTACAAGTTCAGTGAGTCGTCGCCAGACACAAAGTCCGTCAGCGAGCTGCCGCCGGCAAAGCGTGCTGCTGCCGAGCGCAGAGAGCGCATCGTGCGACGAGCAGCCCAGGAGTTCAAGAACGACGGGTTTGCCAACCTTGGTATTGGCATGCCCACTCTGGCGCCCAACTATCTTCCTCCATCTGTGTCTGTGACGCTACAGTCTGAGAATGGCATCCTGGGTCTCGGCCCCTATCCCAAGCGAGGCGAAGAAGACCCTGACTTTATCAATGCTGGCAAAGAAACCGTGACGCTGCTGCCAGGAGCGTCGCTGTTTGGGTCCGAGGAGTCGTTTGCAATGATTCGAGCTGGCAGAGTCGATCTCACTATCCTCGGGGCCATGCAGATTTCCGAGTTTGGCGATCTCGCCAACTGGGCCATTCCGACTATGGTCAAAGGCATGGGAGGTGCTATGGATCTGGTGGCCAACCCGGCCAAGACCCGTGTGGTAGTGGTGTCGGAGCATACAGACAAGAATGGAACGCCTAAGATTGTGAAGTCGTGCACTTTCCCATTGACAGGCGCCAAATGCGTGTCCCGGATTATCACTGATCTCGCAGTGTTTGACGTGGATGCGGAGTCCGGACTGACCCTCATAGAGCTCTTCCCCGGCGTCACCGTTGACGAAGTGCGGCAAAAGACCGAGCCGGCCTTTAGGATCAGCAAAGACCTGAAAACTGTCGAACTATAGACGAATTGGTGGTGTTGTTATTGTTATTGTTATTGTTATTGTAGTGTAGCTTGTCCCAGTTTAACAAGATGGCTAATAGCTAGTGTGCATCAAACTGTGCATTTGCATGCATGCCAGTACTGCACGGCTCGTAATGTAGTAACTGTCGAGAAGCTCCATGCGTGCATAAAGGCTTGGCTACTCCGTACTGTAGGTCTCACTCTTCCAATCTCGCTCTTCCAGACAGGGCGTTGCGCGTTTTGTAATCGCGGTTTATATCTGCACTTATTGCGATGGTTGCAGCTACCTCGACACTGAGTCAGACAGGCGTTCTCGGCGGCCGGAACCCGCTCGAGTATTCTGCTTCGGACCCGTTGGCTCTGTTTATTGTTCAGGTATGCCTGTTGAGTCGCAGAAGCCAGACCTAACCAAAGTCATTTATTATCATAACGCTGAGCCGGCTGCTGCACTGGCCGCTTTCTTATATGAAGCAACCCCGAGTCATTGCCGAAGTAATCTGTGGAATCCTGCTTGGTAAGCTCACACGTGAACTCGGTTGCATCTGGCTGCTTATGATAAGCCTTGAGCCTGTGCAAACCACTGACTTGACCTGGACTAACTCCAGGGCCATCGGTAATGGGCCATGTCCCTCACTTCACCAACACTATCTTTCCCACCGCGGCAACGCCCTGCCTGACCACGGTGGCTAACTTGGGACTCATCATGTTTCTGTTCTTGGTGGGACTAGAGGTAGATATTGGCTATATGAATCGCAATCTGAAAATTGCGCTCACAGTGGGTGCATTGGGCATGGTATTCCCATTCGGACTAGGATATGTCGTCGCCATTGGCCTGTATAATCGTGAGGACATCGACAAGACTGTCTCCTTCGGAGTGTATGGTCTGTTCGTAGCAGTTGCTCTGGCCATCACTGCGCTGCCTGTGCTGGCGCGGATTTTGACTGAGCTGCGTCTGTTGCGCGACCGAGTTGGTACCATTGTGCTTTCTGCAGGAATCGCGAACGACTTGGTTGGCTGGATTCTTCTGGCGCTGGTAGTGACGTTGGCCAACGAATCGAAGGGCATTCATACGCTCTACGTGATTTTACTGGTGGCAGCATGGTTTCTGCTGCTATGTTTTGCGGTGCGCCCCGCGCTCAAGTTCATGCTGCGCAAGTCTGGTGGCATTGAAAAAGGCCCTTCCCAGCTTGATATCGCTGTTATTGTTCTGATTGTATTTGTGTCTTCCTTCTACACTGACATCATTGGGGTGCATCCCATTTTTGGTGCTTTCCTCAGCGGTATCATCATCCCTCGTGACAACGACTTTGTTGTCAAATTAACAGACAAAATCGAAGACTTCATAGCTGTGGCACTGCTGCCTCAGTACTTTGCGTTGGCTGGACTTGGCGTGAACCTGGGACTATTGAACGACGGCACCACTTGGGGATATGTATTTGCCCTCATCTTTATTGCATTGATTGGCAAAGTTTTCGGAGGAACTCTTGGTGCCAAGTTCAACGGTCTGCTCTGGCAGGAGTCCGTTGCTGTGGGTGTGTTGATGTCCTGCAAGGGAATCGTTGAGATTGTGGTGTTGACAGTTGGTCTCAACTCGGGAATTATCAGCCAGAAGGTCTTCAGCATGTTTATCGTCATGACTCTCGTAACAACGTTTTTGACCACGCCGCTCACGGTGCTGCTCTACCCGCCGTCGTACCGGCAAAAGGTCAACAAATGGAGAAATGGCGAGATCAATTGGGATGGTACACCTGTTATCATTGAGACATCAATAGATGTAGAGCACGGTATTCTTGGCGAAAAGATTTCACGGCTGGTGGTGCTGCTTAATAACGTTGAAACCATTTCGGTGACGATGACGTTAACCAAGCTGCTTTCCGCTCATAATGACTCCAATTTGGGCCAAAAGGTTGAGGTTTTCGGTGTTCGGCTGCTAGAGCTGTCCCAGAGGACCTCCGATCTTATCCAGGCGACATCGGATGCTGAAATCACCGACGATCCTATTCTGGATATTGTCCAGACTTTTGCAGAGATGAACAATGTTCCGTTCAGTGGCAGAGTTGCGTTCACGACGGCGAAGGATCAAGGCTCTTTCTTGGCCACCATTCCCACCCATGCTTCTGACTTTGTGCTTGTGACCTGGGACGATTTCAAATCCAATGCGTATTCACGAAAGGGTAAGTCAAAAGCAGACTCGCAAATGGCCTTTTTTAGTGAAGAGGTATTCAGGAACGCGTCGTCCCAGGTCGGGCTATTTGTCGACCGTGGTATCAGTATTCCAGTTGAAGCGAATTCACATCTGGCTGCTGCTCCGTATCGCCACAGAGTTTATATACCTTATTTTGGGGGCTCCGATGACCGTGCTGCATTGAACCTAGCCTTGCAGCTAGCCGAGAGCCCTTTTGTCAAGCTATTCATTGAGGTTATTTCTTATGGGACTAGTCTAAAGCCCACGACGTCATCCACGTCAGCTGAGGATGATATCACTGTCAGCGGAACAGCTGCCTGGGAACTGGTGTCAAAGGCAGTTGCTGAAACTGAGGAAGCAGAGAGGAATCGTATTGAGTTATCTCACTCTGATATAAATGCTGAAGAGGTTTTCGAGCATGTTCGCCAATCGATATCCCAAGCATTCCACGAAGAGTCAGGTTTATCGGCCACCCGCGATTTGGTCGTCATAGGAGCCACGGGAGAGGGAATAAATGATCCCACTGGTGATGACAGTCTTTCTTTCCTCGGTAGTTTGACCTCTAGTTTGCTGGCCGAAACTACTATCAGGTCTTCATTCCTTGCCTGTAGAGGACCCTCAGTATCTGTTCAACGTCCCTCTTCCATGACGAAGCAGTCTGCTATCTGATCGTCTAGACTTGAAGATTTCTGGTCTCTTCAGTGTAGAATATTAGGAATGGTAGATATCTTTTTTTTTTTTTCAATATCGATGCGATATGTAATTATAGCTACACGGAGGTTCAAATAATACACTAACCACCCTTCTACAGGACCTTAGAGTATTCTGCCTACTATATCAATTCAATCGTATCTTAATCTTGTTATGGGTCTCATACGAAAATGAGTTTGATGAAATAAATCAGTCCAGGTCTGCTACTGGAAGACCGTCAACTAGAGTGGCGCGCACAGAAATCTTATCAAGTGCCTCTTTAGATCTCTGAATAAACAGTTCCTTGGCTTCTTGGCGGGTTGTAAGAACGAAGTCCTTATGGATATGCCAGTCCCCGACAGATACACCATATTTACCAGCAAATTCTTCGTCTTGCACTCTGGAATGCTCTACAATCAGCTCACTTTTGACTCCAAACACAGCATCACCTGTCTCGTAGGGATCCCCTTTGAGGTACAATGCCGTTATTAGCTCGTCATATCCGGGCTTGTTGATTCTAAAATGAATGTGCGAAGGACGATATGGATGCCGCCCTAAGGATTGGAGCATTTGCCCTACAGGCCCATCATAAGGGATAGGATATGGCACTGGTAAAACAGCCCGCACCCAAAAGTCTCCATTGGGCTCTGTATGAACAATTCCACGACAGTCTGGTCCTTCTCTGTCTGAGTATTGTGTATCATAATGGCCTGTTGAGTCAGTTTCCCAAATATCGATTGATGCTCCAGCAATAGGTCTGCCACTGGTATCTTTTAAAGTGCCAGTCAGAATGCAAGTTTCACCTTTTCCTTCTGAGGATATCGAGCTGCCATTGTCGAACTTCAATGCATCATGTGTATGAAATGGGCCTAGGAGAGTGCCAATAGTGGCATTTGACGGTTTTGGGTGGCTCATTCCATCCACAAGCACTGACAGACCCAAAGTATCCGACAACAATATAAATTCCTGTCTAGTGTCCGAACATGTCTGTCCAACTTTAGTTAAAAATTCTATTCCTTTCATCCATTCGTCTGTTGTCAACCTGGTTTCTCGAGCGAAGTCATGGAGGTGCTGCACAAGTCTGAAAATAATAAATCTCAGTCGTGGATCAGGGCATTGAGAGTTGATGATGTTCGTGTTTTCTGTAATGTTCTCGTCAGTCATGTTCAGCAGCACAGTCTTTTTCAAAGACTCAGCGGATACCATTTTGACTAAATGCAACTGTTCTATTGTATTTCGAAGCTGAACATATTTATAGCTTTTCAAGCTGAGACAGACTTCTGTGGGCTGAATCTTTATCCGGGGTAGGTAATGCGTAATGCATGCCCCGCAAACCCCGCATCTCCGGCAAGAACTGATGTCAAGGACTAGAAAGGAAAGACAAAACATATAGCCACCAAGTCCTGAAACATTTTACTAAATAAGGGGATGTAGAAGGCTTTCCACACTGTATGTTGTACAATACGGCATGGACTGAAGCTGAATCAGCAAGCACCACTCCATTTAGGTTCTGGCTGTGAATCTATCTATTTTGAAAGCAGGCATATCGAGGAATTTATAAATAACTTTCGATCCATCAATCGATTAGACTGTCGAACAACAACCACTATTGCAATACTGGTGTTGTAAGTGAAAGAAATTTACTTCTATTTCACCAAATCATGACATAATTTCTAGATAATTGCGCGATCATGGAATTACGGTAGCATAGTGCTATAGACATCCAATTGTCGCACAGAAACAGTCTTGCGATCTGTAACGACTTCTGTGATTCCGTTGACTGCATGAGACTTCAGTGATTATTTCATGCAACAAGAAAACCGAAAGCAATGGTTGCTTGAGGTCATATATAGAGCCAATTCCGTAATACGAAAACAAGTCTCTTCAGATCCGCGGTCTCGGATAAAATCAGTTCCTCGCTGATAAACAATATTTGCGGCTGCGCTACTTTACGAACCTATATAGGGCTTACGTTAGCACAGTATGTCAATGTACTGTAAACTCTGAACTCAACATCAACTTGTTCCACAATACATTCAATGTCGACTAATAATTCTGAACCAGCAAGATTTGGACTAGAAAGTCAAATCAAGAGGAACCCTCACGTATGTTGCGTTATGCAATTGGCTTGAATCAACTAAACTTTAGAAAGACTTAAACAAAGTACAGCAGGAAAGGCCGGAGTTTGAGAAGGACCTCCAGTGGCATTATACTCGACCCGTGGACCTCCATTGGCAAGTAGGATCGGGAGCCACGGATGATGAATGGAAGAAGCATGAGAAAATTGAGCTTGATCCCTACGGTTCCAACAGAAGTCCTGTCGACAACTACAAGCTGCTGATTTCAGCTGTAACACCACGGCCAATTGGATTTGTCTCTACTGTTTCGAAGAGCGGAGTGCCGAATTTATCTCCTTTTTCCTATTTTACATTTGTTAATCATGATCCGCCGATATTTGTACTTGGCTTTTCGAAGGGAACGGGTAACCCGAAGGATACTGCTTCGAATATTGAGAGTACTGGAGAGTTGACCATAAACATCATCTCAGAGTGGTTCGTGGAGGCTGCAAACTATACTAGCATCAATGCGCCAACTGACATCGATGAATGGAAATTGTCGGGTCTTACTCCTGTTGCGTCTACTAAGGTAAAGCCCCCTCATGTTGCGGAGTCTGCTTTTTCTGTTGAAGGCAAGCTTGTGCATAGTCATGAGTGGATATCTAAGGTGAGTGGAAATGCCAGTGGTACGCTGTACATTGTTGAAGGAGTCAATTTCCATGTCAGAAGAGATGTGATCAATGAGGATCTAAATAACATTGATCCTGCAAAGCTTAAGCCCGTCTCTCGTCTAGGAGGTATTACGTATGGACGAACTGTGGCAGGCTACGAGCTCATGAGACCAGACTATGCTTCTGAATCACAGAAAGAAGAGTTTCAAACCTTACTGAAATAGACAAATTTATTCTACTAATTAGAATTGATGATACTAGACTATTCTTTTACTAATAACCCCGCGTAGCCTTGGCCAGTAGACATACACATAGACAGTACTCCAAGTTCGCCATTCAGAGAGTCTAGTCCATTTATCAATGTTGCAACTAATCTGCAGCCAGTCGCTCCTAGTGGGTGGCCAAGAGCAATGGCACCGCCATGCGGATTAACCTTGTCTATGTCCAGACCGAGCTTCTCGACACAGTACACAGACTGACTTGCAAAAGCTTCATTGAGCTCCCAGATATCAATATCTTTGGTTTCCAGACCTAGACGTTCCAACAAAGCAGGAATTGCAGCTGCAGGCCCGATTCCCATCAGACTAGGGGTTACACCAACTGTGATTGATGAAATGAATCTCGCGATTGGTTTAAGACCAAGCTGATTAGCATATTCCCGTGTTGTCAGTAGTGTGGCCGAGGCACCGTCAGAAATTTGTGATGAATTTCCTGCAGTCGTGGCTCCATCTTCTGCAAACACCGGCTTTAAGCCAGAAAGACCCTCTATAGATATCGTTTTGCGTATGCCATCGTCTCGTGACACGACAAATTCCGGGGTCTTGACTCCATTTTCATCCATGTGGTAAGCCTTCAGAGGAACAATTTCTTTCACAAAATGCCCATTTTCTGTCGCCTTGGAAGCACGCGTATGGCTGAGATATGCAAATTGATCCTGGTCTGACCTGCTCACACCGAATCTTCGTGCAACATTTTCAGACGTGATCCCCATTGGCATCAAAACAGCCTTAGCCTCTTCGTTTGCTATCTGAAGAAGGTCCTTAGAAACTCGAGAAGGAATTCCACGATGTGGAAAGTAATCAAACGTCATGGACTCAACTCCTGCTGCAATGCCTACCTTTATGTCCTTCGAACGGAGAGATGCCGCAATGTACGACATGGCTTGGGCGGAAGACCCACACTGTCTATTAATAGTATTCGTAGTAGTAGTTTCAGGAAACCCAGCACACTTTACAGCCAGAGCACTTGATTTCTGTCCCCCAAGGGACTGGAGAACTGTTCCAACAAGAACGTCATTTACCTCTTTGGGGCTGATACCTGTTCTAGAAACGGTAGCGCTTAAGACACTAGCCAACAATTGTTCGGGATATGTATCTTTGAAGCCGCCTTTTTTACTCCTGGTAACGGCCGTGCGTAATGCCGATATAATGACAATATCTGACGGTGACTTGTTCAGGACTTTTCTTAACCCTTCCTTTAACATATTTGGCCTGGAATATTAGGATTTGCGGGGGTTTATAACGGAGTCTTGCCCTTACCGCTTAATGGATAAATCCTTAACCGCTCCTTCCGTACCGCTCGATTGTCATATATCATTTTCAAATCATCGGATAGTGTCTTGTGACACCAGCAAATTGAATGAGAATTATCGCATAGAAATGTTACTGTTGTCACAAATATGTATACGTAGACAGTCTATATCT
This sequence comes from Sugiyamaella marilandica, assembly GCA_030563205.1. Classification (NCBI taxonomy): domain Eukaryota; kingdom Fungi; phylum Ascomycota; class Dipodascomycetes; order Dipodascales; family Trichomonascaceae; genus Sugiyamaella; species Sugiyamaella marilandica. The sequence goes on along the minus strand of JAKUBH010000009.1, from coordinate 210,520 downwards.
GTAGGTGATGATCCGCCTCTCACCAAGATTATCGCGCTAAATTCACAGGTAATAAGTTGGCTGAAAATAAAAAATATTGATAAAAAAGTAAAAACTATAAAAGTGAAATAAGGAAGAGTACTGACAGCTGGATGAGCTGTTGACCACTTGAACATGTCTTGCCACCTCAATCGACTGATCGCATGTTTATAGTTAAGCTTGCATGCATATGCGTCTTCGCGCGGCTACGACAAGAAAGTAAATAGCGAAGCTTCTGGAGTAACTTGAAAGTTTTATGGTGTCAGAAGCCTCATATGGGGATTTATGATATCAGTGATGTTGTTGAATGAGATGTTTGCTCAGTTAGCTTGCAGATGAATTACAATAGCTATTTTTTAAGATAATAGATGTCGCTACTTTTCTTTAAATCATCGTCTATGCTCTAAATGCTGTCTTTGTTGAAAAAACAAACCAGTCTCTAGTCTACATAGTAATGATATCGCGCTGTATTTCAGTAATACGGTAGAGACTTCGAGTTCTGCACATGGCTTGAGACAATTCAAAAGTGTCTCAGAATGATCACTTTATGTTGTTTGGCAATACTCCAAGATATATAAGCACACTATTGCTCAAGAAAATTTTTATTGACGATTCTTTTCACCTTCAGGCACCTGCTCTCACGATAGTTGTCATCTTTTACAATTACTTTTAATACCAGTAAGTCGAAACTCTTTTGGTTAGAGTACCTGTAAGAATACTTGACTTGCGCACTTATCCGTCTTCTGTTAATAATCTGGATTCCTCGCTATTCCACGCTCTATCCATATTCATCCATAAAATCATCTGATGCCTTTCTCGTTAGCTTTTATTTAAGAATAGGGACGTTTATTATAGTTCAGGCATTGAATGATCGCTATGCATGCGTTAAATGGAAAGTTGCATGATTGTTGCTAGGGCGATCGTCGAGAGGCATGAGTCGAAATTCGATTAAAGGACACAGACCTAATTTATGTGTCTAGTGAGATAATTTAAATTATTAAATCTGGATTGCCATAGAATGGATGAGAATCAGTTAAATGATTCGACTCCAGTACTGGTGGACCTTCAGGGCCTCGATGCCTGGTCAGTAGATCAAGGTGAATTGGAGAGAGATATGGCCAAAAAGGTAAGGCACTGCATGGTTGCTGCGAATGATGCTAACTATAGGCGGATGAAGCAATGGCAAAGAGGGATGAAGAACTTGACATCAAAAGGTTAGACAAGTCTGAGAAGATAAAACAAGATCTTATGAATCGGATTCAGAAGCTCGAAGCTCGCCTGTCTAATCGGAGTACGAAGATTTCGCAGCGCGAAGATATTAGGAAGGAAATTGACAGGATTCGTAAGATGGATTTGGCACCGGTTATTCGAGATATAACCGACATAAAAAGTCGAATGGAAGACCGGAAACTTGGCTCAGGATCAGTTTTAAGTTTTTCTGGAGTAGGTACTTCTCGATTGGCAGGAGAGTCTGAGCATGATTTCCTTGTCAGAACGGGGAAAATAACTCCGTTTTCAAAATCTGATACATACAGTGGAATCACTCAGAGGCCTGGGATGTCACATCAAGAACTGAGAATTCCAGGGATGGAATTAGAGGCATTTGATGGTGCGGAAACGGAGGATGAAGATTTTTCAAAGCACATTTCAAAGAAGGTACGGCGTGAGGATGATGAAGTTGTGCACGAGTATGAGTCGGCATCAGAAAATGCAGAAGCAGATGGTGAATCTCCAAGTCAATCAGATCAGGAGTATTTAGATAATGATGTTACAAATGTCGATGGAAGTATGGATGATGAAGATGATGATGTCGAAATGAACAAAAGCCAGATAGAGAAAGCTAGAAATGATACTTCACTGAAAGACTTGGACGATGGCAATATGACTATATATGAGAATCGGTTAAATTCTTGGGTGAATAAAAGACAATTATACAGGAAGCATCTGAATTCAGATTGGCATGATGACGGAAATTTAAAAGAGTGGGAACGACCTCATCCAATAGAGTCCGATGCTGTGATTGAAGCTGACTTTAAAATCCCTGGCGACGTTTATGCAAGCTTATTCGACTATCAGAGAACTGGAGTGCAGTGGTTGTGGGAACTTTATTCTCAAAAAGTCGGTGGAATCATCGGAGATGAAATGGGCCTGGGAAAGACGATCCAAATAAGTGCTTTTCTTGCTGGACTTCATTATAGCAAGAAGCTGGAAAAGCCTGTATTGATAGTGTGTCCGGCCACTGTTTTAAAGCAGTGGGTCAGTGAGCTTCATCGATGGTGGCCCCCTCTAAGAGTTGCTATTCTTCATTCGATTGGGTCTGGTATGACAGTGACTAAAGAAGAGATTCTGGAAGCTGCGCTCGAGGAGGCGGCTCCTGGACAAAGAATTGAATCATCAGGGCTAAAAGCGAGGGCTGGTGCCAGTTCATTGATTAATTCCATCATGTCTAATGGACATGTTCTGGTGACCACATATGTGGGAATGCAAATCTATGCGCGCTACATTCTACCGAAGCAGTGGGGTTATTGCGTATTAGATGAAGGACATAAGATTCGCAATCCAGATGCCGATATCTCTCTGAAATGCAAGCAAATAAAGACACCTCATAGAATTATACTGTCAGGAACGCCCATTCAAAATAATCTGACTGAGTTATGGAGCTTATTTGACTTTGTATTCCCCGGACGTCTCGGCACCCTTCCAGTCTTTCAGAGTCAGTTTGCTATTCCTATCAACGTCGGTGGATATGCAAATGCCACGAACATCCAAGTCCAAACTGCGTACAAATGTGCAGTTGTTCTCAGGGACATAATTTCTCCGTATCTTCTGCGACGGATGAAAATAGACGTCGCGGCAGACCTGCCCAAGAAAAGTGAGAAAGTCTTGTTTTGTCGCTTGACAAAGATCCAACACGATATGTATGAAGCGTTCCTGAAGTCTGATGAGATGAAGTCCATTATGTCAGGTAAGCGGCAAGTCTTGTTTGGAGTCGACATCCTGCGCAAGATCTGTAATCATCCGGACCTTGTGGAAAGGGAAAACTTGCTGAAAAATCGCAATTACAATTATGGTGCACCGTCTAAGTCGGGCAAGATGCAAGTTGTCAAGGCTCTTATAGAGCTTTGGGCGTCTCAGAATCATCGGACGCTTCTGTTTACCCAGACGAGACAAATGCTAGACATCTTAGAGTTGCTTTTAGAGGGACTTCGACGCGAAAGAGGATTTGACTATTTACGCATGGATGGGTCCACTCCAATCGGGCAGCGCCAGGAACTGGTGGACAAGTTCAACAATGACGACAGGAACAAAGTGTTTCTACTAACAACAAAGGTTGGTGGGTTGGGTGTGAATTTGACCGGTGCAGATAGAGTAATTATCTATGATCCGGACTGGAATCCATCGACAGATGTTCAGGCAAGAGAAAGAGCATGGAGGCTGGGGCAGAAAAAAGATGTCATTATATACAGGTTAATGACATCGGGTGCGATCGAGGAGAAAATCTACCATCGGCAGATTTTCAAGCAATTCCTGACCAACAAAATTCTGAAAGATCCAAAACAGCGTCGATTCTTCAAGATGAATGACCTTCATGATCTATTTTCTCTAGGGGATTCAGAGGAAGGCACCGAAACTGGGGGTATGTTTTCAGGTGCCGAAAGAGCGGTTAATGCTGCTGGTTCTGCCGGTGACGAGCGTGTGAAAAAGGAAGATGATCTAGAAGCTGTGGTTGGCATGTCTGGAGTGTCTGGTGTGGAGGACTTCCATACGACGGATGATGCGTCGAAAGGTGAAGGCACGCGAAGTAAAGGAAGTAATACCTCTGAGAATAGCATTCTGGAAGGCATATTTGCGAAATCCGGCGTTCAAAGCACTTTGGAGCATGATGTTGTGATGGAGGCTTCTCGTCCTGATACAGTACTTGTAGAGCGGGAGGCGTCTAGAATAGCAAATCAAGCCCTTGATGCATTAAGGGAGTCAAGAAGGGAGACTCGGAGGGCAAAGATTGGTACTCCCACGTGGACAGGTAGGTTTGGTAGTGCTGGTAATGTGGCTTTATCTAGTAGGGATTCGGAAGGACGTGCGTCTCCGAGCAGTGGACTACTTTCTTCGGCATCTATTCTTCAAGGAATTCGCCAAAAGAAGGAACTTGAAAAGGAACGACTCTCGGGCTCAGCTGTCGACCAAGATATCTCCAAAAGAACTGAGATGCTCAGGAGGATTGCAGAATATCTTGGTGGTCGTCCTGGTTACTCTGCAAGTTCTGCAGAAATATTAAATGCTTGTAATCTCAAGCTTGAGGACAGTCAAGAAGTGGCTAATATACGCCAATTACTTAAGCGGGTTTCTGACTGGGAAGGTATCAGAGCTAAATGGGTGTTAAAAGATGAGTTTAAACCCAAAGACGTGTAATCTGTTAACATTATTTATTACTATATTATTCCTTCGATTCGTCAGTTCAGCAGGTGTTGGTACATATATGTCGCGATAGTTATATGCACACGACACTAATCATCGAAATCTCTGTTATGAGCTTCTATTTCCAGCTGTTGAAGCAGAGTCTCCATGATGGCGTGCCTTTTCAAGGCAATTCTACGTCCAATGTCGGTTTTCATGGTATCTTTCAACATTAGCAATTTGTCAAAGAAATGCTTATGTGCCGTATCAACAGACTTGTCGTCTACGTATAGCGGTCTTCGTGTTGCACCCGAATATGCTGAAACTCTCATGATTCCTATCGCGCCAATGGAGTCTATTCTATCCGCATCCTGGACGCTTAATTAGTCAATTTTACTAGACATCGTACTCACCAAAGAAATTCCGTAGCATTTTCATGCCAACTGGTCCAATGGCCAGATGCTTTAAGCGCCTTTTCTCTGGTGAATCCGGTGTCGCGCACTATTTTAATAACCGTATCTGACTGGTCAATCAAAACGCCGGATGCCAGCATTATCTCCTGCATCTCCATGACGATGCTTTCAATGGTTTCACTGTTCGAAGTGTACTTGTGATCTAGTAGGTCGTGAAAAAGGGCTGCCAACTCAACCACCAGCAGATCCACAGGACCAGGGACAGACTTCGCGATCTTGACAGCCAGGTCTCGCACACGGAGCACATGAAACCGGTCATGGGAGGGATCATTTTCCTCCATCTTTAGCTGCATGAAGCTCTCCGCTAAGGCGATTGCCCTTCCAGATACAGACATGCCCAACTTGGAGCCTCTACTTAGGCTCGCGACTCCACAAAATCGAAGGTGAATTTAAATTTATAGCTACGCTTCCGTGCTGCGTCAAGGTTTGGGGGTATCGCCTAAAATGTACTTGGACAACGAACGACGTACTCTCCACACAATCTTGTTAGCCTTTCAATAATCCGAACACGAGCAGATGGCATATTTATGGGGAAGTAGAAGTGATTTATTTTATTCATCAACTTGTGAATCATTCTTCTATTTTCTTTCGATATATCTTCTTGTATAGCGTTTACACTTGCAATTTAAACCGCATATGACAAGATGGGAATGACAAACCCCGCACTTCAGACACAACGGCACGACATATTTTCACTCAGCAGATCTACATTTCGTATATTCGAAAGCGAACTGTCGGTGCTTTAATGATATACCAATTCTGACAGCTGATAATTTGTGACTTACATAACATTTCTTTTTCACTCACGTGATATACTTTATCTCATCTTTCTTTGCTTTTTAAAATAAAAGTTTTTGGGATATCCTTCGGTCGGGCAAGACCGAAGATAATCCGATATGGTGTAATGGCTAGCACAGTTCGCTCTCACCGAGCAGATCGGGGTTCGATTCCCCGTATCCGAGACTGCTTTTTGTCAAGTACTCTGCTGTCTTTTGTAGTGGCTGTGATGAGCGATCCTACTTACATATCCAGCCGGGCTATATAACAAATCTGTTAAAAAGAAAGATCAGAAATAAGCGAGTTCAACTTTTACTTCTTCATTTACGTGTTTTTGCAACATGAGCTTACTACGCACGAGATGTAACCGAATAAACCACTCATTGCCTTATCAAAAAAGTTCAATTTAACTGAAAAATCTGAGTATATTTAAACACTTCCCTTCTCCGCTTCTCCAGTGAGCAGAGTGATCTCATAAGTTCGGAACAGGCGAGTTGGAACTTTCTGGTCAAACATAATGTCAATCTCATCAATGGTCCTACCCTTGGTCTCTGGAAGGCGGAAGAAACACCAGACAACTCCCATGATCGCAAACGCGCCAAAGAAAAATCCAGACTTTCCCCTCCAGTTACCCTCAGACACATTGAGCATATAAGGAGCTCCCACAGCCAGCGCAATGGAGAACACAGATCCCGTTGCAGCAGCAATTGCAATAGTCTTACTCTTAAGACGAGTAGATGGGGCCTCACCGAAGTACACGAAACAGATGGGACCAATAGTCAACTGATAGACAAATGTAAGCAGATCAAGACTCGCCGCCTGTGCCCAGCTAATGCTGGGTCGCGAACTATAGTGTGGGGCAACATCAAGAAAGCCGATGATGAACAGGAATACTGCCATAACTGCCAGACCATCCATATAGATATGGCGTCTGCCAACGAACGACATGAGTGGCCACGAAAGGCAAGTGGCCAAGAACCCAATAGCAGTATTGCCCACACTCATGTAAAAAGCATCCGACTGCACCAGACCAGCGAGTTCGAAGAAATAGGTGGCGTATCCGATGAGAGTGATTCCAGTGATAACTTGCCACAACTGCACCATGACAGTGACTTCTGTTCGGCGCAAGTTAATGCCCTTGAAGCAGTCCCAGTACGTGGTGGCCTCCTCAATTTCACGCTCATACAAGTTGGTCTGCTCGATCATAGCAAGAGATGCCGCAATGTCGACTTTGCCAGCTCGACACAGACGACGGAGCGACTTCTCTGCCTCCTCAATCCGGCCCTTACGAACAAGCCACACAGGCGATTCAGGGCAGAACACGATTCCCACCAAGAACAGCGGGCACCATGCCCACTGCACAGCAAACTGGGCTCGGTACGACCACTGGTCGGTCCTCGATTGCAAGCCAGCGGCAACTCCGGACGCGATGAACTGACCAATGACATAGGCCAAGTTCATAGACGCCTGAAGGATACCTCGCAGAGCAGTAGGACACACCTCGGCTGCATACGAAGGGGCCAGCACCAGGTAAAATCCGTAGGCTTGACCAGCCAAAAACTCAGCAGCAGTGAGCATCTTCACATCTCGAGAGAAGAACTGGACGAAGATGAAGGTCAGCGTCCACACATTACAGCAGAAGAAGGTCCTCTTACGTCCGAACTTATCGGCGATCCATGCACCTGCAAGGGCACCCGTAACCTGACCCACCGAGGTACCCATACTAAGGGCGGTCTGCCACCCGGCAGAAATGATGTACTCGCCCTGGTACAACTCGCCGTATTTCCGGTTGAACGCATTGAGCGCGAACAAATTGAAGATAACTCCTCCGTCATAGCCCACCATGACCAGACTGAATGCGAAAAACGCCGCCCAAAACATAGCCTGTGGGTACACTTTGAGAGCCTCCCATACTCCCAGTTCGTGATCAAAGTCGTTAGCGACCTTGGTCTGGCGCGCAAAATTGGCCATCGACTCATAGTGGTCGTCCACGACCACCACGGCTTCGTTTCTCTTCTCGTCCGACATTGTGCTGTTGTGAAGATGAGTAGCACACAGCGGAGTTGTTCATGTTTATATATGTGTAGATCTGTAGATATTGGAGGCCGGCGATTGGCGGTGCGCTAGATACCACCACAGGAACCCAGACTGCCAAGCCATCTATCTATGCAATCTGCACGATAAGACGTGTGTTCGGGCTCGAACTGAAATGCTAACTTGATTCGTACGCCGGATCATTATCTGTGCGTCAGGGCGGGGAGTTCCGTTCGGAAAAACTGGCGGTCCAAGCGCGCGCCCGAGTTAACACAATGCCCGGGTAAAGGTCTCGAGCGCCTGGACCGTATGCACCAGCAGTATCCGCGATGCGTTGAGTCGCTTAAAATAGGCAATATTACACCGGTGGGCATCACCAGGGCAGTACGAGCGAACTCCTGGCATCCACTCTCATCCCCTCTCTTCCCCCACGATAGGTGAAAACTGTTGGTGTTTCCATATCGCCCCCGCAATCTGCAGCGCGCTAACGGCGGTCATAAAATAATAAAAGCGATATGGATTTGCCGCCGTTACTGCTACTTGGGGCCTTGGCGTCCTAATAATGTTCTGGTCCTAATATGGGTTTTCCGCAAGGGATTCTGTGCCATGTCCATATCGATGGACTATCTGCTCGCTTAACACCGTTCCCCCCCGGAGATATCATTTCCGCGATAAGCAGTCCGCCCACCGGTTTCCCGTTCGGGTATATCAAAGTGAGATTATGCACATCAATGTTACACTCGGCGGGGAGGTGGTGCGGTCAATGTAGCATCCTCGTGAGATATGCTGGGCAGCGGGCCTACACGGGACTTATATTGAAGGACGCTTTGCCCTTTTCATCCAAAACTCGGTACACGGATCGCGCGCGGATCGAGACCGGGATATATACACAGCATACGTGGACATGACCAGTTCCTACGTTACAATTGTCAATTTAATTACCTGTTATAAAAGAACGCCACTTCTTCTGTAGAAGTTAGGAAATCGACGCAAATCCACGCAAATCGACGCTAATTGACGGGAAACCAACAAGCACAATGAGTCCAGTTTCGTGTATCGACACCTCTCCCCAGATTATCCACACCGGCAACCAACCTCCCGTAGGTATCGTGGAGGTGACTCCTAGCGAGGAGGAGAAGATAAGGGGAAGATTTGACGATAGCAACATTGAGCTGCTGTTGTCGGGAATGCACCGTGATGGCTGTGTTCTGATCAAGAATGTCATTGACCCCGCGCACTTGGACGTGCTGACGGAGTTCATGGAGAAGGATGCTGTTGAGGAGGCTAACAACCCTAATGTTCACAAGAACTTTGGCGTGACCGAGAACATCCAGCAGGGACCGCCTATCCATGGCAAGTACTTTTTTGATGACGTTTACCTGAACCAGATTCTCTTTCACGCCGTCACTCTGTATCTGGGTCCTGGTGCGCGAATGGACTTCATCCAGGGCAATACTGCACTGCCAGGTGGTTCTACACGCCAACCTGTTCACGCTGATGCTATGGGACCTCATCCTCCGTGCCCATTCTACGTGATTGCCAACTTTTCTACTGTCAGTACCAGTTCAGAGAATGGAGGTACTGAAATCTGGCTTGGCGGTACTCAGCACTATACTGACGCCCATCAGACTCCCTATGGTACGCGTGGAGCCACACGAATTAAGGACGAGGTTCTTGAGGAGCGAGCCAAGGTTCAGCCAGGTGTACAGCCTGAGATCCCGAAGGGTTCAATTTTGCTTCGAGACAACAGAGTATTCCACGCTGGAATGCCCAACCACACCGACCGGGCTCGTTGCATGATTGGCCTTGGATTTGGTGTCAATTGGCGCCAGCGACCCCAGAGGTTCCTGGTGCCAGAGGGTGAAGGTATCATGGAGAAGTTCTACAATGGCACTAAGCAGTGGGGTATAGTTCCGATGATGAAGGAGGTAAGCTTCGAGTTCTACAACAAGAACCGAAACAGCCATGCCTACTATTTCGGAAACAAGAGCGGTGACATCACGAAGTAGAAGCGTGTCAGTACGTAATATTTAAGGTAATTTGATAAGTTAGTTATATGGGATTACTAGTATATCGATATTGAAGATTTTTTCTATGTCTGCTGTTATCTGATAAATAAGTACAGTAGGTAGTGAGTGTATGCGGAGTTAGCTGCTCTATATACGCTTCTCTAACAACCATCGTCATTACGTAGCTGACAAACATCTGAAACACAAGGATGTCGGGCAGGCCAACAACATTGTCTACTTATTTAATTCTTTTGTCTGACCAAGTTACATCAATTCACATTATAACGCATCCAAATAATCAACTACTCTGCAACACTGTATCGGCCAGATTCACTGTGCATATTCTACATTTTCTTGGGCCTGCTTTTCAGCGTCGTGTGTGCTCTCCGTGATCGGTGCAGTATAAGGAAGGTTCCTGGCGACTTTAACTGTGTCAAAGATGCTCTTGGACTGAACGAAGATGGCATCAATCTCCTCCAAACTCCTGTTCTTGGTTTCAGGGAAGAAAAAGAAATAAACTATGAATGCAAAAGCGTTAATGCACGCATAGATAATGTAGTAACGCCATTCAATGGTAGCAAAGCCAACCGGAGTGACCTCAGCAATCATGAAATTGAATAACCAATTGGCAGAGGCAGACATAGCAGTCACCTTTGATCTGGTTCGCAGAGGAGCTATTTCAGCGGCATACATAAATGGGACAAGGAATAGGCCCACTGGGAAAAAAAAGAGTGCCACGAAGTAAAAGAATACCGACGCACTAGCAGCAGATTTACTCTGAAGATCCGATTCCAAGCCTGCCAAGCAAGCGGTAGCCACAAACATTCCTGCCGCGCCGACGAGGATCAACGGACGTCGACCAAACCTGTCGGCAATGAGTACGGCAAGGCCTGCTGAGAGGAACTGCCAAATCTGCAGACAACCAGAAATGATTCTCGCGATCGTTCCGGAATAGCCCAGAGTGGTCTGGAAAATGTCGTCCGAATAGAAAGTAATGATGTTAATTCCAGACATCTGGGCCAGAATGTTGACAGTAATAGCGAGCACCGTTCTATGTAAGTTTCTGCTTTCTGTCATCGAAAACGGAGAGCTCGATGCTCCGATGGACTGGTCTTCAAGGGATTGTTGGATGAGGGTAACATCAAGGTTGATCGTGTCTGACTCGACGGGTAAATCGTCTAATCGCGACATGGTCTCCTTGGCTTCGCTTATAAGGTTCTTTTTAATAAGCCATCGAGGAGACTCAGGCAAGAATAGAACCAGCGACACAATAACAATCGCAAAAATCGCCTGGAACGCGATTGGAAATCTCCAGTTTACAGAGTTATTCGATATATAGTAGAAACCAAACTCAAGCCACGTAGCAACTACAATACCTCCGATAGCAAACCATCCTTCGAGCAGCACAAACCGACCTCGATGGTCTGCCTGAGTCGACTCCGACACCCACATCGGTACCGTTGCAGTGAACATACCCACTGCAACTCCAGTGACGATCCGTCCAACAATGAGCTGGCCAATTTCAAACGGGCTGGCTTGAATGATAATACCGACCAGCGCTATACACCCAGCCAGAAATGTAGTTTTGCGTCGTCCCAGCAGGTCACCGACAACGATACAAGACAACGCTCCCATAGCGCATCCCACCTCGTATAGAGCAACCACTGTTCCCTGAATAGTCGAGTTATGAGCCAACTGCTTTCCAGTCGTATTAACCGTATCCAGCAAGGGGAATGTCGAAATCCACGTATCAAGGGAGAGCAATCCATTGATAACTGCCTGATCATATCCTTGTAGCGCAAAACAGGTGGCACCGACTACTCCCAGCGCAGTGGTGAGAGCAGTCCCTCGTAACTTATTAAAGACACCCATATTCTGCTAGACGGCAAAGTCTGTTGGCAAAAGGGAAAATCTCGAGCAATATATAGGGCGCGATCAGCGCCGGATACGGGGCAAAAACCCTATGACTGTATTGATCATCGAGACGGAACTATTACTCTCTTTTGGGTGTGGCTTTTGCCGATGGATCCGGAATAGTGTGGCTAATGCGGGGCTTGACAGCATCGACGGAAATTTCTGCGATGATCGCGGGGACTGATGTGCCGACATGTGCGGGGTAGTAGTAATCCCGCAATGTGACCGGAGAAATAAGGAAGCTGAATGCGAGACTTAACAACATAGACGAAGGGATGTTATGCAGATGCTTAAATATGAAAGAAAACCATCTATTACAAGAGAAAATATCACAAGAGGCATACTGCCATATCAAACCCAATTGAGCGAATAAACTTTACGCATAGGGAAGGAGGGGTATCTGGAAAAAGCAAAGAAACTCAGAGGGACGAAGGGCATCATCATAGGGTTAACTGCAGAATAATGCCGTGCATAAGAGCCACACAAAAAACTCGAAATCGTAAGATGAGAAACACAATGTAAATCAATTAGTTTATGAACTACAATGTAAACTGCACATAGAGATCTAGAGAGTCGCTTTGTTACTTGATCAATTGTCCGAAACTGCCTGGCTTGGGAAGCTGAACATGCCCCTATCTCGAAGATTAGAAGTGGATTTGGTGATATTGGCACCAGACGCAAATAGCGAATTATCTAGTTCCATGCCCTCAATAGGCACTGACATGCTCATGACGCGTCTCTTCCTAGTGCGAGCCTCTTGGATGCTGTCACTGCGTTGGATCTTCTCGTTCTTGAACATGATAGCACGGTCAAGCGCGTACGGAAGACCTCGATGGCGACCACGCACCATCAAAGCTATGATGACGAGTTTGCCTATAACATTAAAAGCCCCTGATAGAGACAGATTCGAATTTGGAGCACCTATACTGACACCAACGGTACCATAAGCACTGACGATTTCAAACAGCACGTCAAAAATTTGAAAGTCTCCAGCAAGAATAGAATCTCCCTCGCAAACACAGATAATGAAGAGAGCCAAAAAGATGAACCAAAGATCAAACGAAAGCTGCCGCCTTAAATGGGCACCAATATGGTTGGTATGAGCTGCCTCCTCATCGCCGTCTGGGTAATATATACCCAACGACTGCTCCTCGTACACATTTGTTCTGCGCATACTAATTGCAATGGGAAATACAGAGATATACATCATAATGACGTAACTGACTCGCACCGCCGGATGTACATCACTCATGTCGACAATGGTGAACCCTGCCGTTCTGGTGGCAACTGCCTGAAATAAACCGCATACAAGCCGATATCCTATAGGAATTGAATCTATAGGCGACCTCGAGAGATCCAAAATCATAAACAACAACAAATCCACGCCATTGAGAATAACTAGAATAAGAAACAAGATCCACGTGGCTTGTGAAGGAAACAGCAGGGTGAAACAGCGCCGGGGATGGTCTAGCAGGAATCCTAGGGATTCCCGCGTCCGCCCATATTTAGGACTCACTTTGAACATGAACCAAATGATCAGTCGCAGCATGCAAGGAAACCCTGTGTTGCCAATTATAATGAAAAAGCAAGATATGAGCGGGATATAGGCCATTTGTTGGAAAAAAGCATATGATTCGGGGGTCAGAGTAAGCCCCAGATCCGAGAATGCGGATAAAGAGGTGAAAATACCCCACCAGGGGGGATTGAAGCCATTTTGATCGCAATGCACTCGCACATTACTCTTTAGAACTCCGTATGGCACAAATGTAACTATAGCCACGATAGCAAAACCCACGTAGTAGGCAGCAAGAACTATGATAAGAATCTTGAGCGACCTGTATTCCACTCCACCCAGTTCTTCCTTTTGCTCGTCGGTCAGGTCAACAAATGTCGAGTTCCTGCCAACAGTGGGCTGCCACGAAAGATAATTTGAGCTCATCATCTTGGCCCTCTCGGCATTGGAGTCCATGGTGCCAGTCCGGCTACCGATCGCGCGGGAAAACACCTGGTCCAGTGTTCCAGTGCGAGACAGACGTCTTGGACGAATACCACTAATGCTATCTGTCACTCTGCGAACCAACGGACTACCCCTCGCGGCGGTGTCTTCGTCAGCCTGAGCACGCGACATAGGACCACTAATGGTCTTGGCACGAAGGTAGCCGATGGACTGATGACTCTCAGTGTTTGCGTCTGGGTCAGCAACAACCTTAGCAGAGCTCGCAGAGTCGGCACTAGGACCCGCAGAATGGTCAACACGTCCCTGGTTCTCTTTTTCCTCGTTTTCTTCGTCCATGGCACGAGGTCCCTTAATCACCAGAGCAGGACCATCCGACAAATCATTGCTCATCCGTCGACTGCGCTGCAGCATATTGATAGAGCGGTACATATCTTGAGGAGCCACACTCAAGTGACGAGGAGGCATAGGCAGCTCACCAAAACGGATGTCTCTTTCCTGCGGGGCCTGAGTTGCGTCGACGGCAGTGCTGTCTTCAGACGTGGCCGAATGGTCTCCTCCACTCGGTTCAACATGCTCTGTTTTTGACATATCGGCAATATTGGCCTCGTTGTCTTGATGGTCACGCGATTCAGCACGCACCATGGTGGCAGTCCTCCGAAACTTGGACAGCAACTTTGAGTTGGCTTTCACATTTTCAAAATACTGCTCATACCAGTGAAGACGCACAAAAACCACCGACGAGTGGATGAAGGTGGGAGTAGTAAATACCGCCAGCATGATGATCACAATCTGCTGATAAGTGGTGAGATCGTTGATCAGGACAGTGTTGAGACCGGCCTGCGTGCACGCTGCAACGGCCATGAACAGCGCGTCGATGTATGCAACGTTTTTCAGAGGATAGAGCAGGATAGATCCCACGATGCACATCGACGTAATATACAGATAATGCAATCCGAGAAACGACGTTAGCCGCTTGCGGGCCTTGATGAAGAAAGCACCTCGCCACGTCGAATCATCGTTGAAGTAGTCGTAGATCTGGGCAAAAAAACGTCCCTCTAGGAGAGGCATATCGAAGCGGACGAAAGTTTCCGTCTGCCAGCTTCCCACTTCATATGCAGTTTGTAGGAAAACTTCTGCCAGCCGCTAAAAAAGACTGGAGCTTATCACTATGATTCGCCAACAGATGGGCTGCTGCCGCTGTTGCGAATGTGCTGATGGACTCTTCGAGATCTCAAACACAGTTTTTCGGTGAAGAATAGAGTGAAGTTGCGGCTGCCGAGTCTAAACGGCAGGGGGCTGAGGCCGAACAGCAGAGTGTCTGAGGTAGCCGCGTGATAGCCAAAACAATGGAAGCAGCCAGTTTAGGCAGATCAGCATTCAGCCTTGATAAAAAGTTCAGTTTAGCGGCTGTGACATTACAAACTTTTACGCGGTATATATCTTAACAAATTCTGGCCAGTTTGGAGAGATGCATATATCGCGCATATTGCAATGTTTTTGCATGCATATAGAATATAATATTCCCAAATGATATAATCAACACAGTAGCTCCATCAACTATGCTGGATCAAATTGTTGCTCTTCTCATTTCTTAATATCAGGCCTCCTGTAACTGCATGATACATTTATATATCCTCACTGCTTTCATTTTTGACATGGTTCCTAATCACCTGCCGGACCTGTCTACTGACCTGGTGGCCTCGCCTGCTTCAGTCGGGGAGACTGAGAGGTGCGCAAGTCAGCCGTGCGAAGTTTGATTCTTCATTCCATCATGTCTGATAGGAAGACGATCAATAAGTACTATCCACCGGATTTTGATCCGTCCAAACTCACTCGGCGGCGCAAGGACCCCACGAGGTCGGCAGCTGCTGCGCTTCAGACTGTTCGTCTCATGTCGCCGTTTTCTATGCGCTGTGTGGCATGTGGAGAGTTCATATACCGAGGCAAAAAGTTCAACGCCCGCAAAGAGAGCACAAATGAGGCATATCTGGGAGTGAAAATATATCGCTTCCACATCAGATGCCCACGGTGTGCCGGCGAAATCATCTTCCGGACCGAGCCAAAAATTAGTGACTATGTGACAGAGTCCGGAGCGGTGCGCAACCACGAACCGTGGAGAGCCCCTCAGGAGGAAGAAGAAGATCTGGAGCAGAGGCTCGATCGGCTGGAGCGCGAAGAACGAGAGCAGCAAGAAAAGGACCATGCAAAACTATATGGTAATAATGCTATTTCGGGAGGTTCAAACGACCCGATATCGGAGCTGGAGGAGAAAGTTCAGGCCGCCAAACGAGAAATGGAGATCCAGGACGAGCTAGACGAGCTGCGTACACGCAACGCCAGAATTGACAAGGCATCGGTGGGTCTCATAGAGGTCGCTCAGAAGCTGGCCGAGCCGACGTTGGACGACATCGACGACGATGAAGCTGCCAAGAAGGCATTCAGGCGAACTAGCGATGGTCATATCATCAGGAAAGCAGAGGCTCCCACTACGGCACCGGCTGCGGCGAACCTGTTTAAGCCCATCAAGCGCATCAAGAAGAGCAACGCAAGCAGTTTGCTTGGTATCAAAAAGAAGAGCCTTATTTAATTATTTATTACTATTTATTAGGAGATTTGTCCGCCAGCGTGATAAAGTTCATTATGACAAGATTGGGACGTTAAATATCAATGAGGTTATTATCTCGCTTGAAAAAATTCATGAACCTTTAGCCGACTCATAATATTCATAAAATTAGCTATGGGAGAACAGGAATTCAGTGACATTAACTGCTCTGACAGCCTTTATGAAGCAGCTGTTATGTTGGTATATAACTTTCTATAATAATGTCTCGTCATCACAAATATTGCATTTCAAACAAAAAAACTAGATATTTCTTTTTTGTAAAACTCAAATCAATGATATACATGCAGTCATTACTCAAAATCAAGATCAGGGATGTCCAGATGGAAGAATGGTGTTGAGGTGCTCACGACCGGCACGTACGACCCGTCGAATGATAACTGCGAAGTCGTGTCTCTGTCCTCCTCGTCGCGATATTTAGATTTCTTCTGATATGAGTCCTCGGACGATAGACCGAGGGTCGATTTCAGGGCGACCTCTACATAGTACTTCTCAGGTAGCAGTGCGTCGCTTCCGCCAAAGTTCTCCGACATGAGCGCTCGCCGTGACCACTCAGACAGAATGCCCACGAAGTGGTATTCTACCTCACGCTGCGCGTACTTGTTGAGCTCCTGACGAATGTCAACAAGCGCCTGCACACCGTTGAGGTCGACATGAGGACTTGCCGAGAAGTCAAACACCACTGCTCGCAGCACAGGCCTCGGGTCGGTGAAATTGGGGTCGTACGTCATGCGTCGAGGTCCCTTGTCGTTCCACGGCCTATCTCCGAGCTTGACAATGACACTGGGGTCACCTCCACGCTTGGTCTCGGCCCTGATGACCTGCACCAGCTTGTCGAGCTGTCTGGACGCATTGGGGTATACGAACGACTCAGTGGGACGAAACACAAACACGCCGGGAGGAGGCGGTAGCACCTCGACATCGGGGTTGATGCCCTTTTGGGACAGCGGCACCCACTTGTATTTGCGGGGCGATACCTTCGTGGGTCGCGAGTTGCTGATATTATAGGCCTGCTTGCTATCCTCAGAATCAGGCTCTCCTGTCTCGTCGACGCGGCCAACCGGCTCTGAGTCGGCAAACCGCGGGTTCTGGAGCTGGGTAAGCTGCACTCGGCCCATAAACTGGCCGGTCGGGAAGGCAATGCGCAGCAGCAGCCAGAAAGCACATGCACACACCGAGAAGTAGATACCGGCGTCCAGCGAATAGAATACAGACCAAATCACGGCCCCCAGAAACACTATACACTCGTACGGAGACGCCTTCCAGAACCGCCACGTCACCTTTGGAGGCGTCATGAGGTCGCCAACCGCATGGATAATAACGGCACTTAGCGTAGCATTGGGGATATAGTAGAATGTACCCGTTAACGCATAGATGGCCACCAGCACAACCACACCCGTGAAGATACCAGCCAGCGGGGTGCGCACACCACACTTCGCTTTCAGCGCCGACCGCGAGAACGAGCCTGTAGATGGATAGGCGTTGAAAAACGTCCCGATCATGTTGGTGACCCCGATCGCCACAAGTTCCTGGTTGGGGTTGATGCGGTAGTCGTTGATACGCCCAAACGACTTGGAGATGGCAATGTGCTCGAGCAACAGCACAATCACAGACACCGGCAAATTTGGCGCCACGGCGCTGGCAATCTTCCTGTCGAGCGGATGGTATCCGACTTCCTGCAGGCCTCGCGGAACTGTCTTGAGGATTGTGATGGGATACTTGCCAGTTGCGCGGTGCCGGTGGCAGATTCCCCACGCCGCGATGGTTGCGAAAATCACAATGACAGCAATTCGAAGAACGCTGCCAAAAAAGCACGCCCGCTGGTACTTGGGGTAGCGCCTACCTATGAAATCAAACAGCCACCTCGAGAAGTACAGCAGAAACAGCGGCACTAGCCCAAACGCAGCGTCCAAAGAGGAGTGCTTGAGATTCTTGAGCGTGTTGACGACTACAAGCTCGGTCGCTGCACGGGTGTTGAGGAGCTTAGAAATGCCCATGAGCCCCGGCACCTGGCCAACTACGATGGTGAAGGCGGAGCCTGTCATGAATCCTAGCACAGCAGGCATGGGGATGAACTCGAGAATGAAACCCACTCGCAGCAAACCGATTCCAAGAGCAATGGCTCCACACAGCGTCGTGAGTGCCACGGCAATCTTGACCTCGTCGTTGGCGTACTCGGGGTGTTTGGAAATAACGCTGGCGATGGCCTTGGAAGTCTGCAGCGACATCACTGCCACAGGCCCAATCGACACGTCCTTGGATGTAGCGAAGAAGCAGTATATCATCACACCCACAAACGACGAGTACAGGCCATACTGGGGAGGCAGGCCTGCAATTTCAGCATACGACATTCCCTGAGGCACCAGCACCGCACCCACAGTGATGCCTGCAATGAGATCACCATACAGCCATGTAAAGTTGTAGCGGTAGATCCAGCCAGCAATAGGGAACAGAGAGATGAAATAGTTCCTGAACTTCGTGGGAGTGTCGGCAAACATGTGCTGGAAAAACCCCTTGACAGACACCTCTTCCTCCTCGTAGCGAGGAATCACCGGTGCACTGGCAGCCGGGATCTCGACGATATCAGCCATATTGGTCCAGTGCAGAGCTGCTGTAGAATGACAAAAAAAAAATTTATCACTTCACAACGCCAACCTATGAAAGCGACTGCAAGTGAGTCCGAAAAGTTGGGATCCGCCTCTATTTAAGTGATTTCTCAGCACCTCATCGCATATACGCATCCGCCTATGACATATTTTTCACCCCACGGTTGCTTGCCATACACCGTCCGAATTCGGTGCTACTGCAGCGGCCTGACTAATGCAGTCTGCTACCGCGCACCCCAAACTCAGCGCTGCTGGACAAGGACTAAGCCTTCGACTACCTGAATGGCGCTCTCATGGTGAACAAAACGACCCCCAGAGACCGTACCGGACTAGTAGACCCGTAGTGACAGGCTCTTGGCGCTTGAATTTCAGTGGCTGCTCATCAGTCCGACGCGCCAACCGTGCAATTGGCAGCCCCTATCGCACCACATCACGTGCAGTTGCGCCGTTACTGGTGCGCATGAGGAAGCTCTCTGCGCCAGATGCGATTTAAGCTTGCATACATGAGGCGGTAGCTGCAGGACCGTCAACGGCATTACGCCGATTACGCAACACTAGTGTGGATTGGCGCAGCGCTCTTCACTGGCAGGGGCCCGCTGGGGTACTGATGCGGTGCTGATGCGGTGCCGATGCGGTGCTTGTGCGATGAATCGTGGACCATGACAGATGTTGGCAAATCCGCGGAACCGGCCATAGAGGTGATAGATGTCTTGAGTCTAGTGCTGGGATTTGATGTTGAGCTCGCCTTAATGTACTGTGCTTTCATGTGCTGCTTATACCTGCGGGTGCTGCCATGGGATGTGTATCGTTGTCTAGCCCCGATGGGGACTGTAGCGTATTTGGATCCGTCACTGCAAAGGTGCATAGCCGTCAAATTCGTCTGTACACATTTCCAGTATCCCCGCTATAACAGAGTAAATGATATTCGACTGTGTTTCCCATCAAACAAATCAACTGAGGAGAGCTTGTTTCATTTCATCTTATTTCATCTCATCTCGTCTTGTTATTTATTTCTTGCGACTCCGTCGCGCTGAGGCAAGTGCTGCGCAGTTGGTACCACGCATACGGGAGGTCAAATAGCATGTCCCAGCATTTTTTTCAAGCCCGTATCCATGCATTATCTTTCTTTTTTTGTCTGCTTCCATTCTTTGCTTTTGGCAGCAGTCATTCATCCATATCTTGCGACTCCTTCCTTGCATATCTTTCATCCAGGATGCAAGTGCCTCCAGCTCTTATCCTATTCTGCCGTATCTCTCATCGGCGATGCCGTCTACGATAATATTGTACAAAATAGATTAATCTGATAACTGCGATTTCAATATCATACACTCATGCTGCCATTGTGCTGCCTTTGCCCACAACATCGTGCTACAGAGGTGATTTATGTATTTACCCTCTGAATTTGTCTTGCCGTTGTTCACTTGTCTGACGTCTTTTGGTAGTCGTAAATTGCAATAGCACCCTGCAGCAGCTCGTCCTCATTAGGCCCATAGTACGGCATGCCCACAAACAGTTTGGTTACGCCGTTGATAGTTGCGCTCGCCAGGCTGCTTCCAAACCCGCTGCTGTAAGGCCAAGGTCCTTTGGCCACTACAGTATCTACTGTGCTGTCTTTGGCCAACGGCAACTTCCACACCCGCCCCTTCTCGTTGCCACTGTATGGAGATGCCACAATCAGGTCATTGCCTACAATGATGCCGTTGTGTCCAAACCGGCTGAAATGGTCACTCGAGTCGAGCTGATGCCGCGCCACGAACTGCACAGAATCGCCATCAAGGCGGTACAAATAGACAGACCCGCACTGGATGCACTTGACACGCCTGGTGCGCTCGGACACAACATTTTCAGTCGAGCTGCCGACTGCAATCCACCCATCGTTCGTAGCCGCTAGCAGCTTCCCACCAAAGTCTGCGTCCGCAAGATTATAATCGGGTGCCAACACAAATTCGCGCGCGAACCCCCGCTGTGTGTTGAACGAAAACACTCTGCCGAGTCCCTCTGCGCCTACCAAAAGATAGCTCGACGCTTGTTGGCGAACGATTGCTAGAGTCGACCCGAACCAGAAGTATGAGCCGGAACTGGCATAGTGGTCAGGCACTCGCAGAACGACGTCAGCTAGATCTGATATCTCTAGATGCAACGGCACTTCGCTGTCAAGAGACACGGCAAACACATGCTGGAGAACTGCTCCAAAGATCACAAACACCTGACCGGCCTGGCTGATGTCGCCAACGTCGCTATACGGAGCGCCAACAACGAGGTCTTCGTAGCCATCGCCGTCCAGATCACCAACCGCCAGTGTCTCTCCCACAAGCTTTGCGCCCCTGGCCCCGTAGCGCACACGGGAAAGCTCCGACTCAATCGTGAACATGAGTTTGTTGCCGAGGAAGAACTCCAACACCGACGATCCAGGCCTGCTCACTACCAGCACGTCAAATCCGCCCAGCTTCACGGTGTGGAGAGCGGCGCCATACCTGCCGTTGAACTGGTATATCTGGTTCGATGCGTCTGAATCTGCTGCTGCCTCACTGCCACTCGGTTTAAGACTATAGTGGCTCGACACACCACCTGCCTGGGCAGTTTGGAGGTCCGACAGCTCCATCACATAAACGCTGCCAACTGGAACTGCTGCCAGGTCCGAATCAAACGTCGACAGACGAGCATCTGAGTCGACATCCGATTCGTACGGGGCGGATATAGCAATCGAGGGCTTGCCGCTCAAGAAATTTCCAACCGCAACTGCTGTGCCAAAGCCTCCCTGAATCATCCCTGATGACAGCAGAAGGTCGTCGTCCAGCGTATTCAAGGAGAGTGACGACATGCCACTGCCAAAGAATCTGCCGATATAACTGTCATGGCTATCACTGTGAGATCCAACGTGCATCTTTTGTCTGTGTCTTAACTGCATTTCCAGCATGGCCTCAGCCTGCGACAACCACGACGCTGCTGATTCGGTCTGCACACTGAGGCCATTTTCACCACCACTGATCTCGTTGATAATCTGTGGTTCACGAGAGCGTGATGCTCCGTCAAACACTCCGCACAGCTTCCAGGGGTCTTTCTGCGGTCCAGATTCGAACCACTTATCGAGCCTGGAGGCACAGTGCCGGGATGCCATGGTCATTTCGTTGATGCCTCCCAGGTAGTAGCCTTCTATAGCATCAAACATAGTAGGCGACTGCTCAGCGTAGGGCACAAACGCCCCCTGTGAAACTCGCAGTTCAGCAGATAGGGCAGCTTTGCCTCGTAGCATGCAGTAGTCAACTTCAGAACGTGATACACTGTAGCCTGTTTTCGCGAGTATCGAGATGATGTCGTCTACTGGATACGTCCAGTCGCCTTTTATCCAGCTCATTTCACGACCGGAATTCAGCAGTCTACGCATGTACACCATATCTCCGCCAGTGTCAAGAGCAGTATGGGCTGCCGAGTAATCGTTGTCGAAGTCTCGAGCTGCAATCATGCGCAACAGACCCTGGTATAGGCCCAGTGAGTGCCAGCTGACATCGGCAACCTGATGGGTCAAAATTCCGTACAAAAACGCCCGCAACGCCAACTGCTTATCGTCCGCAGCCTCGGACTTTACAGAACTGCCATTCCACACCTTGGCTACGAGTTTTGTCCACACTGACCTCTTGGTCTGGCTCTTCAGAGGCAGTGCATGCGTAACATTGCCAGAACCGCCATATTCCTCTCTCCAGTACTCCACTGCTGCCTTCATAAACGGCGGCCAGTGAGTCGACTCGGCGGCCTCAGAGTATCCCAGGCACGAATAGAATGCGTCCGGGAAGAACGCTCCTGCTCGAATATACGAGTGGTAGTCGCTGAGCTCCAGCGGCACAAACCGGCTGGCTTGATGTGCTATAGACAAATGGACGCTAGGTTAATAAGTGCCGCAAACGCAGACAATGGGGTCCACCTACGTCACTCCGCATCCGCTGGCGACGGCCAGCAAAGTCAGCCAGGTTGCGAGCAAGATGACGGTCATCAATGTTCGATTCCAGGGGGAAGACAATGGGCGTACATATATGTATAATATAATATATGTGGGATATGTGCATGATGCGAAGCGCACGTACCTAAATCAAGTAATACGGAGCGGCTCACGCTTGACTGTGACATTTGTGCGCTTTTAAGATTTCGATCTTGATTCAATAGTTTGACATACAGTTGTGACTATTGGAGAATGGCGCGATGAGACTTACAGCATCGGCCACGTCCAAGATCCAAAAACGGATCCGCAAGCGGCCCAGTGCTCCGTTGCTGCCTGAGGACCTGGCGGTACTAAAGGAGCTCGAAGAAAACAAGTCTGTTAGACAGGCTCATCAGAAGCTCAGCCAGGACAAGCTTGTCGACCTGGGCAGAGTGCACCTGGAATGGAAGCTCAAACCGTCATCTAATATCTGTGTGGCCATGAGAACGATTCTTGAGAGAATGTGGATTGAAATCCCCGAGAAAGGGCTTGGAAGAGACGGTCCTGGCGAGGTTTACAAGTTTCGCAGCGCTTTGCCACCGCTCGTGATGACCACAGCTCTGTATGCAGTGTTCCCGAACCAGTCAACGTTTGTCGACCGCGAGATCCTACGGTTGTGTCAGACAGGTGTGCTGCGAAAACTTGTCGTCAATCATGTAGATGGCAGCGACTTGGTGATTGAGTCTGAGCAGTACTTCCGGATCCTCGACAGTGCTATAGCAAAGCTGGACGTCGAACAGAGCAATATGCTAGACAAGTTTAAGCAGCTGCTGAGATCGCAACCTGAGGCTATCGTTTTGTCGGCAGAAGATCTGCGGAGTGCTGACTTGGCTGAGGCACGAAACGTACTTCTCAGTAACGGCTATCTAACGCTTCAAGCCGGGAGGATGGACTCGTTCAACATCTCGATTCCCAATATTGGCATGTATTTAAGACTTGTGAACGGCTCTAGGAAATGGATCATGAAAAATCTGGACAAGATGGCGTGGAAGGAGCTGCTTGAAACCACTATCAAGGAACGGTGGGACGCTAACAGTCTGTATTGGAGAGAGTTCCGAGGAGCGTCGCTAGAGTGGGCGTTATACGACTGCTATGGCGGAGGGTGGCTAGAGCCATTCAAGACTCCTGTCGGTCGAGGATGGAAGCTGACAGGCAAAAAATAGATACCTTCACAAATGCGTAGATGATACAAAACAGAGAAGGGGAAGAGCAATCTCTTCCAGCAGAATTTCACCTGTATATAGGTGTGCATTGAAATTTATTTATTCGTTCTTTCAGCAGTATCTCAATTGTATATTGGTAGACATTCAGTTTGGCTTCCCGTGAACTCAACTATGCCGCAGTTGCCACAGCGCGTGACGTAGTAGCAATGTCCTGTCCAATAATATAACATTGTTTTTGAAGTTACAATATAGCAAGACTCAGTTTCTGCGACTCCGTCGTGCTGTGGCAATTGCTGCGCAGTCGACAAGTAGATCGATCGACTAAATGCCATCCCAACATAAAACACAGCTTGATTGTAGGTCATAATACGACAAGGCTCAGTTTGCACGACATCATCATGTTAACAACCGACACTACAGTTGAGTCCGTAAAAATAAACAAAGGCGAAGGAAAGCGGGGGAATGCTAAGTGTAGCAGCATCCCACTTCTATATAGGTGATATGCAGAGAGTATCTATTTGTTCTTCAGCTCGTGTATTTACACCAATATTCTTCTAAGGACTTTTCCGTCTTTTTCCAATAGTCGCGCTTTGCTGGAAGCTTGCAGTCCAGATCAGTTAGCTTGATTCGAACCAGGCAGTCTTCGAATCTCTCATAACCTGTCGTTTCCACGATAGCAAGGTCTCCGGTCAAAACTTCCACAAAAAGCGTGCAGTCACGGCACGTCATGGCCCATAGAAAGTCGTCATCCAGCACCTCATCGTCAGCATATCCGAGTATCCCCTTGCTGTCTCCACTCTGGGCCTGCCTCAGCAGCCTTAGCACCCCTGAGTGCAGCAGGGATTGAGCTACAATGGGAGCAATCTCATCATGGTTGAGCATTGAGCTCAGTGCAGCTGTCAAACAGGTAATATCCTCCAGGCCCAAATCAAGACGACAGAATGAAGGTAGTCTGCCCTTGCGTTGCAAGCTCAATGCACAGGTTCGACAATGGAGAGCGTTCGGCGGTGCATTTGGTGATTGTAGTATCCACTTGGGCTTGAACTCGACCACTGTACTTACAATTGTACCTGCCACGAACAGCTGGCGATACACAAAAGCATCACGCAACTTGGAGACAGTCCTCTCCGTGGCGGTCAGATAGGCTCCTCCAGTGCTGCGAATAAGCGGGCTACCAATAAAGTCGATGAGCAGTCCGAACTTTGTATCTGTAATGAGGCGTCTTTCTTCCTCGATAATCGACATTAAAATCATATTATTCAATTCAAACATTCTGAAAGAGATGAAGAATTTGCCAAAATATGGTTGTACAATCTTCTCATAAAAGCTACTCACTGCTGCAGTGCTTGGAGGCGCCTTCCTGATTCGAAGTAGCTTCCCTGGGACCTCACTGCTGCAGAGCAAGATATTGGCATTCCCACTGCCATAATGGTGCCATGAATTCATGTGAATATCGAACTTTGGAATATTTTGGTCCAAATAAATCGCATGTTCAAATCTGTAGACAGGTAGGTAATGTAGGAGCTACACCTTTTAGCTGCGCAACAGTGGGTATGCATTTAGCCGCCAGAACAATTCTTATACGTTGGGCGAAATTGTCAACTTCACAACTGCCATGGCGTAAGTATAGTGAATCATACCGAAGGTGGTGGCCATCGTACTAATTTTCAGCGAACTTCTGGGCCTTCCTCGTAAGGATCTGACACAGGCTGAGCTAGCCAAGCTCGAGGAGTACGAGTTCAACAACGGCCCTCTTTCTGTCCTACAGAGTGCGGTGCAGAACCATACCAAAGTTCTGATTTCGTGCCGAAACAATAAAAAACTGCTCGCTCGTGTAAAGGCGTTTGACCGGCATTCAAATATGGTGCTAGAGAATGTAAAAGAGGTGAGTTATTACTAGAGATAATATTTTTGATATCTTGCTTTATTGGTCAGTAACTAACACCAGATATGGACGGAGACATCCACCAGCGCCAAAGGTCGAAGAGGCAAACCAGTGAACCGTGACCGATTCATCAGCAAAATGTTCTTACGAGGAGATTCTGTGATCCTCGTTCTCAAAAGTGACGCATGATATTTATTCAGCACATTTTATAGTGATATCACTTCGTGTACATTACGTGTATTACTCGTCGCTGTGTAGCCACCTGCTCATTAGCATTATCCAGTATTGTCAGATATTATTGTCCGTCATTAAAAAATTGTTCCATACTCTTCTATGAGTGTTGAGACAGTTGCGTGTTTCGCGACACAGTTGCGCTGTAGCAACTGCTGCGTAGTTGGAGGAGTGAACAGTATTGTAGAGGGTGTACAATATGGACTTATGCCTAAAAACCAGTGAGATAGATAGATGATTTGTCACGGAAAAACCTAAGTGAATTGAGCTCCA
The DNA here is from genome assembly GCA_030563205.1 of Sugiyamaella marilandica. Classification (NCBI taxonomy): domain Eukaryota; kingdom Fungi; phylum Ascomycota; class Dipodascomycetes; order Dipodascales; family Trichomonascaceae; genus Sugiyamaella; species Sugiyamaella marilandica. Next base: position 184,192 of record JAKUBH010000009.1, on the reverse strand, counting down.
CAACGTACAGAACTGCAACAATTACAGTTATAATTACAAGCAAAACACAATGACGTACGTTGTACTTTCGAAGCTACGGTGTCGCACATTAATGTCGTTTGAGCCCAAAAATACTACTGTCATTAAGCACTATTTTTACAACAGTGGCTGGATTCAACCACAATTAGTCTAGATATCAGCCACGCTTGACCTGGCGGCGGCTTTGCCTGCGGGCTTCCTTTTCACGCTGCTTTTGCTCCAGTTTGCGCTGCTCTTCTGGAGACAACTTGGACTGCTCGCTCTTTTTGGCCTCTGCTTTCTTTTGAGCGAGCTCCTCAGCCTTTTGGGCCTCGAGTGCCTTCTGGATCTTCTTCGCCTCAGCCTCTCGAGTAGCCTTAATCTTCTTCGAGACCTCAGGTCTCCAAGATTTTTGGGCAGCCAGAGTGTCCACCAGCTTGATGGCAACGTCAAGGATCCGAGCAGACACCGCAGACGCAGCATCCGACTTGGGAAACTTCAACGAAATCACCACTCGGGGGTTAGGCACAACCTCACTCAAACTCACGGGTGCAGTAGACTGCTGGTCGGTGACTGCCAAATACTCTAGCACGTCATCACTGCCCTGCAGAGCATCGAAGATTTCCTTAGTGAACAGACTCTCGGTGATCTCAGCGTTCTCGCTCATGAAAGTCAAGTACGGTGGGAGGCGCGGTGAGTCCGTGGTCTTGGTCAGCGACAGGAAGTAGTGACTGTCCCTTGCTTGACGCATGTTGCTCTTGTTAACAATGGCAAACACAAATGGATCAATCAGGTCTGGACTAGTCGGCGTGAGAGTCACCACAACCTCGTCTTTCGGAGTGACACCATCAAAGACGAGGCCAACAAAGTACTCCATCGACAGAGTAATAAAATTCTGGCGTCCCAGCAGCTTGAACTGCACCAAAAAAGACTTAACGTTGGCTCGACCAGTCGCATACGACGTGTACGCCGTTGCTCCGTCTTGAACAACCATCGTGTCGAAATCGGTGGGATTGGAAGTGCGCAATGGACCCACCTGGTAGAACTGCGACCTAAGCACCTCGCTATGTGCCTTCATCCAGCTCGACACTTTTGCCTTGTTGATTCGGACACCAACAAAGTGCAGCACAATGTAGCCCAGCACCGATAACAAAATCATGTACTCCTTGCTCCAGTCATAGGCAAAGATTCGCTCCTTAATGCTCATGCTGTTCCAAACTTCAGCGTCAATAATTGGCGCTGCTCCTGATGAAGAGAGAAATCCCAACAGACCTGATGCCTTAGCAGGAACAGCAGAAGTTGCTGCTGCCGCAATTGGCTCAAATGAGCTGAACTCCTCATCAGCTGCGACCCCGCTGAAAGCCATTGCCGCTGAAACGGCCACCATAGATAATATTCGCAACATAGTCTCAAATAGTTGACAATGTAGGTGGTTGCTGACACGAGGCACTGGGTCGAACGTTGCCGAACAACACTGCAGAGCGGGTAAACGCACGGCTGGTATGTTTAAGGTTGCAGATCTTGGTCGATGCGGGGATGAGCAATGAGGACGTGAGATAGAGTTTGAGTCTTATTTCTGGCGTGCAGAATGAGATTCTGTTGTTTCCGCGGCTATATTAATGAACCTGTGCTTGGATGTCAAGCTATACTACCAGGACCAAATATCGTACATGTAGTGCTCTTACGGTTACTCATGGTATTTCATCTCTCGTGGTGAAGATTTATTTTGCATCTGTATTGACATTTGTCTCATGCTGAACGATATTGGAAGTGGAAACGAATTAATAAATCTCGATCCACCATTCACATTTGTGGCAGTTGCCAACAGCGTGGCGGGGGCACAAAAACAAAGTCTTCAGATATATACTGGATTTAGAGAGGCTCTTGCGACTCTGTCGCGCTATAGCAACTGCTGCACAGTCGAGACATAGACTCATATACCTTCCTTTTCATTCATTGTTATTTATTTTTCATTTATCTTTTTTTTTGGCTTCATTTTGCTTTTTGTATTTTGGTGACTAGGTTCTGCTGAATCATAGTGGTGGATACCCTGACCACTGAAAAATCCATGTTAACCTTGTAACGATATATCTATATGGCAGCCGTTAGGCTCTGGTCGACAAGAAGATTGAAACCAGTATTGTCAAAATGGTTATTTACAACACCTTCTGCTCTGTTATATAGTACCAAAGCACCAAAGCCAGAAATCAAGCCAAGATCAGAAAGCACAGCTCATCCTGCGTTCGACGAGACTCTGGCTCGCATCAGGGCTATTCCAATTGACAGATACCGCAACTTCTCAATCGTCGCCCATGTAGATCATGGGAAGTCAACACTCAGTGACAGACTGTTGGAGTTGACGGGTGTGATTGAAAAAGGGAGGGCCAACCAGCAGGTTCTCGACAAGCTGGACGTGGAGAGAGAAAGAGGCATCACTGTAAAGGCACAGACATGTACGATGATTTACAACCACAATGGGCTGGATTATCTGCTCCACCTCGTAGACACACCTGGACATGTCGATTTCCGCCAAGAAGTTTCCCGAAGTTATGCATCGTGTGGTGGAGCATTGTTGTTGGTTGATGCCAGCCAAGGGGTCCAGGCCCAGACAGTCGCCAACTTCTATCTGGCTTATAGCCTTAATCTGGAACTGGTGCCCGTTATCAACAAGATAGACCTTCCTCATGCAGATATACCAAGGGTTGTTGAGCAGATACAGACGATGTTTGAGCTCGACACCTCGAAGGTCGTCGAGATTTCAGCCAAAAGTGGTATGAATGTCGAAAAGGTGCTTCCTGCTGTTGTCGACAACATCCCACCTCCATCAGGGGACCCCAGCGGACGTCTAAAATGTTTACTGGTTGATTCGTGGTTTGACGCCTATCTAGGAGTCGTCCTACTGGTTCACGTCGTGGACGGTCAACTGAAGACCGGACAGAAGATAGTGTCTGCTCACACAAAATTGAAGTACGATGTGAGAGACGTGGGGATCATGTATCCGGACAAGATGTCGACTGATTTCCTTACTGCTGGCCAGATCGGTTACATTGTTCCAGGTATGAAGCAAAGCGAAGACGCCCATATTGGAGACACTTTTATGCGCGTGGGAGAGCCCGTGGAACCGCTTCCTGGATTCGAGGAAGCCAAGCCGATGGTTTTTGTCGGTGCATTCCCGGCCAATGGAGTAGATTTCGAGAAACTCGAAGAAAGCATAAGTCAACTGACTCTCAATGATCGAAGCGTCACTCTCCAAAAGGAGTCGTCCAATGCTCTGGGTCAAGGATGGCGACTGGGATTCTTGGGCACGTTGCATGCATCAGTATTTAAGGAAAGACTCGAAAAAGAGCATGGAGGTAACCTGATCATCACTGCGCCTACTGTTCCCTACAAAGTCCTGTGGCGAGACGGGTCTGAGACTGTTATAACCAATCCAGATGACTTTCCTGAGCCGGCTCTCATGAGTTCTAAGGTGGCTGATCTGCAAGAGCCATATGTCGAGTGCCTCATGACGATGCCTCAGGAATACATCGGGCCAGTCGTCAAGCTTTGCGAGGCTAACCGCGGCCAGCAAACCGAGATCTCCTACCTGAGCGCCAATCAGGCCATTGTCAAGTATCTCATCCCACTATCTCAGCTCGTTGACGACTTTTTTGGAAAACTCAAAGGCACTACTAAGGGATACGCGACTTTAGACTACGAAGATGCCGGATACAAGTCATCAAAGGTAGTTAAACTAGAGCTGCTTGTCAACGGAAGAGGTATTGATGCATTGGCACAAGTTATGCATTATTCCCAGCTCGAATCGAGGGGAAAGGAATGGGTCAAGAAATTCAAACACTATCTGAGGTACCAGCTTTTTGAGGTCGTCATTCAGGCCCGAGCAGGAAACAAAATTGTTGCTCGCGAAACCATAAAAGCTAAGCGAAAAGACGTACTTGCAAAGTTGCATGCATCCGACATTAGTCGACGCCAAAAGTTGCTCAAGAAGCAGAAGGAAGGGAAGAAGATCATGAGATCGATTGGAAATGTGACCATTCCCCAGGAGGCTTACCAGGGCTTTCTCCGTCGTGATTAGATGTACATAGTTAAATATCATAGCATTATTGATGGCTGAAACTATCCCCGCATTCTTTTGTTGCTCTCTCCGCTGACCTCGTCCCCAAACTGGTTGTGCACAGCTTCGCGAAGGAACTGACGCATGCCCTCCTGGGGATCTTCACTCGTCATGATATCCTCAATGCGTTTCTGCTGTTCTTCGCTAACCTCCTGTTCAGGCTCTTCATATGTGTATCTTATAGAACTGTTCTCAGGAAGTCCTTCCATTTTGTGGTTGGAACTGGACTCTCCCATGATGCTCTTCAAATATGCAATAACTTCCGGAAACTCGTCTTCATCCTCCAGTTTCTCCAGCGCCGTCTGGTGCTCACTGTTTCGCAATTTATAATCTGCTTTGAGTTCCTCTATAATCACTCTTGCAGTGCCTACATCTTCAACAGCGTGAAGAGGAGTATCACCATCAACATCGGTGATATTTATGTCTCCTCCAGCCTCAGTTACCAAAAACCTCAAAAGTTCAATATGACCATACGAGGCCGCAGCATGGATCGGCGTATACCCATTAGGGTCTTTATCTATAGCAGTGTGTGCTCCTGATGCAATATACTGTTTTACCAGCTCGACATTATTGTCGGCCGAAGCTATCCAGATGTTGGCAGGCATGCTAAATAAATGTTAAGCGACGCTTCGCTAAAATGTTAGTCCTTACCCTCGACCATGATATGGAAAAGGCTGAGGAAATTCAAGTAGGGTACATTCAAGAGAACCACAAAAATATTTAGTTAATATTTGTTTTTCAATAGACTGCTATGCGCTTATCTCAATTTTTTCTTTGATTTCGGTTTTTTATTGCGTGTGATGTATCAAAATATCGAAAAATTGTGCTTTTGCTTGGCCTCACGGTGACACTGAATCCTAGCGACATATAGATGAACTTTTGAAGTTGTCAGACAGATCCCCAAGATCAAAGCAAAGTTGTCTTTCAACTCTCTAATAGTAGTACTGGAGCAACGAAGAAGAGCAATAAAAATCAGATAAAAGAGTGATAAAGGAATTTTCTATTACGACGCGTGTAAACAAGAAAACTTTAAGCAAGAGTAACATTTCTTGTTTCTTTCAGGATTCTATCGATATAAACCTATCTCCGTCGTACTACATCGAATACAACACCAGACCAAACGCAGTTGGCTGATTCCTGTCTCAGTGGATATTTCCTTTCTACAATGTATAAGTATATAACCTAGTGCTGGTACAAAGTTATTTTACGAGTTAACCAGCCAACTGAGGTATACTATTATTCATCAGGAAAATCCCGCATGAGATGAACCATAACCTTCTAGTACTACTATTGATAAGACGTTTAGAGGTATACGTCAGTGACCTTTTAAAAACACTTATCCTAATAATAGCTCAAGACATACTCAACTTTAAGTCTTTTTGTTTCTTTTTCACAAAACTTTATATAATATCAGTTGAAAAAGTCTCTAGCAAATATCAAAGTTAAGTATGATCCAACGTTTCGTAGTTCAGTCAAAATTCAGGATATTCCAAATTGAGTTATATTTTATTCTCACGGAATTTTTGAAATAGTGCATGATCTACATCTCACCATGCCACATTCATGGTCAGTTTGCCTTATGTCAAACCCCATAGCACTGCCTTGGCTGTGTATTAACTCCTGGACAGATGAATTCTAAAATCTGGATTTAAGCGGAGTTAGCCGGCTAAAGTCGAACTAGTCAGAAAAAAGCAACGATATCCGGCTTAAGCCGAGTTTTCGATGGAGGAATGCATACCGATAATGCTTGAGGCTTGAATGCTTAACGCCGACAGTTCTTTTATGCTTACGTGACGTGCTGCGAGTGTCTTTTCACTCATACCTATGTTCCAAGGGATTCCACATGCCGAGATTTCCGAATAATACCAGATACTTTGTCGTAAAGCCGATATTCGGCGAGGCGTCTTAAAGCCGATCAGCAAACTTACGGTCGAACTGTCAATCCAGAAAAAATGTATATAAATGGCCAAAATAAGCAGCTATCTTGTAATAACTATTATAGCAAATATGTCGGAGAAGTTCAATGATAAGACAACATCTGAGGAAGTGTGCCAGTTTTTTTCAGGAGAAATCAAAGGGAAAGTTTTTGTAATTACTGGTGCAAGTCCAGGAGGAATTGGAGCACATACAGCTCTAGCTTTAGCTCACCACAATCCAAAGCTTCTCCTGATAGCTGGCAGATCCTTAGACAAGTTGAACGAGACTGCAGAGCAGATCCTTAAGGAAGTTCCCAACGCAAACGTCAAGCCGATAGTTCTGGATCTGGGGTCGTTATCTCAGATACGAGAAGCTGCACAAGCTGTTAAGAATTCCACTGATGTTATTGATGTGTTAATCAACAATGCTGGTGTTATGGCACCTCCGTATAGTAAGACAAGCGACGGGTTCGAGATGCAGTTCGGCACAAACCACTTGGGCCACTTCTTGTTTACAAACCTGCTTCTTGATAATATTCTGGCATCATCAAGCAAGCGAATTGTGAACGTTTCCAGTATTGGCCATAACTTTGCTCCAATTTTCTTTGAAGATCCCAATTTTACGGGCAAAGTGGAATACGAGAAATGGTGGGCATATGGCCAGTCGAAAACTGCAAATATTTTATTCTCTAGGGAGCTGGCACACCGTTACAAAGACAAAGGCTTGACAGCTTTCTCGATCCATCCCGGTGGTATTCAAACAAACCTCGCTAGGCACGTGGAACCAAGCGAATTTCTGGAGTCGCCTCCTGTTGATTACCTGGGTAACAGTTTCTCTAAGTATATCGGTGAGAACTTCGAATATAAATCTGTGTCAGCTGGTGCCGCAACTCAGTTGGTAGCTGCTTTGGATCCTTCTCTTGTGGCCTTAAATGGCAGTTATTTAATGGATTGCCAGGTGCAAGAAGACAAGTGTAATCCGCATGCAAAAAGTGCAGAAAGCGCTGCTAAACTCTGGGACTTGAGTACCAAGCTCGTCGGCTTGTAAGTCATGTTCCTAGAGATTTGCCTATCAATATATAAACATAATTAGAATAGCTTCATAAATTTTCTGAATATATTTCTGTCAAAAGTTTCTAAGCTTTTTTAATCGTAAGGCTGTGGCGCTTCAAATAGTGTAGTGTGGCTTCCGGGATTCGCGATGCGTACTTAAGCTGCGTTAGGCAACTTCTCTTCCCAACCCATGTCAGAAGCATTTGAGTGGTGGAGGAGGACTCTTGAGTACAAAACAGGACTGGGCCTGACGGACGAGAAGAGAGTTCAGTATGAAAACGACCTTTTGGAGAGAACCAAAGAACGCCAGTGCAAGCAGTGCTATGAATACCGTGACTGGATGCTCAGTTTCAGCCCTACAGTGAGGTTCATGACGGAGCAGATTGCAAAGGTAGGCGGCAATATCGATGTTAAGACCATCATCTGCCAGGAGTGTGACGAAATGAAAAGCGGAGGGTTTCATCCGGAGCTAGGTATTATGCTGTGTCAAAACAAAATTTACAGCAAGTGGCATTTGGAGGACACACTAGCACATGAAATGGTTCATGCGTACGACCACTGTAAATTCGATGTCGACTGGAATGATCTCAGACACCACGCGTGCTCCGAAATACGGGCGTCGAGCCTTTCTGGTGAGTGCCGAATGATGAAACAGGTGCTTGGAAATGGGATTTGGAAAATTTCGAAGGGTCATCAGGATTGTGTTCGCCGGCGAGCGATTTTGTCGGTGCAGGCCAATCCTAATTGCAAAAGTGAAGAAGAAGCCACCAGAGTAGTCAATCAAGTATTCGACTCTTGCTTTAACGATACCAGGCCTTTTGATGAAATATATCGATGACTTGGAAAGATAAGTGTTAAAATGGATGTACATATGTGGACGCAGGCCTGTTCGGTCTTGCAGAAATTGATAACTCATAAAAACGGTATTCTGAGCAAAGCATTCCGAATTCCAAAGGAGATAGACAAATGTAACACAGAATGTATTTTAAATCAATAAATATTCAGAACGTGAGATATAACGAGCACATGACGGATGGACCAGTCACAATACCAATCCAGAATATGACATTTCCAAGAATTGTACGACCGCGAAGAAACCGCGTCCGCGACAGACTCACAAGAGGAAGTTGAAACATCTGCAGCATCAATAGGTACCCGCGCAGCTTCTTGAAAATGCAAAACATTACAAGTTCATGGACAAAAGAAGACAGTAAGAAAGTGAAAACAGTGGCAGACGGCTTTGACAGGCGCAAAGCAGAGATGCTGGAATGATAAACGTGCCGTAGTAGGAACCGATGCACCGGCGTATTCCAGTCCTTTGCAAACTGATCCCAAGTTATACAGTTCCACCATTCGCCGTAGAACTGACGATCTCCAAATCTGGTGAGCTCGGCAATGCCGTTCAGAATGGCATCCCAGATGATGTAGAAAGCTAGTAAATACATGAGCACAAAGGGCGGAATGAGATCGAGCAGTATGAGAGGGTATTTCTGTACCTTTTCCATAAGCGTATGATTCCTCAACGACAAAGCTCTCATGGCAATCGGATAAAAGTAGTTCTCCGCCACTATTATCATTAATAGGAAAACCCCGAAGGTAGCCAGGGTTTTCTCAAGTACGTAGTGCCAACGTATTTTTTCGGTTCTTGGGTACTCTATCTGATATACCAACGTGGGAAACATCGAATATTCAAAGAAGTTCGACAGTGTAATATTGTCTGGAAAGCTGATAGACTCGGACTGCAAGCTGAGCTCTTCTTTGCAAAAGCTTATCTGAGAATTTAAACTGCTGACCACCGCCTCCTTATCAGCATCTACTTTGCCTGCAGTATTTTCCTCAACCTTTTGGACTCGATCGAGGACCTTTGACGCAGTACTCAGCTCCTCTTTTATAGCCCAGAAATGGCCATTATAAAATGCATAGGAATGCTGCTTCATAAGAAGCACAAGGGAGTGCAGCAATAAAAATACACAGCCAATCCACGGGAACTGCATGAACTCGCTGAACCACAGAACAAAGAATATGAATCCCGTCTGCCAAGCATGCTGTATCACCCATCCATAACTATCCCAATGGATGTAACCTTTTCGGATGGCTAGCTGATGGAAGAAGGTCACATAGGTCAACAAATAAAGCAATAAGTCTGTCAGAGCAATTTTAAGCAAGTCTTTCCTTAGAATATTTATGACATGGTTTCCGAGAAATCTTGAAGTGTTGATGTAGTTGTATATGGATCCACGGACAATCAACACTGCGATGGTGATCCAGAACAGAGTGTAAAAGCCAAAGAATTTCGAGTTTTTGCCGCTTTCGGATTCTAAAATGCTCGGTTCTGCTTTCTGGCTAATGTTCCGATATTGATATCGCTTGACAGGTCTTTTGCTGGGCGAACTGCTCAACGCAAGCGCCTTCTTCTCGGATGATGACAGAGGTATCTCATTCGCAATTGAGTCTATAGACCATTGTCGATGGTGCCCCAAATCGGTTCCAGAAGCCATAGCTGATGAAGCTGACGACTCCGCACGAGTCCGCCGAGAAGGCCCGTTCGTTTTTGCCGCCTCCGCATCGTCAATCATGGGTGATGGTAACGGTGTTGATGTCCCGCTCTCATCGTAGGTGTTGTCCATTCGCAGGTGTTCTCTGTTCTTTTGCTGGTCGTGAACTTCATGAGCCAGCCGACCACCGTCGTCGTTCAGCCGCCGAATGAAGTTATCTACAACCTCATCTACACGATCGGTTGATGGCATGGTGGGCTAATTTTCTCAAACTTTCTCTTGGCCTTGCCTTTTGTGAATCCAGATTCGCCCAGTTAAGTTACTGGCTATATATTACGATCGGATAAATCGGTCGACCGAACCGACCACAAGCAACGCGGAGATATCCTAACCCGAAATTATCGTACGAAAAACCGGGGATTCCGTAAGGCACATGATTTGACGCAGCGGTCTCAATTCACTCTGGCAATCTCTATTTCACAGCTAATACATCAATCTATCATTCAGCTTTACGTGGTTTTGGAAAAGCTTATGGCTGTCGGGAAAGTAAATGGCTCTGCTCAGCCGAGATCATCAAGTCTATAAGAATCCCACCCTATAACTGAGCAGGTTACTAACTACCTAAAAAAATCTGACAAATTCATAGTGTGTCCTCCTGACCTCAAACTTACAGCGAGATGCCTCGTTTCGACTGTTTAGTGCGCTCTGTCTGAACACTTTGGGCTCGCTCTGTCGAGAGCTGAACACGGTGTAATAACCCGTATTAGGAAATATAGGTGATGATCTTCGCTATTTGGTGGTAATTTCAAGGTTCTTTAGTACACCAGTGGCTTTCACACGGCTGAATAAACCCGTTTTAGGCAATCAGATGATATCGGGACGATTTCTTTCTGAAGAGCTCAATAAATTCAAGTATAGCAGGTTTTGGATTTCTGATAGATGAAGGATTTAATTCTTCAAGAATGTTTTCCGTTATTTTCATATAAGTGTCTGTAAATTAGTTTTCATGCTATGTGATCTTGTTCCCTTTTGGAAGCAGGCCATGTCCTGCCTGTATCTTTGGGGCAAAGCAATAACAGTCAGAAAGGCAGCTTAGCTAAATGAGCTGATTTCTCTATAATAATCAAAAATTCACAATTCATTGTGTAGAATACGATTGGTATCCAACTCAGGTGAGGGTGCTGATGTATGCCGCTCTAGGAGTGACCTTTTCGCTGATTTCTCCCAATCACCCTGAATAACATAAACAAACTGCAAATATAAATAGTATGGCTATAATAAAGAATCGCGATACAAAAACGTGAGAACCGATTGATTTTGCTTATCCCGAGATTTATTCAAAACAGTCGGGAGTCGCAGATACACATACTCCTTACGCATATAATACGTATATAGTGCGTGCGTTATCAGAGCAAGGTGCGGCGGAAATTTTATTAAATATCAAAAAATCAGCATTTCGCCAAACAGATCCTAGGCATGTCACGTCCGGAATACACAGCACCTCCTGAGGTGTTTTACAATGATGCAGAATCGCAAAAATATACAGACTCTACTCGAGTCCAGCATATCCAAGCCGAGATGACTCTACGAGCACTCGAGTTGCTCAACGTGCCACCAGGACAACACATTCTCGATATCGGTGCAGGTTCAGGCCTGTCAGGAGAAATCTTAACAGAAGAGGGACATGTCTGGGTCGGAATGGACATTTCTGCATCCATGATTGCGAATGCCATTGATCGTGAGGTTGAGGGTGACATGTTCCTCGGTGATGTGGGATGTGGAATCCCGTTCCGAGCAGGGTCATTCGACGCAGCTATCAGTATCAGTGTCATCCAATGGCTGTGCAACGCAGACACCTCAATAGCAGACCCCAAGAAACGATTACTCCGGTTTTTCCAGACATTATACGCAAGTCTCAAAAGGGGAGGCAAAGTTGTGTGTCAGTTCTATCCTATGAACGACAAACAGACTGACCAAATTGTAAATGCTGCCAAAATGACAGGATTCGCAGGAGGCATAGTTGTTGATGACCCAGATTCCAAGAAAAACAAGAAATACTATCTTGTACTGACGGCTGGAATTTCGGAGCAGGAAGTAAATCTCGACGGAGTCGAGCTGGCTTCTTCCGTTGTAGCATCCAAGAAAAAGAAGCGCAAGGACGACGAATCTCAAAGGGAATATATCATGAGAAAAAAGGAGCTTATGCGCAAGCGAGGCAAAGCGGTGGCCAAAGATTCCAAGTTCACTGCAAGAAAACGTCGCCCACGTTTCTAATGAATTTGCTTGTGCAGAACAAATCCGTACGAGTCTCTTTCCACAACATTTGCATAGTCGATCCGGGCGTCGAATTCCTTCCAAATACTGCATGGATAAATATGCCTATTGCGCTCATACCAAGGCCGGTGAACCACCTTTGTATTGGATATTGGCTCGCTGCTACCGCTGTCATCAAAGTCAACAAGACGACCAAGCTTTGTCTGAGTCTGTTTTATATGAAAGTAGTGCAAGTCGTAGTGATGGGGTATAATGATATTATTTTTGACCAACAATATGTCATCCGAGGTGCCTCGATGGAACTCTGGCCTCTCTTTTCTCGTTTTGTCTAATATCAGCCATACAGGGTCGCTTTTTTTTATAGTCACGCTACTAGGAGTCTCTGCTCCTGGTCCATCGTAATATACAAACCGGAACTCGACAGTTTCGTCTCGTTCCTCAGCAAGCCGTTGGCTTCTTTTTCTGTCTTCTGCAGTTTCATTCTGCTTTTCCAGCAGCTTTTGTTTCTTTGTTTTAATAAATGACGTGTCTATTGTCTTGTCTCGCTTTTTAGCTAGCGGAGAATGCTCAGGACTAGCATCTTCTTCTTCTTCTTCAGCGAACGACAACTTTGGCACCAATGCCCGCTTCTTTTTGGCCGTAGTTTTAAAGGCTTTGGAATCCTTTATATCCTTCGTATCTTCTGACTTTGCATTTGACGAGCTTGCAACGAAGGACGGTGCTACAAACTTCACTCGATCTACCATAGATGTCTTAACTGAAGATATGTAGTGGTGTTTCTTCGATCACGTGGAATCTCCTAGCCAGTCGTAGTAATAATAATACCTGTCGGAGAATATTCTTTGATCTGACTTGTAATTATCAGGAAAATAATTTTAGTGCTGAATTGGATCCTATACTGTCTAATACAGCAATTATTTTTGCTAGCAAGAATGAGAATTTGTTTAGCATTTTTTTGCAGTTCCAACATCTGGTGCTTTACTTGAATATGCTTTTGATGCTCATCATGCATACTATTAAAGTCTGCTTGTGGCTCAAAGACTCATCATCTGGATAATGACTTCGAGAACGCAACCGCATTATTTTGGAGCAGGCCCAGCCTTATTACCTACTCCCGTACTAGAACAGGCTGCGAAGGATCTTGTCAACTATGAAAATCTAGGAATTGGGATTGGCGAGATCTCTCACCGGTCGCCTCAGGCAGTTGCTGTGATAAACGATACCAAAGCCAAGATCATTAAACTGCTGGATATCCCAGACTCTCATGAAGTGTTTTTTGCTCAGGGGGGTGGAACTGGTGGATTCGCGGCAGTTGCTTGCAACTTGCTGGCGTCATTTGCAGCTAGGACTGGGAAGAAGGGCAAAGCTGACTATATCGTTACTGGATCCTGGAGCCAAAAGGCTGCCGAGGAAGCAGAACGCCTTGGAGTTGACGTTAATATTGTCGTCAATGCCAAGAAGGTGTCATCGGATGGCAAGTATGGTGCAATTCCTCCGGCATCACAGTGGCGCTTTGGGGACCCCAGTGAGACTGCCTATGTTTATTACTGTGACAACGAAACGGTCGGTGGTATTGAATTCCACTATGTGCCTCAAGTTCCACAAGATGTAGAGCTTGTTGCAGACATGTCGTCCAACTTTTTGTCCAAGAAGCTGGATGTGTCAAAGTTTGGACTCATTTTTGGGGGTGCTCAGAAGAATATTGGAATTGCGGGCGTGTCGTTGTACATCATCAAGAAATCACTTCTGGCGCCATATCCTTCTGCCCCACAGCTGCGCGAGCTTGGTGTGCCCGTTATACCGATCTTTCTCGAATTCCCGACTATTGTCAGCAATAACAGCACCTATAATACTGTGTCAATTCCAGCTGTCCACATCATTGGACTGACTATGTCTTACTTATTAGAGCACGGTGGTTTAGACGCTCAGCAGGCTGAAAGCGACCGAAAGTCTTCAAAAGTTTACGAAGTCATTGATGCCAATGCAGACGTCTATAAGGCTCCAGTTTCTAAGGATGCGAGGAGCAGAATGAATATTGTTTTTACTATTCCTGGAGAGGGCCGCGAGGAGCAGTTTTTGAAAGATGCAGCAGCGCTGGGTCTCTCCGGGCTCAAGGGCCATCGGTCTGTTGGTGGCATCAGAGTTTCTGCCTGTAAGTATATACATATGCGTATGGGCTTATAGAATACCTTCTAACATAGATAATGCTGTGAAAGAGGAAAGCGTCGACAAACTGGTTTCGTTTATGAAGGACTTTGCAGTTAGTCTCAAGTGAAGCTGAAGACACAATAATAAATAGATCTTGTAATTAGGCCGCAGCATATTGGTCAATCTGCTAGATGCGTTAAAAAATAGCTGATGGTGTCGTCACTGTTGTGGATGTAACAATACAACACAAGCGACTGTTTGTTAGTAACACCAAGCACCATTCGCTGACAGGTCGCTGAAATTGCCAGTGCATTGCTCCATTCTTTAGCGAAAACAGTGACGGATACAGAACTGATGCCCTCGGATGTATTCGACTGCTCGTCACCTTCAACTGCAATTAAATGCTCTACCTGGCTGAAATCGCTGTCGACTTCCACATCGTCTGTTTTAATAGCGAGAAGCAGGTGGTTGCGCTCATCGATGGTGATGACTATCCTTTGAGCCAGTGCCTTGTATCTGTCGGAAATGCGTACAACAGACGCGATGCTGGACGTAATGTCCAAGTAACTGTCGGGGCTTGGCCTGTCTGGCTCGCGAAGCATTACGTCCGGATCGTCTGCCTGAACCAGCTTTATAGGGACATCTTGCGCTACCACAATTTCGTCTATGTCGTCGCCGTAAGCGCGCTGGCCGTATAGCACGGACAGATGAGGGATACCATTGGTCTTTGCAAGTCGCAAACACAGATCGTCGGCGTCATGGAGGCCAGAATCGTAGGCCCGGATCGCCTTATAAAAGGTATTTATGTTCAATTCGATGACGATGACATTGTCAAGACGGGACTTGATGACAAACTCTTCAAACATCGTGCTGGTCGCTATCTCGCTCCACAACACCGCTCCTGATCTATCGACCACCGACGCGAGTTTGACACTGTCCGGATCGATTTGAAGCTGGCATGTGCTGCACAGACTGGAAATAGCCGAGCAGATATCTTGGTTAGTGGTGATTATCTACAGAAGAGTCCTACTTTTGAAGGTGCTTGGCCTGCGGAGGATTGCCTCGAACCGCATGCTTGTGACATGCAGGACGCTATAAACTTTAAACGCAGGAATAGCGAAGACAAGCGTAATGACGAAGATCGTTCAACTTGTGGCGCAAACAAGTGATCTTCTAAGTGGAAAATGCAATGCATGTTATCCGACACAACTCGACGATACCTGAATATTGTCTATAATGTAGTCTATAGCACTACAGCTAATCCACAGAACAGCGCCGTACTCGGGATCTACTTCTGCTTTGATATTGCCAGCCGGAATAACTTTTTGAAAGAATATGCTATTTACATAAGACGCTTAGACACGACGACGATCTGCTTTTCTGATCTCAGAGTCCACATCGCCGACATCCAGCTTGCTGTTCTCCCGAACGTAGTACAGCTTCGACCGCTTGAAGCGCTTAACAGGGACCCGCAGAACCTCGATTCTGCTCACGGTCGGATTAAACACACTGACTCTATTTTCAACGCCGATTCCGTTGATTTTGGTTCGCAGGACAATGTTGGTGCTCAAGTGCCTGTAATTTATAGCCAGCGTCATGCCCACAAACGACGAGCCGTCGGTCTTGGTGATTCGAACCACGTCTCCAGGCTTGACTCTGTTAGCGCTACTCCGGTTGAACAACGCTCTTTTGGATCCATCAGGATCGTACTCAGCATAAGACTGCTCCCTTGCGACGTCTATGGGCGATTTACCACGGGGAATTAACCGTGGAAGAGCTTTATATACATTTACCACGTTTTCTATACGTTAGTTTGATGAGTCGACAAATTACGATTTTCCACTCACGAGAATTGCGCGGCACTATATAACTGGCCGATGGTACAAAGGTAGGCTTCCTGGCTACCGAAAGTAGGGAAGCTCTGAGGGACCCCAGCGCTGTCTGTGAGTACGTCAAAGGCTTCTCTACCACCATTGAAGACGACAAAACTAGCTGAAATTTCAAGGTTGGTATCATATGCGGCTCGTGAGCCGCGCCTTTTTGACGGTTCATCGTCGGAAACCATATTCGCCATCAACATGCAAGTATTCGTGAAAACGCTGCCGGGTCTCGACGACCTGCGGTTCGTCGTCGCAAGCCCCACCTGTGCAGACCAGCTGAAGCAACAGGTGTGGTCTCGTTTGCCCGAGTCGTTGAGCAAAAGTACTTATTTGAGTTACCAGTCTGGTGCTCTCATCAAGCAAGATGATGTATTTCAGTTGGACTATATTATGCTGCGACTAAACGGGTGTCTGTGTGGAGGCAAAGGAGGCTTTGGATCGATGCTCAAGGCGCAAGGATCTCGTATGGCTCGGCGCAAAAACAAAAAAAACAAGGAAACGGCCAACGATAGTTACCGAACTCTGGATGGCCAGCGAGTCAAAACGGTGCGCCAGGCTAAAGAGCTCATGGACCTTCTCGAAAAACAGCCCGAGGAGCAGCGTAAACTGTCCGAGAAAAAACGTGCTCGCTTGCAGAGCATGATAGACAGTGCAACAAAGTCGAACGTCAAGTTCGACGACGAGCAGTTCTTAAACGACTGTGAGACGATGCGGTCGGATATTCGTGATGCCGTGCTGAACCACGGCCACACTAGTCGTCCCAGAGCGGAATCGGCTTCGTCACAAGTTGAGGTGAAACCCAAAGCTGCTGGTTTCTTCGAGTCGGACTCTGAGTAACGGTCTGGAGTCCACTATTTATTCGCTGCAATGCGGCAGATGAGCGATAAGGCAATCATCTCGTGTTGCACTAGTTCTTGCATAAAGGTATATGACTAAGTACCGATAGTTGTATGCTATTTTACGAAGCTTTATCGGTATTGCCATTATTGTTTATTTTAGTTCTGACTTTGTATTGTATTCCACTTCTAGTAAAACTGTTGTGTTATATTATGATTTGCTGCTATTTAATTCCTGTTCATCGTATAACATAGCATATAAGCATTGATGCATTGCACGCACCTACTTAAGCATGCAGAGGTCCACCATCACAGCGGCTTAATTTTTCATGTCATCAGTCCAGGCCCATAAGGGCGATATTCACACGCAAATAGCATCGTTCATAGCGTAAGTAAAGTCGCATTGGCTTCTTTTTGCTTTGATGCTGACTCAGGCTTCTCAAGCGACGGCAGATTTCCGGATCTCATTCTGTGGGCCTCAGCACTGCACACCTGCTGTTAAGATTTGTATCAGCATCACGTTGGACCAGGATAAGCCAGCTCATACAGGATGTTCGAGCGCTGGGTAAAAGCCTGGTGGCTGCACAGCCACGAGAATTCGTAGTGGGTAATGTGGTGCGACGGGTGCTCTCGTTGATACGAGAAGTCGGCGAGGGCAACCCGCCTCTGTATTCAGACGCCAGCAGCGGAGGTCCCTTAATTAACTCCATGTTTGGGCTTCTTTCGGCAGAGTCAGCTCCTCAGGACGGTGGAGTCATGCAGAAACGGGTCCAGAAGGATGCCAAGGCAGATATCATTGAGGGAATCCAGGAACTCATAGATGAAATCGGCAACATCGACGACACTATTGCCGGGATGAGCGTGGATATGATCCACGAAGGCGAGGTGCTGCTGACTCCAAGCGCGGGGTCCAAGACGGTGCTGGAGTTCCTGATGCGAGCAAGCCAGAAGCGCAAATTCACAGTGCTGGTGGCAGAAAACTTCCCCAACGAGACGACTTTTTCGCACGAGTTCGCCGTCAAGCTGTCTAAAGCAGGCATTCAGACCGTCATCATTCCTGACACTGCGACGTCGGCCGTCATGAGCAGAGTCGGTAAGGTCATCATTGGTGCCAGGGCCATTCTGGCCAACGGTGGCTGCGTGACGTCGTCAGGAGTAGCGCTGGTGTGTGAGGCCGCCAAGGAGTACCGAGTTCCCGTGCTGGTGGTCTCAGGAATCTACAAACTGTCGCCGCTCTATCCATTCGATGTCGAGAAGCTCATCGAAGTAGGGGACAGCGGCAAGGTGGTGGGATTTGCTGACGGTCTGCTGATGGACGAGGTCCAGGTCATGAACCCGACATACGACTATATTGCACCTGAGCATGTTGACATCTATATTACGAATGTGTAAGTATCTTCTATTTGTGGCTTGCTATTTGCGTCCGCTTTTCTTGCTTTTGGTTTGTGCTAACCCTAGCGGTGGTTTTTCCCCCAGCTTCACATATCGTATTGTGCTCGACCACTACAGTCCTGCCGACGTGCAGCTGTAGATGCAGCTGCGAGTCTCAAATGCTCTATGCTCTGATTCACGACTCCGTCGCGCTGGGGCAACTGCTTTGCAGTTGGATTTAAGCCTCCGCCTAGTGAATTACAATGCCATGAAATCTCGTGGACTATCGCTCAACTACGCAGCGGTTGCCAATGTCCGACGGAGTCGCATGACTGACAGTCGTCTTCATGCTTTATTTGGCGACTCTGCTTTGCATTTGAGCTTCTGTTTGCAGATATTCGCAGTGCATTAGAATCATAGCACACGCTTATTACTGGGCAATTGGCATCAATTTCTGTAAATTTCAACTGATGAGTCGTCGTCATCTAATAGAAGTCTCTATTAAAGCTCCTCATCATCGTATGCTCATCGACACCTAGCCAGTCGTCCCCACCCACCCCTGAGATAGTCACGTGATCAACTTTTCAACATGTACAGTGTGAGCCGCCAAATTTTTCACTCTCCCACACATCTGCTATGTTCACCAGCGTGAGATTGTCTGGAGCTGTACGCTCCATGGCTGCCAGCACTCTGCGGTTGCGAGCAGCTGCTGCTCCTGCCATCAGACTGGCTTCCACTTTTCAGAGGACCAAGCCACACTTGAATATTGGTACTATTGGTCACGTCGACCATGGTAAGACCACTTTGACGGCTGCCATCACCAAAGTGCTTGCCGAAAAGGGCGGCGCCAACTTTTTGGACTACGCCTCAATTGACAAAGCACCCGAGGAGCGAGCTCGAGGTATCACCATCACTTCTGCCCATGTAGAGTACGAGACTGAGGCTCGACACTATGCGCACGTCGATTGCCCAGGGCACGCTGATTACATCAAGAACATGATTTCCGGAGCTGCCCGCATGGATGGTGCCATCATCGTGGTGGCTGCGTCGGATGGTCAGATGCCCCAGACCCGAGAGCACCTGTTGCTTGCTCGACAGGTCGGCATCCAGCATGTGGTTGTATTTGTGAACAAGATTGATACCGTTGATGATCCCGAGATGTTGGAGCTCGTAGAGATGGAGATGCGCGAGCTGCTGTCCAAGTATGGATTCGACGGTGATAACACCCCTGTTGTTATGGGGTCTGCTCTGTGTGCTCTGGAGGGCAGGCAGCCGGAGATTGGCCAATCCAAGATCGAGGAGCTGCTGCAGCAGATTGACGAGTACATCCCCACTCCCACCCGTGATCTCGACACTGCGTTCCTGATGCCGCTGGAGGCTGTTTTCTCCATTCCAGGCCGAGGCACCGTTGCCACGGGACGAGTGGAGCGAGGCCAGCTGTCCAAGGGAGAAGAAGTAGAGATTGTGGGATTCAACAAGGAGCCCATCAAGACTGTGGTTACTGGAATTGAGATGTTCAAGAAGGAGCTCGACAAAGCGCAGGCGGGCGACAATGCCGGTATCCTGCTGCGAGGTGTCAAGCGAGAGGACCTCAAGCGAGGCATGGTCATAGCCAAGACTGGCACTGTGAAGGCCCACACCAAGTTCCTGGCCTCCATCTACGTTCTTAACAAGGAAGAGGGTGGACGACACTCGCCGTTCGGCGTCAACTACCGCCCCCAGATGTTTGTGTCGTCTGCAGACGTGACTGTGACTCTGACATTCCCAGAGGGCGTCGACGAGGCAACTCAAGTGTTCCCGGGAGATAATACTGAGATGGTGGGAGAGTTGGTGCACCCGACTGCCATTGAGGTTGGCCAGCGGTTCAATATCCGGGAGGGCGGCCGAACGGTGGCCACTGGCCTCGTCACTCGAGTGTACGAGTGATGTAAATATGTATATAATCTATAAACGGACCTCTTCTTAATGTCTGTAGACTGAGAAATAGTCATGTCGGTACCTTACTTTTGTTGTTAATCTGCTAGCTACGTCCGAGGTTAAACGCCTGCCGGTAACGTTAAGTCTGGTTGTTGTATATTGTTATTCACAATATGTTGTCTTCATTTAGTGAGTGTTTCGAGTCAATTGATACGTTGGTCTTGCGATTCCGTTGCGCAGATGGGGGGCCAGGACCGTGCGGTAGTAATGCCGGAAATGCCTTCTTTTAAGATCAAGCTGCTGTATATTGGCGAATTAATTGTGCCTCAGTATCCTCAACACAGCTGCATAGCAGTTGCTACAGCGCGACAGAGTCGCAAAATGAATATTTTGTATGCTTCTTTTTTTGTTATCTATACTCTCGTTAGGTCTCAGTTTAATTTCTGGATTATTTAGCGCTGCAGGGTATTGCCTGTTTCACAGGGGTGACCTGCATTTCTACGAAGGGCTGCTTATGATCTCTACCATGTCCTTCGTCGATGACGAGTACGGAGCGCTTGTGAGCGAATACAAGCACATGGTCAAGTCTGTTGATGTCATGGATAAACATGTGTCAATCGAGACGTTAGAGGGTCTGACTCTTCGAGTTCGGCTGGACACCCAAGGCTGGAAGGTGCACGGTTCTTCCCGTCAAGAACTCGTCGACAACGTCTACGAGACGTCCGAGGCACTACTTATGGACGTATCTCCCGAATTTGCGAACTTGTGGCATCAGAGTCTATATTCCAAACTGTCACAACTGGCTGACGCACAGCAACCAACCGAATAAAAAGACTTGCTGCTTATGTTGATGCGTTCGATTTGGACAAAAGGATTTTTATTTTTTGAGACACTTAGGAATATAGACTTGGGCTTCTTATCGACTCCATAAACAATTAATCAAACTCGTGCTGCTCAAGTCATGAGCAGCTTTTCAGCATCCCGAGTCAGAAGATAACCTTCGGATTTCGACTTAAAACAATGGGTAGTGGTAAATTGTTTGGATCAGCCATTCTCTAGATCTATTAAATGGAAATATATGCATAATAAATAATTTAAGCCTTCTCCGCTTTGGAGGACATGTGCAGAGGAATATGAGCAGCATTTTCGCGCTCGATTTCCTGGTCGACAATCTCCTCCCAGGCTTGTTTCTCATGAGGTTTTGAGTAATCAATGTCCTCCTCTTCTTTGGTGGTTTTGCTGTTGCCTACAGACAGCATCACAGAAGCAAGCAACATAGCGACTGTGAGTCCCTGAGCATACATTCGGGCCTGCACAAGCTTCTGGGAGCGAGACATGTACTTGTCTTTGTTGACGAGGTGCCAAGAACCCGCCAATGAAGCAGCCCATCCGCCCATGATGAATTTGTATTTATTGTCGGCAACAAACTGACCAAACGTCACCTTTCCTTCCGTCTTGCCGTCAACATTCTTGGGGATCAGGATATCAGGGCTGGCTAGCCGGGGATCAATGGCTCCGTAGTGGTCGTTCTCAAATTTCCTCGACGCAAACTCCATAAACGTAACGCCACTCGCGATTGGAGGCGCGATCATGGCAAAAGTTCGTGGGAAAGCTCCGTATGTGAAAAACACCGGAATCCGTCTTTTGGCATACAGATAGAATCCTGCTGATACGAGCGATCCAACAGCGACGCCCTTGACTCCGCCAATGGCAATTGCGTGAGTGTACTCAGCAAGCTCTTCCTTCGATGGCAATTTCATAATGACTTCTGTATCAGTGTAGTTTATAAACCGGTTTTTGTTAACACCTGCTTGTTGTCGCGTCTCTACAGCCTTTATATAGTTTGAGCAAAGAGCAAAATAAGATGCTCCGATCTTCTACGAGCCGTCGGAAATTTCTGCAGCCGCATGCGGCGGCGGCACCCGTCACCGACGGAAGGATAAACTAGTTAGTACATTTAGCTGCTGTCGGCAACTCAGCGGAAGCGCAGAGCTGAAAAAAAAAAAAGAAATAAAAAAAGAAAGCATTTGAGTGGACAACGCAATGCATTTCGAAGATGCGCTTAATTTATAGTTTCGGCAAGATAGTTATATCCTTGCATTGTGCTATAAAAAGCCAACCTCATTTTTCTTTTTGCGGTTTGTTACGATGCCGCTCAGTCAGCCACCGCCACACCTAATTAGGAATGACGGAAAATGCCGGGGCGACTATTAGCCACAACATCTGCGCCAGAACATTTGTAGTTAGCTAAGAATTGTGGCTGCTGATGTCAATATGCTGGTGCCACAGATTATAAAGCACTGATTAAAGCTCATGTTCTGACTCATTCCTCTAAGTTGCAGGTCTTCAGGCGAGCAGCGGTTTTAGATATCAGTTTTAGATTTTTATTAGTATACTATGTCAATGGAAGTCGATCCGCGCAGAATTCGCTGAACCACCTGTCCTGGTCATACCACGATAACTATTTATTTTAAAGGAATATTAGCAATTATGGCCCAACATTGATCTTGCCCCATGTTTAATTTCATTATGTCTGTCACATGGCAAGCGAGTCCGAAATCATGTCACGTATTGTCGATTCATCACCATTAAATGCTTTGCGGGCATCTTCATAGAGGCGCCGAAATCCTTCACTATCTTCATCATCACCAATAGGATTGCCTTCGTCCATGTCGACTGTGGTTTTATAATTATTGTTGGGTGTTATTCCATAGTCCTGTCCGTTGTAGGCGATTAGATTGGGGCTCCTTGGTTTTACCATGGTAGAACGACGATCAATAGCATCTGTCGTAGCCAAGCTTGTTACTTTATCAATTGCCAGCGAAACAGAATCCCCTGCTCCCATGAACATAGCTATAGTACCTGCTACCACGGGTGAAGCCATTGAAGTCCCGCTCATGGCCACTGTTCCATTGCCAAAGTGGGCAACACTGTTGACAGCAACTCCGCTAGCAAAAATGGTCACACAGCTTCCCCAATTACTGAATGGTGCAATAGTATCGTACCTATCATCTATTGCTCCTACTGTTATTGCTTTAACAGCACTGGCGGGCGATGACACACAAGCCGCCGTGTTGGTGTTTCCAGCTGCGACTGTCATTGGCAGACCTTGGTCCACAGCAGCGTCAACCGCGCTATTGAGCACGGAGTTATATGCAGCTCCTAGCGACAGGTTGGCCACTGCTTTTCGGTTTCCTTGCCGTTTCCTATCGTTGACTGCAAATTCTATGCCTGCTATAACTGTCGACAAATTGCCAGTGCCAGTTCCCGTTAAAACTTTGACTGCTATTAAATTAACTTTCTTTGCAGCTCCATAAGTCTTTGATCCCACTACTCCGGCTACGTGAGTTCCTTTTAGACTGTTAGAAATAAAGCACCGAAAAGATCACCACAAATTGATACTTACCATGGCCGTTTTTGTCTCCATGGCCCTCACCAGTAAAGTCTACTGCCTGTACAACTCGTCCTTCAAATTCCGAATGCTCAGCGTAGATCCCTGTATCAATAATGTATACATCTACGTTCTCCTGGCCCGTTGGTGTATAGAAATATTCCACTGGATCTTCGTTAGAGCGATTTCCGTGCTCTACGCACAAACTCACGAAACGGCAATCTCTCTCGACGAGATATCCGAGACAGATGTCTTGGCGCGTCGTACTGTATGTCTTCGACACCCACTTTGATATCATGTGTCACATCGGCTACATGGAAATTTCTACGAAGAAATTTCAGGTGCGAGTGGCCAAAATTACCCGAGAAGCCCTGGAAATTGCCAAACGAAAATGTCGAGCTTACATGCTGTTGTATATGAGGATATTGCTTAAGGAAATTAAGTATATTCGTTGAGTTTGAAAGGCGAACTAGAAAATTTGCCTGAACACAACTCAGCCATAAAAGATGTACCACAACAACCAACAGACCCATCTTCATACTAGAATTCCCAGCATTATCTCTCGATTCGAACAAATTCCTAAATGTGTGTTCCTCGCTACGAGTGCTACTTTATTTATAAAAGCCGAAGCTGCAAGCGAATTCATGCCCGCATGACACACCAGATCTAGCATCAATTCATCATAATATTTTTTTAAAAAAAAAAGGCAACATGTAGCAAAAATGACTACTTCCAAAACCATAACGCCACATAATGCCCTACAGCTCCAATATTCTGGTATCATCGTCATCATCAGTCGCCACGGTATTTGGGCCGATCAGATCGAGATCCTTGAAATTTTTCGACTTTTTGACTTTCCCCGTTGACTTCATATTGTACACGGGCTTGACAAACTCCTTGCCGTACGACTGCGCGTTCCAAAATGCAATAGGCTTTTTCTTATTTGGCTCATGCATCTCCGGGTCTTCAATTTCGGGACCTTCTTCTTCTTCGGATTCGCTATCACTCAGCGAGGCCGCTTTTTCAGACATATATACTTTATTACCCTTGAGATCGATGCTAATGACCTTTTTTCCACGACCAGATCTAGCCAACTGCTGCTCCTGTTGCTTCCTCAGTTGGCGTTGCTGACGCTTCAACTGCTGTGCTTGCTCCATCGGAGACGCCCATTTATTCACTCCATACATTGGTGTTTCAAAGTCACTGACTTGATCTATGATTTTTGTTCGTTGGGCACTTGTTTCCTGGTACTCTAAGAGTGTATTGAGCCTAGCTTGTGCTTTCGTTAGAGCACCGTCCATGGCAACATTAGATATCGTAGTACCAGTATCTACACCGATCTGCTTTCTTGCCTTTCGACCCAAAGTTGATGCAATCTCATCTTTTTCCGTCATCAATACATTATTGATTTCTGCTAGTTCTTCATTACTGATGAGAGGCTTTCCACAAAATGTACAAGGCCCAAGGCCCTCCTTAGTACACACGACTTTTCCGCAGTTCAAACAATTGGGAGCAATGTCTAACAGAGGGTGCCTCGTCGCCATGCAATTGCAAGGTGCCCGTTTATGGACGTTGTTGATGTCAAGCTGCTTAAGAGCTGCATCTATGTCTGCAAGCGCATCCACTTTGACTTTATTCGAATCCTTACTCGTCTGTGCCGCTTGCATGTGCTTTTTTCTTATTTGTTTTGTTGAGGGCATGTCGTGAGCCCACACTCCTTTTGAATATTTAAATTGAGGAGCAGCATTGTTAACTTCTGGAGCTGGTGACTGCGATCGAGATTTCTTAGACGATGCTGCCGTATTAATACTGCTTGAATCGGCGGCATCCCTGCCCGAAGAAGATACAGGCCTGTCATCAATACCAGCTAGTTGAGCTATAACGCTCTTTGATTCAGTAGAATCCCCTAAAATATCATGTAGAAACTCAGCTCTTTGCCTACCAGTGGGTAACGACTGGACGTAGCTCTGTATCTGTATTGCCTCGGTCTGATCTATCCCAAGTGCCCTTTCCAGACTCTCTGTGATCGACATTTCGAGCAAATGAATGCTGTGCTACCAACCGCAATGTCAAAACAACCAAGCTAAATGAAACTGGATTCTCTTCAATAATGCTGCGAGTAAGCAGTATGGGTAGCAGTCAGGGTTGGGGACTGCATCCAGTGACTACGGCTAGATTTCCATGTCAGCAATGTAGGAAAAAGGAGAGTTTCTGCCAGAATGTATTCGAAATCGTCAAATCGAGACCTGCTATTTTTTTTTCTTGCTCAGGATCATCTTGCACGATTCACACTCACTTTATACTAATTCCGCTCATTAACTTGTGTCTTTTGTTTCTATTCCATTGGCGGCAATCAATAGCATTTCCGTTTTAGGCCATGTGTGTATTTGGGTTGTGTATCATGGCTGCAAACAGAGGCTAACGGAAGCTTACTTCATAACATAATCATGTCAGAAGCCGACTTGTTGAATCAAATAGCAAAGTTGGCAGGAGCGATAAATCGCCATAAAAATGCTGAGCAATCTAGAGGAGTGCACAAGCCATCTCCCAAGTATTATCGTAATGGAAATAGTGCGTATTACTTAAAGTCCAACAAGTGGACAAGGAGCGATAGTACGTCTCAGCCTGAACTGTCATCTAAGAATAATGATACATCTGATACAGTTGAGGTGGGAGGGGTAAAGTATAGGAGTACCAAGTACGGTTCGAAACTTGTAAGGATCGAGGGAGAGGTACCAACGCCGAAGAAAACTGTCGTAGAAGGCGTATCATATATTCGCACGAAGTCAGGAAACTTAATACGAAAGGATATATCCAGTCAGTATGCAAGCGCATCACCATTATATTTGTCACATGTGGAGTATTTAAGGGATTTGACTAACTATAGAAGTGGAGAGCCGGCCAATACGAACTGTGTGCATTTCACCCGGACAGGCACCTGTATGAATGGGCTGAAATGCCGGTTCAAGCATGATTCGAATCATGTTGCGCTCTGTAAACACTACTTGTCAGGAAATTGCAGTCGTCCAAACTGTTCACTGAGCCACAAATCAAGTGCCCATAATGCTCCGTTGTGCAAACACCATTTGAGAGGAATGTGTAACCGTGACGACTGTAAGTATACACATATGGACGTTAACCCAGATGCTCCTGTCTGTCGCAGTTTTGCTATTGATGGCTACTGTGATCAGGGTGCTAGTTGTACAAAGAGGCATGTTTTTGAATGCCCTGATTTTGATGCGACTGGCAAATGTTCCAGGCCGAAGTGTAATTTATCCCATGTGTTGAGAGCTAAGCAAAATGAGGCAAATGGCTCTAATAGCACTGAAGTACCCGTTAAGTCATCCCAAAGCGAATCCATTGATATAGACGAGCTCTTAGAATCCTTAAGTGGGAGCCAACGAAGTGACGATGAAATAATGAGTGATGACTACAGTGAAAGTGACTTTGACGAAAACGCTGATTTCATCCGAATATAATGAGTTAACTAATAAGAATACAGTCATGAAAAGTTGGATATTTCAAGAATAATTGACAGAAAGTAAAATAAAGAAAAATCAATCGAAGGAATATAAAAACTTAGATAGCTTTTTAACACGATGCTACTGAAATCATTTGACCGGCTCTATAAAATTGTACACAACCGTTTATGAGCGTAGTTTCGGACGTAGTTTCGGATCTTTATTTAACGTTAAAAAAACTAAAAAAAAATGTATCACCATATTGTTCCGCGCTCAGCAACCGCATACGCGTGCAGAGCGAGCTAGCTGAACATAGAGCGAATTTTTCATCGGAGCAGGGAACGGAAGAATATCCACGGCTATTTAGGCAAGATAATCCTCAACTGCCTAGTCGCTAGAAACGAGTCTGCAGGACCGCATTCTGGCAATCTAGAAGCCCCTTTAAAATGATTATAATATCTAGAGATAGTATAACCTACTGATGTTAAGTACGAAAAATCCATGACAGATGCTTAAATAGTTCAGCCGCATATTTCGGTCTGCGTAGGTTTGAGAATGTCGATGGAAGTGCTTGTACTGTGAACTCACTGGTAATGGCATTGTTGAAACTACGTTAATTAAATATTAAAGCTTTCTGTTTCATTAAGAGTCACAGCTGTGATTAACATCCTCAGCTTTAGTCCCCATGACCCACATGGAGGTATTGTGTAATGACAGTAGCTCACTCGCCCCCACTAATATATTCACACTCAGAGCCATTAGCCATCTTCTTCTTCATACTATAAACTACAGAAAACTTTTAAGGTTAAACAAATATAAAATCGTTAATAAATAATAGCATCCACACCATCTACACTTCCCCTTCGCTGTCATACAATCGTAATAAATCATAGATCTCTTTCAGCAGACTGCTCGATTCGGAATGGCGGAAACATCTCTGAGTTTGAGGCATAACCTTCCTGAGGCATCACAATTTGCACAG
Source organism: Sugiyamaella marilandica (assembly GCA_030563205.1). Taxonomy (NCBI): domain Eukaryota; kingdom Fungi; phylum Ascomycota; class Dipodascomycetes; order Dipodascales; family Trichomonascaceae; genus Sugiyamaella; species Sugiyamaella marilandica. The sequence continues at coordinate 156,357 of JAKUBH010000009.1, read as the reverse complement.
GTAAAAACTTGCTTGGTGTAGGACTGTAATGGCTAACCATGCCTACAAATGGCCTGTTGTTTCCCCACTGCCAAATAGGTCCGTCCGGGCCGATACTATAACTGTCCAAGGAATCAGACGATGCAACAGGCATATAGCTCAAATATAGTAGTTCACGACACTCCATTGGAGCATCCTGGAGAGTGCTCAGCTCTTCAGTAATCCAGGTCCCATATTTGTCTGGTGAATCCTGATCAATATACTTCTCTAGATTGACATCTCTTACAGTAGAGAATTTCACTTTTTCATCGCCGATGATGAGACGTCCGCCGTTTGGAGAAATCCTACTACGTTTTGGAAATTCTGCAGTACTGTTTCTCATGAGAGTAGAATGGCTCTTCTTTGGGGTCACTGCTGCGACAGTACTGCGAGCATTACCGTTTGATAAACGACTCGCTGCGGACACCTTCAGATCAGACAGAATAAGGCGATTTTCAGATCCACACGGACTGCGCACCCACTTCCAGTCCACCTCTAACAGGTCGTCACTTCCCATCGATTTTATAACCACACATTGCTCGTCTAGCCTGTTCTCCTGAACAATTCCCGCGAAAATGTCTCCTGAGCCAATCTGGAATTGCGACACATCCCCAGGAAGCAGGGCGTAAGCCCAATCCATCACTGACTTGTCATCTTCGGGTGACCCGTGACCAACAGCTCGTTTGGGCCGATGAAACCTGCAATAGAGCCCCTCCGGCTCACTACTATCCCATGGTAACACCAGAACACCAGCAGACGCTGCACAAGTGCCGTGATAGGCTCTAGAACAAGTGGGAAACGAACATTGGAAGCACGCACCTTTTGTTGACATACATTCAAGGCACTTGAGTTCTTTACGGGCCTTGGGAACCGTATCCAGACCACGCACCTTCGTGTACTGGAAACCACCGACCAAGCTCGTCTCAGGAATGTACATAGCACATAAACGGTGTACCCTTTTAGATTTACTGTCCTCAACCGGTAGCAAATCGTCGTCTCCATAAATGTCTGGACACAGGTAACACCTCGGTCCTTCGTTATTACGAGACTCGACAACAATGCCGCTACGCCCTGTAGCGGCAGCAGATGCCTTTCGCCGTTTGCGGGGAACATTATCGGCAGGTGCGTATGGCGGGGTAGGCAGACTTGAAAGCGCATCCAGGTCTTCTTTATCACTCTCGCCAGGTTCGTCTTCGCTGTAGTGGCCATTCATGTTTCTTACTAGCTGTTCAATGTTGATTCCCACCGAGTCTGATATACAGCGACACTTTTCTGACAACCGTCCAATAGGGATCCATGAGTCGGTAGCAAAGTTGACCGATTCGGCAACGTTATAGCCAAAATTAAATCCCGAATGATAGCCATAGGGGAAAGTAATCATGAATTCGTGTTGATAATGTACAATTTTGTTGACAGTGATGCCTCGGGACGCCAAAAGAGACGGTGAAGCATGGAAAGTCTTGTGCCGCAGAAACTCCTTGCAGTTCTTGAATTCTTCAGGCCACATTTCTTTCATTAGTTCGTAAAACTTTTTCTCGTCCTTCTGGGGAATGGAGTACCACTGCTTCGGGGCGCCGAAGTGAATGTAGTTGATAGAATAAAGATCCATATCCTCCAAGTGCCAAGCAAAAGTCGCTTTCCACATTCCACAGTACAGATATGCCGTGTTGACGCCGGGAATTTTCACCTTCAGCGCGTTGAGGATATTGTCCAAGTTGGCAACGTTCCAAGTCTTGGTGTCGTCGCCAAACAAGCTGCCGGGCATGTCAGCCCCATACATTGGACAACTGTAGGTGAGAGACTTCCAGTAGGCCTTTTCCAGTTCGGAGCATCTTTCTTCTGAGAACTCTTCAGCATCGTACCGGTAGTTAAAAGATTTGAATGTCGCGTCAGCGTCATCGTCTGACTTTTCAGTGTTGCCCTCCATTTCAGAATCTGGGGGAGTTGAAGTGCGCGACTTCTGGAGCCTGTGAGAAGAGGCTGCTGTAGCTGCCCGTTTCCGCTCGTTCCATACCGACACTTTGCGACGTTCGCCGCGCTTGGCAGGCGGCTGATGCTCGACATCTTCGCAAGTGGATCGCCATTCTGGCAGGTTGTAAGTGCGCTGTTTCTCGATGTTCTGGACTCTATACAGCCCACCAGTCCCGTTGATGTGCTGCATGATGGGGTTCTTGATTTTGATCGTCTTGACGTGCTCATCCAGGCTAGGCAAACTATCGACCCACTCCTTAGGTGGAATGACCTTGACAACCCCCTTCTCCATGCCATACACATTGATACGCTCTATGAACTGGGGGAAGTTGGCGAACTCCTCCATAGTGGGCCGAAACACTGGCACTCCTCCTTCTTCGGAGTAGAATGCCATGTTGTCTCTCTCTAACACTTAAGATTGAGGATAAAAGTAAAATGCCGGGCAGGTCATCATTAATTAGGGCTACCGTTATCGGACGATGCCGGGTAAATGTCCTCTTCAGCCGTGCCAGGGGGTTATATATGTTCGGGGTCTCGAGATGATGACGATGTATCACTTCCAAACAGGGCGTCCACACAGGCACCAGCAATGTAATAAGTTTAATATAAACTTGATCTGAGCCAAATAATGAGAAGTGCAGAGTTGGTCTCGCAAGAATAGTCAAGTAGTTTTACAACACGACACTGATCAAAGATCGAAGACCATGTTTTCAGCAGTTGCCACAGCGCCACGGAGTCGCGAAGTCCGAGTCGTTATCAACCAGTTGAAAGTGGTGATGTGATAATGCACTGTTTAGTAGATCTCGAGTACAATGTACAGCGTAGCATATATGTGAAAACTGACTTGAAATTCTCAACAGCACACCCAAATGATATCTATATCATGAGCAGAGTAAAGAGAGCGAAAACGAAAATTTGAGAACTCAACTGAAGTAGAAGATTCACGGAAAATAAAAATAAAGCGTGAAAAGAAAAATAGAAATCTTCTGTTTATGTGGTGTTTTTTATCGCTTAATTATTGCTTGCATGTTCAGACGCGGTTCACTAGCCGCAACTCTGCATCCTACATATTGAGATTGATGATTGATGGCGATTGAAAAAGTTGCTTCAAAGGGTAGGCGACCAAAGCCGAAGAACCCAGGACCACTTCTACAATTCGTCAAAGGTCCGCAGGCGCAACCTCAGCTAATAGCATGTCCGATATGCTCTATAGATTTGGCATCATTCGACGTTCCGAGCAGAACTCATCACGTCAACAGTTGCATGGACAATACAGATACACGACAAGATCTGGAACAAATCGATAATGGTCTCTTAAGTGTATCATCCATCGAAAACCACAATGAAATTTCTTCTGTTCCAGAGGACCCAAACATAAGGTTTGACGAAGAAGTCTTTACTACGACTGCTGTTGGCAACCGGGAATCCTTGATATTTGATGAAGCGCTTTCTACCACTGGCGAAGGGTTGGATTCAAGAGCATCCGCTTCAAACCAGACCATGCTTGAAGCTCAAGACCCTGAGCCGATTATGGATCAAGTGTCAGATGAAGATGTCGAAATTGTGAGTTGTTCCGAGGTCTCGTTGACGATCGCCTCTGAGACCGCCACTGCAACGACAGCCACCCCTAAAGATTCTAGTCAAAGTCAAAGAAAACCAAAACAGCAACCATACATGCCCTTCTATAAGGTATTGGAGTTCGGAGCAACAAAGTTTGCTGTAGATGCATTCTGTTACGGGGCAATCCCCGGTGTTAATCAGTACTTTCTGACCCACTATCACTCAGACCACTACGGAGGACTCACGAAGTCGTGGAAGCATGGTACTGTGTGGTGCACAGAAGTCACCGCGAGGTTAGTAATTGCGTACTTGGGTGTGGATCCGTCGTTCATCAGGCCAGTTCCCATGGATCAGCATGTTATAGTAGATGACGTGAGTGTTGTGTTTGTCGACGCGAATCACTGTCCCGGGTCAGCTATAATCCTGTTTGAAAAGGCAAACAAGTCCATACTGCATACTGGCGACTTCCGAGCCAGCGAAAAGCACGTTGAAGAAGTCAACAAGTGGTGCGGTGCGAAGTATCTGGATGTTTATCTGGACACCACGTACCTGAACCCTCAATATGCGTTTCCGTCTCAAGAGCAAGTGGTCAGTGCTTGTGCACAATACTGCCAGCAAGTACAAGCGACCGGCGTCGCACAGACAGCCGAAAAGACAATATTCAGCTATTTTAGTCGGAAGGTGGCGACCGCAAAGGAGCACAACCCCGTGGTGTTTGTGGGGTCCTACACGATAGGTAAAGAGAGGCTGGCGCTGCGCATTGCCAAAATGCTCGACTCCAGAATATATGCCAGACCAGCAAAGCTCAGAACCCTGCGCATGCTCGACGACAGCGATCTTACTACCCGGCTGTGGGAGAACGGGCTCGAGGCCAATGTGCATATTGTGGGGATGAACGAGCTTAACATGGCCCAGCTGCAGTCGCACTGGTCCATTCTGAGGAAGCACTTCACCCATCTCCTTGCATTTCAGCCCACTGGATGGGCATTCAGCGCTTCACGAGGCGGGTCTGGATTCTCGGTGGGGCATCTCAACAGCTGTCGCAAGGTGTCTGGCGGCATCCAGCTGTTCAAGGTACCTTACAGCGAGCACTCGAGCTTCACGGAGCTCGAGTACTTCTGCAAACACGTCCGCACCCGACGCATCATTCCTACCGTCAAGTAAGTTTTAATAGCACCGCAATTCTAACAGCAGTACCGGCTCGTCACGGTCACGACAGTTTATGAATCATTGGCTTGATCAGTGGGTACACCATTATGCATAGTTTTTTTTTTGTTCGACATGTTGCATGGCATTGCATGTACCTCGCCTGGTGTAAACAGACACAAATTTTTGCAGCCATTTTTTTCGCGACACCGTCGCGCTGTGGCAACTGCTGCGCAGTTGAGGCGTGGACTCTGCTGTTGAATTGGCGCGACAGGTTTCGCTCCGTGTGGATAGTTTTCGCAATTGTTTTGATTTCTAATTTGTTCATTTTACTGGGACTGGACTTTTGCAAGCGTATTCTAAAACAGGAAATCTAGATTGATGCGTTATTAATATTTCCTGCATCGTGCTCAGTTACTTAGGAGTGAAGTGAAATCTCAGTGTGAAAAAACAATAATAAACTTGAACGGGTTGAGCTCAAACTATTGGTGGTCTCGTTGCCCATTGCCAGTGTCCATGACCAACTGCGCAGCAGTTGCTACAGCGCGACGGAGTCACAAGATATATACTGAGGCAAAGCAATGTGTGTTGCTCCTCTATATAATGTTCGCAACTGGTATTCGGGTGGTGGTTTGCGGATGTTAGTTAATAGTTTATGCATTTGCATGGAGAATGCTTCTGCATGATGCAGTCCACTGTTCACGGGCAAGCTGTTTACTTGGTGCTCTGTTCTATAATTTCATATGCTACTGAAAACATTAATAAACTTAAAATTACAATTTTGTATGACTGTGATGGGCAATTCGTGGTCGAAGCGCAACTGGAATACCAGTAATCGGTCTGCAATAAACTAATTAACATTAACACACAGGTTCCAACTGGTACTTCCCCCTGGCCCCTGCCCCAGTCTCAAATGTACCGCAGAGCCGCCCCACTGTTTATCCCCTTCGTTCTGTGCCAAAACCCCTGGTTCCTAACAAACAAATATACCGGCAGTTCGTAAGTAGATTGCGGTGGCCGCTGGGCGCCAATTCGGCGGGAGGGTGGTGCAGACGACCCCAGGCAGGACGGGGACGGGAGTTTGTGTGAAATTGGCGCAGCGGCTAACACAGATCATGGATATTGGTCAGGTTCTAGCAAATGCGTTGCAGGCAGGAGGTATGTTGAACTCTATGGTCAAGAAGCGAAGCCAGTGCTAACAGTAGACCCCCAGGTGCGGGCCCAGGCTGAAGCGCAGCTGGAGCAGGCTGCTCGCGACCACTTCGCGCCCTACATGAGGAGACTGGCCGAGGTGCTGGGCGACGAGCAGGGCAATACAGAGACCCGGATCCTCGCAAGTTTGGCCATCAAGAACCAGCTCAACGCCAAGGACGCACGGGTCAAGGCGTCGCAGGCAGAGCGGTGGGTCAATCTGGACCCCGAGACGAAGCAGGTGGTCAAGAGCGTGGCGTTACAAGCGCTGTCGTCAGCCAACTCTAAAGTGGGACGAGGCAATGCCAATCTTGTGTCAGCCATCGCCGAGATCGAGCTGCCCCGCAACGAATGGCCCGAGCTGTTCCCGCTGCTGGTGGCCAATACCACATCCGACAAGCCGGCGTTTGTCAAAATCGCGTCGCTGCTGTGTATCGGCTACATCTGTGAAGCGTCCGACTCGTCCAACAGCGCAGTCGTTGCACAGGCAGGCGGCATGCTGACGGCCATTTTGCAGGGCGCCCGTCGCGACGAGCCCAGCGTCGAGGTGCGTATCAACGCCATCAACGCGCTCGTGAACTCGCTGTTCTTCATCCGCCACACGTTCGCCAACGAGGGCGACCGCAACTACATCATGACTGCAGTGTGCGAGGCGACTCAGTCAGACTCAGTCGAGCTCCAGGCAGCAGCGTTTGGAGCGCTCGGACGCATCATGAATGTCTACTACAACTACATGCCTGCCTATATGGAGCAGGCGCTGTTTGGGCTCACCGTGAGCGGCATGCAGAGTCCTGACGACATGGTGGCGTGTATGGCAGTCGAGTTCTGGAGCACCGTGTGCGAAGAAGAGCTGCTGCGAGGCGAGGACGGCTATATGGGCCAGGTCAGCGACGAGCCGAATCACCAGTTTGCTACGAGGGCGTTGTCCCAGGTGCTGCCGTCGCTGCTTAATTTATTGACTCGCCAGGACGAGGACACGAGCGACGACGACTGGAGCGCTGCGATGGCTGCGGGTGCCTGTTTACAGCTGTTTGCACTCAACACCAAGGACGCCGTCGTGGCTCCCACGCTGGTGTTTGTGAGCGAAAACATCACGTCGGCGAGCTGGGTGCATCGTGAAGCAGCCGTCATGGCGTTTGGGTCCATATTGGACGGACCCGACCTGCAAACGCTACAGACCATCGTGAACCGCGCGCTGGAGCCGCTGCTCAACCTCATGAGCGACTCGCGGCTCCAGGTCAAGGACACCACCGCTTGGTGTCTGGGCAAAATTGCCGACCTCGTCATCGACGGCATCGATGTAAACGTCCAGCTGCCTATCATCATGAACGTGCTGCTAAAAGGCCTGCGCGACCATCCTAAGATCTCCACCAACTGCTGTTGGGCCATCATGAACATCGTAGAGCAGCTCAGCCTGCAGGAAGCCACTTCGCCAGTGTCGCAGTACTACGAAAGTCTGGTGCCGGCCCTGCTCGAGGCAGCGTCGCGAGCCGACAACGAGCATTCGGCACGGACATCGGCCTACGAGGCGCTGTCATCGCTGGTGCTGTTCAGCTCGGACGATGTGCGACCTCTGGTGCTCGGTCTATCGTCAGAGGTGCTAGGCCGTCTTCACCACACCATCGCCCTCACCAACCAGATCGTGAGCACCGACGACCGCGTCAACCTCGAGGAGCTCCAAATCAACCTGCTGGGGCTGCTCACCACCATCATCCGCCGGGTGGGCGCCGATGTGAGCTCAGCGTCGGACCAGGTCATGACGCTGCTGCTGCAGCTTCTGTCCACCAAGCTGCCCAACTCGCTCATCGAGGACGACGTGCTCATCACCATTGGCGCCGTAGCCACTGCCATTGGCGACAAGTTCTCTGTCTACCTGAGCACCTTCATGCCGTACCTGGCCAACCTGCTCAAGGGGGCCGAGTACCAGACCTGCAAAACCGCTGTGGGTCTCGTAGCCGATATCTGCCACTCGGTCAACGGCGACATCCGCGACTACGCACCAGGGCTCATGACGACGTTCATGGAAATCATCCAGAAAGGTGACGTCCCGCGCGACATCAAGCCCCCAGTCCTGTCCTGCATCGGAGACCTTGCCTCGTCCATCGAGGGCGCCTTCCAGCCGTACCTCGGAGCGGTCACTCAGGTGCTCACCCAGGCGTCCAAGATCCCTCTCGACCCGACATCGAGCTTCGAGACCCAGGAGTACCTGGGCAAGCTGCGCGACTCCATTGTGGACGCCTACGTGGGCATTGTCGCGGGACTGCAAGGGTCGCCCGACGCGCTGCTGCCGTCCGTGCCCGACATCTTCATGTTCCTCGAGGTGCTTTACAAGGATCTCAGCGATTACTATGACAGCGACGCCATGATCCGGTCCGTCGTGGGCCTGCTGGGTGACATTGCATCCATGTACCCCGGTGGCCAGGTCGCAAACCTCTACGGCGAGACGTGGGTCACCGACATCATCAAGTATGCGCGTACGTCGCCAAAGTCGAGCTCGCGAACGAAAGACACTGGCAAATGGGCGCGCGAGCAGCAGAAGCGCCAGTTGCAGATTGTGGAGGCCAATTTACCAATTTAGAAACGCTCTGAGATGCGATTGTGAATATAGGTGTGAAAACGGCTGGCGCAGTAGTCAGAAGACTCTGAATGGTTGGCAGTGGCGGGGTCAGATAGGTGTAGCATATACAGAAATTCTCTGTTCATAATTAATAACATCAAAATAGACTTGTCTAGATGTTGGCTGAGTTTGCTACTGACTTCTGATGGGATGCTCTCTGCTGCCAACTACGTACGTTTCTGAGTAATATGCAGTACCCTCTACTTCGTCAATGTAATCCATAGACTGCAGCAAATGTCAGTCTTCGTACTTGGGATACCGCGTCTTATGTATAGGCCTCGCGACTCCGTCGCGCTGTGGCAACTGCTGCGCAGTTGGGCGAGGACTGGTGGTTTTCGATTTAAGTTCTGATTGCTGGTGTAGCTGGGAAATCTCGCTGGCCACTTCAACATGGACGAATATACGGTATATAATACTAATTCAACCAAAAGACCAACTGTGCAGCAGCTGTCACAACACGACACGACGGAATCGTAGAGACCATATAATGCAATTTATCTCTAGTTTGGTATAGTGCTCTATCACAGCGCTGATGGGTCCCGCTGCTGACAAGGTCATGTTTGTATATTGTTCTTCACTTTGGGTATGTTTTCGCTTTACTGAGTCACAATGGTCAGATTGGTATTTTTGAATTTTGATCTGTTCACTAAGGCGGATCAAGGCAAGCTTTCTGTTCTTTGGATGGTTCGTTATTGCTATCGCTGATGCTGATGCCAAGGCATAAATAAGGCTGGTAGCGAAGAAATATTTTCAAGGATCAGCTGGATGATAGTTATCCCATAAGAAAGACTAACCAGCTACTAAATTTCAAGCGTAAGTAGTATGTAAATAGTAGGTGTTAAGTTCTCTCATTTTGAGGAAGGCGTTGTATTATCTAAATAATCGTGAAACTTATTTGACATGACCAAAGTTCGAACTCTTTGCCAGTCCACCACGCATCAACTGCACAGCTGTTGCACAGAGGGACGTACTCGCTGCTGTTTATGCTTATTCAAGACCTCAATAGCTATCATCGCTATTATCTGACAATTATAATTGTGTCCTCCCATTGGAAACTCCGGAGAGAGAATCAGGGTACATAAGTGGATTGTTTCCTGATAATTGAGTTTCGATTATCCAGCCAGCCAGAATAGTTCTAGCAAACGAGGATTAAATGCCCCGTTCACTAGTCGGCGGAGTGTCAACAATGCGACGTAGCGGATCAAGTAATACATGACCAGGTAACAGAAATAAATAGCATCATAGATAGGGAACATGAAGTGGAACATTTTAAAAACTGCCTGAACTTTATTCAAATTCAGTCAAGAAAAAGCTGATGTTCACCACGTATTCCTATCGCTGATCATTATTTATCTCACCTCGAATGCTCTGTTCTTTGAGATCTTTACGATGCTGATGAGGTAAGTGCTGCCGCGTTACTGACCGCTTTAGCCATTGAAGGGTATATCCCAAACTAACTAAAGCGCTTATGTATTCTGAGTTAAGTATTGAAAATAGGAAATTATGGATTCCACCTCTGTTATGCAGCTATCATTGTGAGGCTGCCTTGCTGAGTGCGGCTGGTGCTTGCATCCCAAGTCAAAATAACCACCTGCAGCGCTGCAAGACGACGCATAAAGCATATCTGTGCCATACCAGGCTCGCGGGCCCTACTTTTCTAGCAACCCAGTACACCACGCGGAGGTACATGATAACAATGCGTAGAAGTTGCCACAGCTCTATGAAGTTGCAAGTTCTAGCTGGATATCATATATTATATTGTCTCTCCTGAGTTTGCAGAAGGACTCCGCAGGGCAGAGTTGCATAAGTGATAAGCATGCATGCATGATGGAACCAGAAGACGACGTACCTTAATTAAAATGTTTTATATGACCGGGTCAACGAGGGCCAACATATCGCTAGGCTCCAGTAATATTGAGTCGTGTAGTTCTTTTTGAGGTGGAAAGTCCCATGTGGCTCTTCAGAAAATGGGTATATTCAGCATATTCTCGGTGAGTGCACTTCTATGACAGGACATCTAACCATAAAGATACTATTCCTGCCTGAAATTCCTAATAAACTGATTTTTTAATTCACTCACCTAAGTGGCTCCTCTAAAGCGGAAGGTGATAATACGACTGAGAAGTTAGATATTATTTCTATCTCACTGAGGAACTAATATCACAGCATGTCAAGCCCATTAAGTGCATGCCATTCTGGCAATGCCACGCTGTAGCTTCAAGTAGGCTGTAAACAAGCTGTAGCGGTAATCGACTTGCCAGAAGCACATATAATGTATTTCAACAGCATATTTCAACTTGAGACGAATTCACACTGTATGACGCTGACTGTGATAGCAATCCATTGGCGCCAAGGTGCTCAGATGAATCCAATCACTTTGTGCCCTACATTAGTAGATTAGGAACAATGACATAGGAATAGGCAGAGACTCCGGCAGATCCAGGCGAACAGCTTAGTCAGACCACGGCCCAGAATCCTCGCCTCAACTGCGCAGCAGTTGCTACAGCGCGACGGAGTCGCAAACGCTTGTGTGCGCATTTCCTCCCTACAATGGACCTACGAATCCGTCGCGGTGAGGCAACTGCTGCGCAGCTGAGGCGGGGATACTGCAGTCCTAAAATCCGACAACCGAATTCTTTCCAAGCAATAGTTCATGATTTAAACTCTTGTTTAACGAGAGGATCCATTGTTGAACATTCGATGTCAACTCGTGCCTCCGAATGAATCAGATCGTCTTGGCATGCATATGCCACCACCAACCACTCTGATTTTAAAGTTTTGTACATCATGCATTTCAGTCTGCCTCTTTGCACACATCCTCTCAAGCAGTACTGTACTCTCTACACCGTTGCTTGTATAGTGACTGCAACCTCCACTAATATGCTGTCCGTATGATGCACGGGGTTCCCCACCCACGAACAGTCTCCACTCCACGCAATTAATTTTTAGAGCTGTTCTGAGAATCGGGAGAGCCCCCCCCCCCACGTCCCCCACGAAAAGCACCACTCGAAAAAAGTTGCACCACTGACGGGACCGAGCAGCCAGCCGGCAGGCTTGATCAGCGACTTGCTGTTAGTCGCTGTGCCGAACCGCCAATCTCTGCGGCAAATCGTCCCCATCCAGCCTTGCGGTTGCGGATTTGCAGCGTCAGTTCTGCCATTGATTTGCACTTCCCGTTTCGCCACCTCCGCACTCGTTATCGGCACCGCCGCATTGGGGAAAATCCGGGGTCGTGCAGTCGGATCATCCCAACTGGGACGACGGTTTCTAACGAGGGTAGCGCTGCCCCCAAAATGGGACCACTATAAAAGGGGGCCGTTTTCCCTCGCTAGCGTTGTTCGTTTTCATTCTCCCATCGCCCCACCATGACCAACAGCAAAGTTGTGCTGCCAACCACCGCCTATGATACCTACCCTCCTGCGAGGCCTGCTCCTCACAAGTACATTGGGGTAGAGGCTGCGCTGCGGGCTGCGGAGGACCCCACATTCGAGGTCACCGAGACTATAAGCACCCAGTTTTCGCTCCACAACAAGGTGTCCATAGTGACAGGCGCCAACCAAGGCATCGGGCTCGAGTACGCAGTGGTGCTGGCCGAGCTGGGATCCACTGTGTACTGCTTGGATCTTCCTGAGACGCCGTCGGACGAGTTTGCCAAGTGCAAGGCGTTCGTCAAGAAGCTTGCTACTGGCGGGTCCCTCGAGTACCGGCGGTCCAACGTGACGGATGAAAAGGAGACCAACGAAGTGACGCATGCGATTGCTGAGCAGCATGGCCATCTCGACGTGTGCGTGGCCAATGCAGGCATTCTGGGGCCCATTGTGGACTGCCACGAGTACCCCGTCGACATGTTCCGCAAGGTCATCGACGTCGACGTCAACGGTGTGTTTATCACCGCCCAGGCGGCCATCAAGGAGATGCTGGCGCGGGGAACGCGTGGCAGCCTCATCTTCACGGCGTCCATGAGCGGCAGCATCATCAACAAAGACATGCATTGGGTGCCGTACACCACTGCCAAAGCAGCAGTGATCCAGCTCGCCAAGGCGCTCGCGTGCGAGCTGGGCACGCACGAGATCCGCGTCAACACTATCTCGCCGGGCCACATTAGCACGTCGATGACGCAGGTGCACCTCAAGAAAGACCCCCTGCTCGAGAACAACTGGGCTGAACAGAACCCCATGCACCGCCTGGGTGCCGTCTACGAGCTGCGGGGTGCACTGGCCTATCTGGCGAGCGACGCCTCGTCCTACACTACTGGCGCGGACCTCCAGGTCTGTGGAGGCCACACTGCCTGGTAAAATAGATGTCAGTACGACCTGCTTGAAGTGCGAATGTAGCAATGCGACCTGCTAATTGTGAATGTGAATCTGGACTACTGGCTCTATCTCAAGGTTGGGTGTGGGGCAGTTAATTGTGGCACCAGTCCTTAATATAAGCTCCATTCTGTAATATGGCTTCTAGCGATCTAATCTATGACTGTAATTACAATTTTTTTTTAAATTTTTTGTCTGCGACAAATTGGTACCAAATGTTTAGCTGGAAAACTCCTGACTACTTTTGCTCATATTATTGTGAAGTTTTGCGACTCCGTTGCACTGTTACAACTGCTGCGCAGTCGGTGTATAGAGGGCTTCCTGTGGTTTGGCTCATCATGATAAAGGTTCATGTACTGAGCTGGTGTTAATGTCATTGGACGCACCCCACGCCAACTGCGCAGCAGTTGCTACAGCGCGACGAAGTCGCAGGCTACAATTGGGCTCAGTGGGGAAGACGGTCTTGCGACTCCGTCGCGCTGTTGCAACTGCTGCGCAGTTGGGGCTTGGACTCTAACAACGAAGTTCGACAGGTTTGTGGTGAAATACTGTAATAAAATACTGTAGTAGCAAACATGTACAATTAAATCAGTTACACAAATCTACATTACTGCGACCTCACCATTTGTAGCCTCATTCATATCCTAGGCTGTAGCTGTTCATCTGGATGCTTTATTTTGCCGACTGCTCTGACTAGTATAACCCCATATATCACAAGAATATATTGCATTCTCTTAGCCTTACTTCATATTAATTGATCATCGAAAACATAATTCAATATTTTTGTCCATGATAAGGTTTATGCAAGTTTCTAAACATAAATCTACATTAACAAGACTTCAACATTCATATCCTCCGCTCTGGCTGCTCTTATTGTTCTGACTTCTCTCACGTCTCTCACTTGTCCGTCTAGATTATCTGTGTCCCTGCTTCTCTGATTTCTTTACTTCTAGACCTCTCGATTTCTCGACTTCTCTTTTCCCAATTTCTGATGGTTTTTGTGAGAACCCGCCTTCCCTGGTGTTGGCTGGATTGTTTGGCATACCAATAGAGAAGCTTCAGCACGCAGATACGTTACGAGAAAAACACCGCTCGCGGGTCAGTGGGCCGTCCGTCAGGCCCAACTCCATGGCTGGCGAACTTGCTCCGCGTGTACTGGGCTCTGGCAGCATCGAAATCTATGCGTTGGCTGCGCATGATGCGCTGAATCTCTCGCCTGGCAGCGGCATCGAGGCCCTGACGGGAGTCACCAGACTCGATATTCGCCGTCAGGTCGAACGTGTCAGAAGACAGGCCTTCCTGCTGATCGCGCAGGAACGTGTAGCGCCTGTTTGCGGGCAACCAGGTAGGCCAGGTCATAGGGATGGCTCGGGCCGCTGGCAGCCACCATGCTCTGAAGAGGTACAGAAACAGCGCTGCCAGGATGGCTAGGAACAGCGCGCTCCAAAGGACGTATCCCACTCCGGCTGAGCCGGTGCCGCTGGAATCAGCCATGTTTGCGTAGTGGCTGTGGTCCGCAACTGATGCTGGAGGTGGCGGGAGTCTAAGTCAAGGGTCAGCCGCGTGAAGGGCAAAGTTGGGGAACCTGCATAGATCCGAACCCGATCTCCAGATGCACAGTGTCTGACATAATAGGGGACATGCAACTGTAAGGTTACAAACTTCTCCGCTTTTATTATCGTGTGCAACTTTATAGTCGCCATTCTACGGAAATCAATCCCCAGAGTTTACCGGTGTAGTGTCCTCGCGTCAACTGCGTAGCAGTTGCTACAGCGCGACGGAGTCGCAAGATGTCTACTGCGCAACTTAACTCATGTGATCATTTCTGCGACTCCGTCGCCCTGTAGCAACTGCTGCGCAGTTGAGTCACATTTTGCTCTTGCTCTTGTTTATCGAGAGCACTTTTTGTTTTGTTCTGCTGCTGGATTGTTATTTAGCACATAGCTTATTTACTAAGTATCTTGATGACGAAGTATTTTACGAACTCAGCTTCGAGTCAGACGTCATACATTTCAGCATATATTTCAGAGTGACTGGGTCGTTGGATTTTATGGTTGTTATAGTTTTACAACTCAATTTCCCGTTAGATCTATCAAGCACACTACAAATTTACGAGGACAATTCAACATTTGACCTTACTCGGTGCTCCTGTTGACGATAGAAAACTCGTTCTACTATTTATAGGGCTTACAGCTTAGTGCCGAAGATGCCGTTAGAGCTTGATCAATCTATCTATGTAGCAGCGTTTTTCAACGCTCGTGTTATTTTTATCACTGCTGATATCAGCATGCTGTACTCAGGCTCAGAAGCTGTGCTCCGTTGAGCCTGAACCGGTGCTGCTTGTGCTCGAAGAGCCGCTCACTACTGAGGTCAGAATACTTTCTGCGTAGTCGGCCCCGGACCATTTCTGGTGAGTCAGCACATCACACCCAGTAGCCTTTTGTTCTCGCTGTACAAGGTCGACGTATGCTTTCATTCCGTCTGTCTTGAACGCTTGCGACAGCTTCCAGGTTGCGAGTGCGTTCGAGTGAAGGCCAGCCAGCGAGATGAGCTGCAGAACAAACCCAGCCTTGGCAAGCTCAAACACAAAGTCCTTGAGATCCTGCTCTGAAAATCCATGCGCACTCCAGTTGAAGCTGGGACTCAGGTTGTATACCAGCCACTTTCCAGGGTATTTGTCACGGATCTCCTTTGCAAAACTCCTGGCCTGCTCAAGATCTGGATTCTTGGTCTCCAGCCAGATGAGGTCGGCATACGGTGAAAATGCAAGCGCCCTCTTGACAGCAGGTGCCATTCCCGACTTGACATTGTAGTAGCCCTCTCTGGTTCGAGGGGCATCCCAATCGAAGTAGACATCATGTCCCAGCGCTTCCCTGGCGGCTTTTCGGGCAATAAAATTCGACGCTCCTTTGGCCTGTGCCAAATAGCTCTCGATCTTATCACTTTTTCCGCTTCTTTCGAGTTCACTGACCACTGCCTCGTCAAATGTGACCAGCTTAACGGATTCGGTCCATTGCTTCTCCACTAGATCGATTTCTGCGCCAGACTTGCCCGACAACTCAGCGTTCTGAATAGCTTCTGCCAGCGGCTCTACAGGCTCTGTCACTCCCAAAATAAACTCGTGGTCGCATGGATCGACCGAGCTGCTTAGCAGAGTTGCCGACTCCGAATCGGTTCTTGCGATCACCAGATTAGAAGTGCCCATTATGTCCCACTGCATCCGCGTAGCAATAAGCCTTGAAATGTGTGTCGATGTGGGAACAATTACTTTACCCGCCAGATGGCCACATTTCTTTCCGCCGTGGAGCTGGTCTTCAATATGGATAGCAGCAGCTCCACGTTCTGCGAACAACTTTGCCAGCTTCATGACCGCACCAGTTCCGCCATGACCGGTGTCGGCATCAGCTATAATTGGCCGCAAATAGTCTATGCGGCCCTTTCCTGCTGCAATTCTCTGCTGTTTCTGCTCGTCAGTCAGATTCATCCACTCGTGGAACGCCTTTCTATCATGGAGCTGCTGGGCCCTGAACAGCCGTTCTACCTGGTTGGGCACCGTATCATACGGATAGTCGCCAAAATCCGGAGACACCTCATGCGTAGTCGTCAAGAGGCTCGAGCATGCCCATCCAGACACATAAAGCACTTCCTGGTTGGCGGCTGACTGGGTCATTTGAACGGGATCTACCGCACCCAGAGTGTGCACAGGCTTGCCCTCCTTGCTCCTTTCACTGAGCAACGCATACAGCTTGTCTGCCTGTACAGATGACGGGTACTCTATAGGCAGTGTTCCACGGTGGATAGCTACTTTTCGAGCGTCATAGGGTCTTTTGATATCTTTGAATCTCGGAGTTGCCCACCACTGCTCGATTTCCTGGACCTGCGATTCCAGAAACAGCTTCTCTTCTTCCAGCGACGGATATGGGAACCTGGAAATGGTCGTGTATCCCCTCGCTACCATCAATGGAGACTTTGCTAATCGTCCAATCGGCCTCATTTGTGGTTCATAGGCCATATTTTCCGAGAGTCGTCTCTTATATATATAATATACCCCACATTGATGTAAGGGCCACGGAGCCACCTCGGTAGGCCCGACTCGGACCCGACAGCTGCAGTTCGATCCGCCGGAAAGAATAATTCAAATTCGAATGCTTTCTAAAATTTAGACATAGACTTTATTGAGGTGTTTTTTCACAGTGACATCTCTTATTTAGTATGGAGTAATTAACACTTGATCGTGGAGCACACCAGTCCAACTGCGCAGCAGTTGCTACAGCGCGACGGAGTCGCAAGATCATCTTCTCCACTGAACTCAATTACTCCTTGCGACTCTGCTGCACTGTGGTAACTAGTGCGCTGTTGAATTTGAGATTACAACAGGTATAGGTGTTGTTCGGAAAGCTAAGTCATATGCTTCAAGTTTGCCTACTAAAGCTACTAAGTTCGAGATATCACAACCACAATTAATGAATAACATAAAATTATATAACGGTAACTTTAGACGTTAACGATTACCCAATGTAATAATGGTTGTTGGCTTTTAAGCGTGGTGCATCGTACATGTCATAACTATAAATAATCTCTAATATAATACACTGAACCCATATCAATAACCGCCGTTAGAGATCTCGAGCTAAAGATCGTCATCTTCTAAACTGAATCCAGCGGAGTTGTCCATCAGCATATCACCGCCATAGTTCAAAAACCCGTCCAGGTAATAAGTGGTGATGTCCGACATGAAATCTGACTTCGGGATCGGGGTCGAGGTCTGCACGTAGTCATTCAGGTACTTGCCCACCAACCTGTCTATAACATCCAGAAACCGCAGTGCAAGCTGATTGTCGCTTGACAAAAACATCAGAATGCTGCGCGTCTTTTCAATATCGTCTCGCCACTTGGGCGCGTCCTCTGAATTTGAGTCAGCGCAAAGACAGATCAAGGGAATCATGCATGCTTGGAACAGGAAGAAAACCGCATACCAGGTAGAAATGCTCGATAGCTGGTACGTGTTGACAAAATCGTCCACCGACAAAATCGTCTCGTGGGCGTTCAACAGGCAGATGTTTCGGCAGGTAATCTCCGGCTCACTTGGGTCACTGACAAGCATGTTGTCGGTGAAGGACCCGTTATTATTTCCCGTGGCAAGGATCTGCTGTAGGACAAACGGTCGAAACATAATGATGCGCAAGTTTCTATACCGCCAGTGCATGCGAAACCTTGTCAGAACAAGCCCTGGCGTAGCACCCGGAGGAATAGGATTCTCTTCACGGAACCACGGGGGCAGATCGTCCAAGAAACAGCTAATATCTTTGTCCATTTCCAGCACCTCCTCCGCAGTAGGAATGGGCCGCGATATCAGTCTATTGTAGAGTTTTACGGTCCGCATAGTGAACTTAGCCTGGGTTATGAGTCCCGAATAAATTGTCGGGGTGTCGCGCTCCTTTGGCATCTCCACCGTATTGAAAGACAGATCCGAGTCCTCGATGTTGAGTGGAAGCTGGGCGTCCATGGTCCCTTCGTCAGGCAGGTTGATGGGGCGTCCAAAGGTCACGGCAGCACCAGCATCAAAAATATACAGACCCCACCACAGCCTCCTGCGCTGCTCCTGCTTCAACACACCGCTCTTCCAGCCAGGAAACTCGCGATGTAGGCCCAGGCCAATGGCCATTCTGACTGCCAGCCCCAGGTAGTTCCAGCTGGTGTTGGGCTTGTTGCGCTTCTGGATGTAATTGGTGAGCAGCGTCAGCGCAATTGCCAGCGACAAACTGCCGGTCTCCAGCAGGCTTGACGTTATGCGGTGCTTAATGTTGCGGTAGAAATTCAGGTCGGCGCTCGAGTTCTCGCTGTCCATGCACCACGACCCAAGCGCCAGCACTGTGTTGAGCAGAATCTCCCACACGTCGTCTCGCGGACGTGCGATGCGCTTGTCAAACATGGCCCGAAACGTCTCCTCGTGAAGAAACGGATACGAAGTATGGTACACCGAAAAATACACGTTGATGATGTTGGAGGCCACATAGTTGCCTGCCAGTGCGTCTTCGAGTACCAAATTGCTGTCGAAAATGAGGTGTCTCTTTGGCGACACAGTCAGATCCCACGGATATATGCGGAGGGCCCGTAGCAGCACTGAACTCGATACGCTTCCAAAGTAGCCGGTGCCCTGTGGGTTGATGGAAAGTGCTGCCATGCCGTCAGATAGCTCGCTGCCGAGCGCCTCTTCCTCGACCCAATCAAACCCATCTGCCTCGTCTGGCACTTCTTCCTTAGGTTCTGTTGGGCGATGTCCTGGGGATAGCGTGGGATCGTTTGCAGTCGACAATTTGATGCTGCTCATTGCCGATGGTCCTCCAGTGCCGATGGCATGCGAGCCAGTTCGGGATCCTACAGAGCTAGTAGGCGATGTGACAGAAGCTGGACTAGAACTCGATCCGCCAGCTGTCGCCTCGACAGAGCTAGCAAGCACTCCTGCCAAATCCCCACCATTCCCTGTGTATGCTCGCATGAGCTTCTCCACGTCGACATTGGGCATCAGCTCATGCAGAATGGCCTCGAGTTTGCGAGCTCTATCTTCGACTTTGGTCAAGTAGTTCCTCGTCAAAGGAGACCTCATCATCTTTGGCGAGTAAGTGCATGATCGCCCATACTGCACGCATTTGCTACATGCCGGAAGCTCTTTTGTACACTTGGAATTAGCCCGGTGATCTTGCCATCAATTTCTACTGAAGTTGGACTTACCTTTAATTTGCGCACTCGACAGGAATCACACTAGAGTCAGAAATGTGATCCATTTAAAGAAACAAATAAAAATGCAATGACTAAGCAACTTACAGCCTGCTCAATATTTACACCCGCTGCACTCATTTTTGCATCGCCACCACCTAGATGGATGCTGAGCTTTGGGAAAGGAACTGCTGCTTCCTTCGCCGGTCTATATATGTGTATATATATATTGCTGCAGTGGTGCTGACCGAGATATTTGTATACTCGTTAGTAATAATTTACACAACCCTGCATCAAGTCCTAAGTCCGATTTAAGCTAGTGAACAAATCGCCGGAAAAATATATTCCCACATGAACGCACTTCTATTATGTGATGATTTGTCTTCATTATGTTATTGGGGGTTCCCTCCCGTTCAGCCTTTGTTGTTATTGGCCTTTTCACTCGGAGTTCATTAGTGGCTGCTTGATGCGGACTACTGTACTTAGTCAAGGCACCTGATCAGAGTTCCAAGGCCTAGACTTCGACCCTGCCGTGGGTCTATAATCAGCCTTACTGTCCAGCAGCAATTGTCTTCGCACATGATTGAAGCTAAATAGTCGAAGGTTATCTGTTATGCGTTGTCTTTTGGTGGTCTGATATGGCTCTAGCGACTTATTTTTTTAGCACCTTTCAAATGACAACCGCTGTTAAGCTTTTTGGCGGTGCTCTTTCTTTGGCTGCATGTTGTTGTAGGCGCCTTGAAAAAATAGCCGTCTCCATCCCGAGGATCGACATACATATGTGCAATAATCTATAAGTGTTAGCACATAGTTGGCTGGATATAGTAGCTAGTAGGACAAAGGATGGCTTCTATTGTGTAGTTCACAATATGTCTTTGTTCGAGTTGAACAAAAACTTCTATCGATGCCTGTGCAATCTCTTGAAATGAACATTTATGTGTTAGTTAATTAACTCGCCCAGACCTGGTCTGTCTGTCTTGGTGACATATATTAAACTCACGTACTCTTGATTACTGTATTTAAATGAATACCTCTGATATCATTTGCTAGTCAGCTAAAGGCACGCAAGTATTAAACTACCAGTATTCCTATAAGACCGTTGAGACCACAGAGCCGTGCGATCGTCCTGCACAACTGTCAAACACTTTGAAGCCTATTTCAGCCGTAACGCACATGCATGCATATTCCTTCGAGAACAAAGCGACAACACCCTTCTAGGGTCCCCAGCAAAAAATGTGCCGGGCAGCACAAACGTAGCCGAATTATATTTATCCGATGGTAAACTATTGTACCAACGTTCATGTGGATCAGGGCTAACGTTGTCGAGAGCTTGACGTCGTCAACGAGATTGCAGTGTGGTGATTGTTCAGTATCAGCAGTCAGCACGGTTTAATGTCCATTAAAAACTGTAGACTTTTTTAAATTTACTCTCTGCATTGGAATGAATTAAGAAACATGAACATATCGACTCTTTGCAGTATCGACGACGCCTTGGCGCGTAAAACGGCTACTGCCTAAGACTTATATTCAGCCGTGCGTCACGCTAGACTAAACATCTCTTGTGTTGATACGTGATATTTCGCGTTTCTGGTCACAAAACAATTTGACCGGGCAGTTTCCCGACCAGCAGGAGATGCCATGTCGGTAGCAGCGAAAAACAACCTACAGCAGCATCTGGACTGGCTTGTACAGACCCGGGCTAATGTGCCAAACGATGTTGGTCTGACAGCAGTTGCCGCCCCATGTGTGCTGACCCAGACGACAGCCAGCCAAAGTCGCGCTGGTGGAACACAGACTAGTAGCAGTGCTTCCAGCTCGATTGCGATTCTACTGGCCGATTCGGATTCTGACAATGAAATCAGTGATAACAACTGGGAAGTGCCGGACAGGCCTGTTTCTCCACCAACCGAACCGGAAACAACAGCGCAGTCTGACGAAGAAAACGATGTCAATGTGACCTTTGTGTACACGCGAGAACCAGAAGCAGACCATACTGTTGCTATTTCTGACAATGAAGAACCAGCGGCTCATGACGAGGGTCATAACAACAGCAATTCACGAGCCTCCTCATCATCAGAAGAAGAACGACCTAAAGACGATTTCCAGTTTGTCGAGTCCGATGTGGAAGATGATTTGGATATCGGCGGCGTGCCCGAGGTGCGAGCAACTCCAATTAAACCGCCTGCATCGACAATGATTTCTCACAAGACTCCTCAGGCAACGACTTTGGATTCATCTCCAGTAGTGCCTACCACTATCACCCCACAATTGAAATTCCAGTATGGCTCTGACAAGTTGCAATCCGTAGTGGACTGTCAGCAAAGGATTATTGACCTTCTGGAGGTGGCTCTGAGAAATGCTAAAGCCGGCATGTTCGACGATACGGCAGTCGAAGAAGAGATAGCAGCCGAAAAGAACGAACTGGAGAGACTGCGCAGCAAAGAACCCATCCAATCTCCGGTGCGGTTCGGACATGTACAGGGTGCATCTGAAAGGCCGATGGCGCCGACTTCACTTCAATCGGCGCTGTTCCATGAAGCACGCATAGACGAGCATTTGGCAACTACTCATGAGGCTACCGGCCACCAAAATCCGGCTCAATCGAGTCACTACCGCCGTGACTCTTCTCAGCTAGATGACGAATTTGATGACTTTGATGATCTGAATGGATTTGAGGGGCTTGATGACGACATTGGTATTAGTGACCATGGCGATGACAAGTTTTTGGGGGATATTATTGATCTCGATGAAGACGTGAGCGTTATCGGAACTCGTGGACATGATGTGGAAGATATCATGTACTATGACGACGATGATGACAGTCTAGCAATGGAGGCAGATATATATGATATCCCGATGAGTCCAGCACAGGAGCAATCTGTACCACCACTCAACCTGCAGTCGTCGTCTCCTCAAGGCGTTGCATTTTCTCAGCTACCATTTATACTACAGTCTGCATCTGATGAAAAATTTCCTTGGACAAATGAGGTCAAAAGAATTCTGTCACGAACTTTCAAATTGGGTGGGTTCAGGTCCAACCAACTACAGGCAGTGAATGCAACTCTGAACGGCAGCGATGTTTTGGTTCTGATGCCCACAGGCGGTGGTAAATCGTTATGCTATCAGCTTCCAGCTTTAGTCAAGTCCGGCAAAACCAGCGGAGTCACTGTAGTCGTTTCGCCGCTCATATCTCT
Organism: Sugiyamaella marilandica; assembly: GCA_030563205.1. Taxonomy (NCBI): domain Eukaryota; kingdom Fungi; phylum Ascomycota; class Dipodascomycetes; order Dipodascales; family Trichomonascaceae; genus Sugiyamaella; species Sugiyamaella marilandica. The sequence continues at coordinate 133,633 of JAKUBH010000009.1, read as the reverse complement.
GATGCAGGACCAAGTAGAGCATCTTCGCAAGCTGAATATCAACGCCAGTGTTATCAACTCGCGGTCTGGTGCCCATGAGCGAAGAGAAATACTGTCGTTACTGGCCAGTGGCGGCCTTGATCTTTTGTATTTGTCGCCCGAAATGCTCAACGCGAGTGGTGCAGTGCGAAGCGCGCTGCAGCGGTTACATGTATCAAGCCAATTGGCGAGAATTGTCATTGACGAAGCGCACTGTGTGAGTTCTTGGGGACACGACTTTCGTCCAGACTACAAGGCACTTGAAAATCTCAAGTCGGAATACAGTGGTGTCCCAATAATGGCGCTGACAGCCACCGCTAACGAGAGAGTGCGCCTGGACATCTTGCGATGCCTCAGGAGCGAAAATACCGTTTACCTGAAGCAGAGCTTCAACCGAGCCAATCTTTACTATGAAGTACGCAAAAAGGGGACCAACCAGCAGCTCTACCAGGACATTGTATTGTTGATGAACAAGTATAAGAACCAGACCGGAATCATATACTGCCATTCTAAGAATGCATGCGAGACAACATCGCAAAAGCTGCGATCGATGGGCTTCAAAGTCGATTTCTACCATGCGGGGTTGGACGCAGACAGCCGTCAGATTGTCCAGACTCAGTGGCAGAGCGGAGAAATCAAGGTCATTTGTGCTACGATTGCTTTTGGAATGGGCATTGATAAGCCAGATGTGCGGTTCGTGATACATGTCACGCTGCCAAAAAACATAGAGGGATATTATCAAGAGACTGGTCGAGCAGGGCGTGATGGCAAAGCGTCGGAGTGTATACTGTTCTATGCGTACCGCGATGCAACACAGATGATGAGGTTCATAGACAGCGACGATATCTCAATTAGAGACAAGGACCACCACAAGAGCTTGTTGAAGCAGGTCATCCAGTACTGTGAAAACAACACCGACTGCCGACGCAAACAGGTTCTCCAGTATTTCGGCGAGGTCACAGCGCATGACATCTGCAACAAGACATGTGACAACTGCAGGCATGGCCAGAACAAGATCATGACCAGAAAAGACGTCACCGGCGAGGTGAAGAGCATGATCCGTCTGCTAGACCAGATCCAAAAAGAGAACGTCACGATTCTTCAGTTTGCCGACCTGGTGCGCGGCAGCAAGGTGTCCAAGCTGCCGTACAATGTTTACGGATCGCTAGCAGAATTCGGCAGCTGTAAGTCGCTGTCGCGCACAGCCGTGGAGCGGATCATCCACCATTTGGTTGCCGAAAGCATTGTAAAAGAGTACTCGGTATATACTGGCAAGGGATTTGCGGTGTCGTATCTCAAGCGGGGCCCACTGTCGAACGAAGTAATGGATGGCGTGCGTCGGGTCGTGATGAACTTCGAGGCAACAGACGAGACAGCAGTAGCAGCCAACGCCAAAGGCAAGCGGTTATCAGGAACCACGGCTTCGTCGTCAAAGCGGCAAAGAACGGGCATTAACAGCAGTTATCAGGAGGTCCACAAACGGCTGGATGCTGTCAGAGAAACAGTAAGTTGTACATAAAAAGACGAGTGGACACTGACATCAGCTGAAGCGCCAGAAGGGACTCGAATCAAAAGCAGCAATAATGACGGACGCAGCTCTAGACAGGGTTGTCCGAGCTCGACCAGCCACTGAAGCAGCGTTTCTCAAGGCTGTTGGCAGCACTTCTGCCGTGTATCGGGGATATTACAGGCTGTTCGAGATGCAGTTGCGGCAGTTCAAAGACAGCAGCAGGTAGGTGTATTGGATGTCGAAACAGTAAAAAAGATGTCTAACAAATGCAGCAGTCGACCTTCGCATAGTACGCCACAGCGCAGACAGCCACTCTCGCCGCCATCGGCAGCGGTCGAAAACGTGCTCAACAGACCCAGCAGAGGCCGACCTGCGAGCGGTGGTCGCGGCAAACTGTCCAGTGGCATTCGAGCCATGCCTATATAGGGGGTGTCTAGACCTTATCGTCGTGATATACAAACCGAGCCAGTCTCGGATTCAGTGGGGCCCGAACCACATACAATGCGTCGTCTGGTGGTCGGTCGGCAACGTGGTTGCTGGCGAGCATGGACTGGATAGACAGACATATGGTGCGGGCACTGTGGATTGGCGACCACCCCGAGTCGAACAGATCGAGGCAAATATGGCCGTTCGAATATATGTGAGGATGCAATGGGATGCTGGGAGTTGCCGCCGACTTTAAAAACAGTCCCTGCGGGGGGTTGATGGGGTAGCCGTCAGGGAAGTCGAGAAAAAGAAGATATTTGTGTCCGCTGTAGATGGGATTATCCGGCACGGTGATGGTTATGAACCACTTGTTGTTGCCATCGGTGTGATCAAGCTCAATTCCTGAGTTAGCAAAAAAAAAAAAACCGTCCAACAAGTGATGGAAATTACCCTCTGGAGGATCCTGCTGGAATTTTTGCAGCTCCTTCATGAGCCTGACGCCTCCGGTGGCCATGTTGTGGTGGTGATGATGATGCCAGTGACGGATAATGGTTAGGTTCACAGAACCCCAAACATGTATATGCACCGACATGCATCAACTATCCACGGCGGGAGTAACTGACAGCCAGCAGTGGCCGGACCTCGCCACAGAGGTGGACTTTTGCGGATGTGTTGTAAAATGGAAAGTATTTATTGGTGCCAATTGGCCCTTTTATAGCAATTTAATGGTGATTAACCTTGGTCTTTGATGTGTGCAAATAGACTGATAGCTGCTTGGTTGTTTGTAGTCTGCGGACCCGAATAAAGCATTTAATCACACCGTCTTTCGCGACTCCGTCGTGCTGGGGCAACTGCTGCGCAGCTAGGCGAGGACGTTGGCAGACGTAGTTCGACCATTGGACTTTACAGGTTCTGTAATAGAGGTACCAATGAGATATATCTTTTCCATTCCAACTTGCAGCAGCAGTTGCCCCAACCAACTTCCAGGCTGAGGATTATAAAGAGATTAACAATAGCGCTTCTCTCATTTTAGTAGTGTTTAGCGTGGTCATACGTCAGTCAATCTAATCTCTGGCTGTTGTGTATTGTTAACCTGTATGGCTGCACTGGACCTAGATCTGTTAGTACCCTTCATAGATAATAGCAGCGGAAGACCCCGATCACGGTGGGGGACTTTCTGTGGTGTTTGCTTCAAAGTGTAAGCCGTCAATGGGGCTGTATTGAGTTCCACATCAGGATTTATGCTCGAGTTCAGATCAGCCTAGGGCTTAGAGTTCGGTCTTTTCGCTGCTTCACAGTTGATTTGAGCTTTCGAGTGACATCAAATATGCCGGACGAGCCACATGTGCCAGAGTGTCCTCACCCAACTGCGTAGCAGTTGCCCCAGCGCGACGGAGTCGCAAGAACAGCTTTTATATGCTGTGGCTAAAATGGTATTTATTTGCAGTGCATGTCGTCTGCACCGATAACAGTAAAGAGTAGTGCATATGCACTGCGAGCCGTCCAAGGCAGTAGTAATAGAGTGGACTAATGAGATGGCGACGAGAAACGTCTACAGCCGAAAGCACATTCGTTTTTGGTGGCACAAAACGAAGGACCCAGTCGGGGCCACCGAAATAAGTACAGTGGCTTGCAATTGACACGCAAACAGCGCAATTGCAGCTGTTATGGCCGGCTGAGAGCACTGGATGCGGTCCCACCGCGAGGTCAACCCCTGACCCTCGTATCTCATGTCAGAACCATCCTGTCCTCCTTCCTTGTACTATGCACACGGGAAGGCCGTTTCTCGGCAAACGGAGCTCGTTCTCCAGCTTCTCGCCGTTCAGAAATGGCCCGAGGCGTAGCGCCCACGACATGGACGGCGCAGAGGTCGAGGCAAACGCCTCTATCTACTCGTCGGGGTCTTCGCTGGCTCCGTCTGTGCCTAGCGAAATCCACCCCTCCAATGCATCCTACGGGTATCCACCCAAGCACCAGCCCTCGCCGTACGGGCGCACGTCGCGCGCTGGCTACTACGAGTCACACTGGCCGCTGTTCTCGTGCGACTGGACGTCGCTGGAGTGGGGGGCTGATCTGATCGCGCTCAGCACCTTCTGCGAGGACCAGAACAACAAGGTGAGTTAGTTGGTGCCAGTTGAGGTCGTGGCCGAGTACGAAGAGCTACAAATGCTAACCAGAGATCCAGATCGTCGAGGCGTCACGGCGAGGCGCCGAGTCGGTGAGTTTGGAGCTCGCGACCGAGGCGGTGTCGGCGTACCCAGCCACCAAGATCGGGTGGGAGCCCGGGACGCCAGCAGCTTCACGGGTTCGGCTCATCACGACGGGCGACTGCCTGCGCCTGTGGGACTACGAGGGCGACGCGCGCAAGCTGCAGCAGCGGTGCGCGCTGCTCAACAAGTCCAAGTCGGACTTCATGCCGCCCCTCACGAGCTTCGACTGGAACCGCGTGGACCCGTCGCTGGTCATCACCAGCTCCATCGACACCACGTGCACCATCTGGGACATCGCGACGTCGACGGCGCGCACGCAGCTCATTGCCCACGACTCGGAGGTCTACGACGTGGCGTTCGTGGCCGACTCGGTCGACATCTTTGGCTCGGTGGGCGCCGACGGGTCGGTGCGCCTGTTCGACCTGCGCTCGCTCGACCACTCGACCATCATCTACGACCCCGCCACCCCGGTGCCCCTGCTCCGGCTCGCCGCCAACCCGCACGACCGCAACATCCTGGCCACCATCGCCCAGGACTCGGCCAAGATCTATATTCTCGACATCCGGGCCCCGGGCACCCCGATGGCGGTGCTCGACGGCCACCAGCGGGCCGTCAACAGCATCGCGTGGGCCCCCGACCCGGGCCGCAACGGCCACCGTCGCTACGTGCTGGCGTCGTGCAGCGACGACTGCCAGGCGCTCGTGTGGGACCTCGCGTGTCCCCACTCCAAGGGCGCCGACGCGCTGAGCCCCGTGTACAGCTTCGCCGACTCGGTGGAGGCCAACAACCTCGCGTGGAGCCCTGGCGCCGACTGGATGGGCCTCGTGAGCGGGCGGGGCTTCCAGACAGTGCGCTGTCCCTAGTGGTGATGCTGTGGTGCCTACCGATCGGCGATATGCACGCCTGTCAAACGTCAACTGTCCCACAGCGCATCGGTCCTCGCTGGCGTGAGCAGGTGATGTGCTGGTGGGGAGAGTGCACTCTTGCGACTCCGTCGCGCTGTAGCAAATGCTGCGCATTTGATGGGAGCATTTCCCGTCCGTCTGCCAGCCAGAATCCTCGTCCAACTGCGCAGCAGTTGCCCCAGCGCGACGGAGTCGCGAAACCCCCATTTTGGCCCACACAATTAGTCCCCACGAGCACTGCCTAGGCAAAGAGGCCACCGGCATGGCATTGGCGACGATTGGCGACGACGACTTTTGCGGGTCAATTGGTGCAATTGATCGGGCGACAGACTGACAGCTGGTTAAAGCTGGCGCTGCCCGCCAGACGACTGTCGCAGCTGTGCCCACCAGACATTGTCGAGCTGCTGGTGGTGCCCCGCCTCAGGCTTGCAGACGGTTGCTTAGCTGAGGGCCGCCAGCTCCCAGGGGGAGAGAGGAGGGGGGCAGCAGCAACAACCCCCACCGCAATGGGTGGGCAGCAGCGGGTGGGCAGCAGCGGGTGGGCAGCAGCGGGTGGGCAGCAGCGCCAGCGGGGTTCCGAGCTACGGCTCGTTCCGGGGTGGCCCTAGCCCCGGGCCTAACCGCGCTGATAGGAGGGTGCAGCGCCTCGCCCAAATTTTGACCTCCCAATATTTGCTCGTGCAACTTAGGACCCAGCACGGTTTGTAGTGGACGTTGTGCCCAGGATCGCAAGCATGGCTTCTATGTGTCACGACGCCGACAGGCTGTGCGGGGTGCTATGGCGGATTGTCGACTCGACTCGGCGCCTCGCGTTCAGCATCCACAATCGCATTCCCCACCACCACGAAAACCGAGTGTATCGGCAGTGGCATAGCTATGGCCAGGCCAACGACGAGGTCGTGTCGCACTGGGGCTGGAACTGCGACAAGGGCTGGTGGCACGAGCAGCACCCCCGCCACGAGCGCGACTGGCACCACCGCGCCGACGGCCACGGACATTCTCGGAGCCGCCGGTGGAGAAGCGACCAACATAACGAACAAGACCAGTCCTTTCACCACCGCCATCACCAACACAACTACCGCCACCACCACCGTCATCACCGTCATCACCGCCATCGTGGCCATCATCACCACGGGTTTTGGGCCCGGTTTGGCGACGACAAGATTGTGATTGCCGTGCGAGCTCATGCGCTGCTGCTGAGGGTGCTGTTTCCCAGCAGCAGAATGGCGCAGCCCCGCGGTTCACGAGCAGCCAGCGGGCTACAGTCGCGGCTTGGCCATTGCTTGTTCAAGCTGCTGAACCACAGGCTCGATGCGTCGGCGTTGGCGTCGAGACACCGGGCGCTGGCGTTCTTCGCCAAGCAGTCGCGGCTGTTCTCGTCGTATGGGTGGTCGGGCTCGTCGTCGCGGCCCGGCGCGCACTTGTACGCGCACCATGCGTCGCCCTGGCGGTCGCCCAGCCTGTGGCTGTCGAGCGGGCCCAATGGCAGTCGTGCTGCGTACCGCCAGTCGCTGAGGGTGCCCCAGGCCGGCGTGTCTGCGTACCTGAAGTCGCGACGGGACGACGACGAGTCGATGCGCAGTAAGGGCCTGTTGTCGCGGCCAGTGGGCGCCACGAGGCTCGTCATGACGGAGCAGCGCACCCTCAGCTCGCGAAGCCCTGCCAGCGCGATGCACCAGTGGTGGCTCGCCAACGGCGCGCCGGCGGGAGGCCACGCCAAGTACAAGCAGCCGACCAGCCAGCAGCAGCTCGTTATCGACGAGGTGGTGCGCAAGTCGCGCGGCACCCCGCCGAGCTTCGTGACGCCGTTTGCGCGCGAGCCCGACGCCCACCCTGCCGTCCAGCCAGAGCTCGAGTACCCGGATTCCAACTCGGTGCCGGCCAGCAGCATCGACAGCGAACGTCTTGCGGACCGCCAAGTGACTGCCCTGCATATTCAACAAGAACAAGAGCAGCAGCTTCAGCAGTTTGAGCAGTTTCAGCAGTTGCAGCGCCAGGAGCTGTACCCGCAGCACCAGCACCAGCACCAGCAAGACCAGCAAGACCAGCAGCAAGGAGATGTGCTGCTGAGCAGCAGCGTGCACGAGGTCGAGACTGGCGCGTTCGTGGACTTCGACCTGGGCCCCACGCTGGCGCTGCCGTCTGGTGCAGAGCTGTCGGAGGACGCGCTGGGCGCCATACAGGCGGGACTCACGGCGTACCTCGGTGGTCTCGAGGCCATCATCGCCGACATTAGGCGGTTGTCGCTGCTGGGCGAGCTGCCGGTGTCGGTGCAGCGCCACGGCAGCATCGTGCGGGTGCACTTCCCGAACTCGGACGTCGAGCGCGTCGAGCAGCTGCTGTTGGACATCGACGTGTCGCACGGTGCCATTGGCAACTACGTGGTGCGTGGCGAGCTGTCTTCAGAGCCCTACTCGCCAGCATCGTCGGCGTGCGACTACGAGCGGTCCCAGTCCGGCTCGGACTCGACCCCCGACATAAACACATGGGGCTACCTGAGTGCCAGCGGCAGCACCTACCAGGACATGCCGACCCCCGAGCTCACCAATTCGAGCGGGTCCGACCTGTCTGACTGCACAGACCCACTTATGTGTCTGTAGCCGGAGCACACACACGTACACACACCGTTTTGCGTTTTCAAATCTGGGATTGCGCTTAACGTTATTTAATGAATTGAATTGAATTGCGAGTTATGACGCGGACTCCATCATGTTACAGACAGTACAGTATCGTATTTTTTGTTGCCAAACTAGGTCTCGAGTGTGTAGGTCCAATGCAACAGTAAATATATTGTAATTACGCACTACAGTGTCGTCGTCTCAACTGCTGCGCAGTTGGCGAGAGTCTTTATAGGGTGATGTATAACTATAGTCAATGTGCTGTGTGCTGCGCTGAGAACGCTAGCGTGGGCAGAATGCAGTCTACACTGCCTGGTGAACAAGTGCGCAGTGGACGCTCACTGTCGCATTCCCACAGCGCTCACGAAACTGATACCGCACTGACGAGGAACATAATGAATACTGGGCTTGAAGCTTCTTGCCAGAGCTGGTGTAACGGGTAGCTTATAATTATAATGGCTGTCAGTGCGCAGCTAGGTGTATGTATATATGCACCGTACATTATTACTACATCGATTACCGTGCTTGTGCATACATACATATGTTGGACTCTCATATTTGTACCCTTCCATCTGCCAACACCTCGAACTGGTCACCCCTGATGGACCAGTAGCTGACTGCTCAAACCCCCTAGGAAAAGCGCTATTTTTTCCGGCGACAGCAGCAATTTTGCAATGGCAGATATCCACGACCAACAGAGCCACGAGGACCACGAGGGTCCAGCCGACTCTGCCGGTGCTGAGCCCTCGCCAGCAGAGGCCACTGGTGACGAAGCCACCATCGACCCCAGCCAGCCAGCGCGGAGCGACCCCGAGCAGTCGTCCGAGGACGAGTATGGGTCCCCAATTGTGGAGCCTGTAGACAGCGTGGTGTCTGTAGAGCCGCTACAGACGGTGGAGGTTCGCCATGTTCACGACACAGCAGCCAGCACCGACCCAGGAAGCGCCACCGACGACCATGGTGCTCTAGACGCTGGCGCTCTAGATGTGGCGGCTTTGGACATTAGCGGTGCCGGTGTTGGTGATGGTATTGGTGATGGTGATGGTGATGGTGATGGTGATGGTGGTGGTGAAGAGACTGCTGACCACGAGACGGGGTCGACGCTGAACGGGTCACCTACGCTGGCAGCTCCAGGTCCGCCGCTGCCCCCGCGCCAGCTGCCGCCGCCTGTAGAGCTCGACGGACCGCCTCTGCCGCCCCGCAAGCGCCAGCCTTTTTTCTGGCTACGGGGCCGGGCTCCCAGCGCCGACTCGGCCACCATTACGAGCCCTCCTCCGGGCCACCGACCCTCTTCGTGGGGGTCGACCAAGCCGTCACTGTCGCCCGACTACGACCTGCTGCTGCAGCGCGTTGACGCCAACAACGAGGGCCTACAGTCGCGGGAAGCCGCCGAGAAGGACGCTTCGTTTTCAGGCATCCGCCAGCTGCAGCAGAGCTTCGAGGATGTCAAGCGCCAGCGCCAGGTGTTTGAGGACGACCAACAACAACCAGCAGGCGCTGGCGCCAGGCGACCCGGAGCCGGAGCGGGAGCCGGACCTGGATCCGAGCAGGCCTCAGAGGGCGGTGCCGGCGACGCGACGTTCATAGACTGGGAGTTCTGGACGGCGGTGGTGACGGACTACGCGACGTTCGCCCGCACGAGGCCCACCGAGCTGTCGGCTGCCATTGCGCACGGATTCCCCCCGCAGCTGCGCGGGCTCATGTGGCAGCTGATCGCGTCGTCCAAGTCGTCGGCGCTCGAGGAGGTGTACAGCAGCATTCTGCAGGAGTCGAGCCCCCACGAGAAGGCCATCAAGCGGGACCTGGCCCGCACCAGCTTCGTCAAGAACGCAAAGTCAGAGAGCCTCTACCACATCATCAAGGCGTACAGTCTGTTTGACCCCCAGGTCGGCTACACCCAGGGCATGGCGTTCGTGACGGTGCCGCTGCTCATCAACATGCCCGAGCACGAGGCGTTCTGCCTGCTCGTTCGTCTCATGAAGGACTACGGCTTCCGCACCATGTTTCTGCCCGACATGCCGGGCCTCCACCTGCGCCTGTACCAGTTCGACCGCATCCTCGAGGACACGCTGCCCAGCGTGCACATGCACCTGAGCCGGCAGGGCGTGCGCTCGTCCATGTACGCGTCGCAGTGGTTTCTGACCCTGTTCGCATACAAGTTCCCGCTCCAGATTGTGATGCGCATCTACGACATCGTCATTGCAGAGGGCATCGAGGCCATCCTGCGGTTCGGGGTGGCCCTCATCCGCAAGAGCGCCCCCACCGTTCTCAGCCTCGAGTTCGACGCGGTGCTCACCTACCTCAAGGAGAAGATCTTCGACACCTACCTGGTTGACAGTGCTGTGGTTGGCGTCGGTGGCGGCGGCGACGAGCCCCACTACGATGTCAACCAGCTGGTGTCGGACGCGTACGACGTGACGGTGCTGCCCATGACGCTACGCAAGTACGAGAACGAGTATGTCGAGCTCCACCGCATCGAGCGCGAGCGGGTCGAAGAAGTCGAGACACTGCGCCAGGCGAACGGCAACCTGACACTCCAGGTGCGACGGCTCGAGACGAGCCTTGCCACTCTCAACAAGGAGCATATCGAGGTCGCCAACGAGATGGTGCAGGGCAAGCTGGAGGTTGCCCGTCTGCAGGACGAGAACGAGCAGCTCGCCTCAGAGCTGGCGGCCGTCAAAGAGCAGCTCGTCGACACCACCAAGCTCGTCGACGACGAGCTGCGCCAGAAGGCAGACGAGCTCGAGCAGCAGAATGCCGAGCTCATCGAGATCAAGCAGCGGCTCGAGACCCAGCTCACCAACCTCGAGAAGGAGCTGGGAGATACAAAACTGGAATTTGCAAATGTAAGTACTAGCAACAGCTGCAGCTGCTGCAAGTGATACAAAAATACTAACTCAGCTGGACGATGAACACACCGCATTGAAGACTAAATGGAGCGATCTGCGAAAGCACATCGAGACCCTGTAGCGCTGTTTATACCAGGCAAATATTTATTAAGTACCGCAGTGATGAATGCAGATATATGTATCTATGCTGTAGCGCTGGTCAGCATCTGTTCATATCCAACTAGTGTTCGCAGCATGCAGCATACACGGCAATTGGACTGGTAATAGTTATTAACAGTTTATTCGATATTAAAGGTCTTGGGACTCCATCCACTGTGGGTAGAGCATGCGATATATGGCTCGATTGATGGAAATTAATACTACTGAGATAAGTCAAGTGCCGCGGAAACCACCCACTCCAACTGCGCAGCAGTTGCTACAGCGCGACGGAGTCGCAAGATTCAATTGCATTCAGTTTAAGAAGGGTTCTTGCGACTTCGTCGCGCTGTAGCAACTGCTGCGCAGTTGAATCGACATCGGGTAGTAGTTAACTCACAAGGCTTCGGTTCGTTGTTAGTGACCAATTTTTATGGTAAATTGATTATTAGTTACGACTATCGGCTAATGCTCGATTGTTGATTATCATTATCGATTACCGATAACTATTATCATTAGAAATTACTTTTTTTATACAATTACTAAAAAAATAGTTTTTCTCTTCGGGATCTTTATCGTAGCCTGCTTGACATTGCGTCGCGATATTAGGGGTGCGTCGACTAGCGGCTGAAATTTCACTTCTGACATGAAGCTCGCTATGAGGCCATTTGGTGAATTTTTCACCACGAGGAGCTTCTCAACGACGTCGTCAGCTCCAAAGGCATTTGTGCATGTCGTCAAGCGACGTGTCAAGCAGCTGGAGCCTGTCAAGGTCGGAGACAACAAGACGTCGGCTGTATATCGAAAAGCACAGGCTATCCCCCAGTATCCCTACGGAGACGCCGTCATATACAAGCAGTCCAACCGGGGGCTCTACGGCGGTAAATTTATCCAGTTTGGCAATAAGGTGTCTGACTTTGGCAACCGCAACACGAGGACGTTCAAGCCGAACGTGCACTGGAACAAGCTGTGGAGCGAGACGTTGCAACGGCACATCAATGTTCGCGTGGTCGCCTCGGTGCTGCGAACAATCACAAAAGAGGGTGGTGTCGACAACTACCTGATCAAGGACAAGCCAGCTCGTATAAAAGAGCTGGGCCCTCTTGGCTGGAAGCTGCGCTACGAAGTGCTCACTAAGATGGAGGCCCAGCAGAAGACGAAACCTAGGCCTGTTGAGGTGGTGGGCGACGCGGGCACTCCAATCTACGCTAATTTCGAGGCTGCCAACGGCGCGAGATATAAGATCACCGTTGGACGGACTAATCTTCTCAAGAGGCTGTTTGAACAACTGCGCAGTCGCGGATCACCAGATGCGATAACTTATAGGCATTTCGCATCAGTGCATGGCAAATCCCCTATTGAGCAAGTCCTGCAAAAATTAGATACCGAGGGTTTTGATTTTGCGCAAGTATCCTTCGCTCAAGCGCCTGAAGCTGCGCCTGAAGCTGCTGAGCCTGAAGCTGGTGTCTCGCTCAGCACCTAAAATGTACATAGCATAATACATGACAATGACGACTTGGACTAGATAATATTCCACGTATTCATCACATCCTCACAATACTCATAATTGAGACACACACATATATATATATATATATATATATATATATTTATTGACACTGGCCAATGTAGGATTTAACCGCTTTAATACAATAGGCATGCGGTAGCAGCCTGCTTCAACTGAGTGGCAGCTACTTCAGGGCAGGCGGAACTTGGTGTGTCGAATCCCAGTTGTAAACTGCCGCTATCCCCATTTTAGGAACAATTAAAACTACTTCTTACGTTGATTACCAATTACCTTCAACTGCCTATTATTTTCAGCACTGTCCATATACAAGTTCTCTTCATTATACATCCTCACTATGATGGTCATCAAGATGACTTGCATGCACACACGCTGATAGTCGGCGCACGGCTGAAGCACCTAAATTACATCCAGACGCAGTCACAGCAGTCCCGTTTAGGCAACACTCAACTTTTCACTCCATTCACATCGGTGAGCCTCAAGTTGACGTTGTTTCCAACACCCATTTTTTAACGACAATATTTATAGAAATGGCTGCTCAGAAAACAGGTATGTGCTCCACACTGTGCGGTGAACTACGACCAGCGTCTAACGTCAGGAATTGCTGTTGGACTCAACAAGGGCCACAAGGTGACCGTTAAGGAGGTTGCTCCTAAGGTTTCGTACAGAAAGGGCATCAAGTCCAAGCGAGCCGACTTCGTGCGAAACTTGGTGCGAGAGGTCACTGGATTCGCTCCCTACGAGCGACGAGTCGTTGAGCTGATCCGAAACTCCCAGGAGAAGCGTGCACGAAAGCTGGCTAAGAAGAAGCTCGGCACCTTTGGTCGTGCTAAGGCCAAGTGCGAAGAGATGACCAAGGTCATTGCCGAGTCTCGCCGACACTAAGCATTGTTTTCGCTTTCTCAAAATATCTGACGTGTGAATAATGATGAATAAAATGTATCATACGAAGGCTGTTGATGTGGGCTTACCAGTTGCTGTCTTTTTACATGTTAGTGTAAAGTCTGTTTTCCAAGATTCGAAATTTCTGCAGGAAGTCCTATGTGCCCGCATCATTTTTTCACGCCTCTATTGTAGTCCCCGTTTCAGTTGTCCATTTGTCGTTTCAATTTTTTGACCGATTTGTCAGGCTCTGTCGACTTTTTTTGATTGTAATCTTTTCAATCGTAGCTCTGGTTATTGGAAAAAACGCCTCTCACGTGACCGCTAATTTTTCAGATCTCCACATTTCAGAGTTGAAGGGGGTTTTCTTAAGTTGTAAATAGTAGGCTTTTCCAATTGCATTGATCCGACAATCTAATGACGTTTCAAAAGCCATCTGCTGATGAACTTGCTGCCGAGGAGAGTTCGGAGGTGGGATCTGGTATGACTGGCTTTTTTTTATATTTATTTTTTTGCTGGATGTGCTAACTGCTCAGACCTGATCAGTTTGACTGTTCATGGATCTTTGGGTACCATCGACCCCATCAAATTTAAAATATCCCGCAATGATACGTTTAACGATGTGAAATTGTATATTTCGAGCCTTGGACTACTCACTCAACCGCTGACATGTTTTGCATTGGAGGCTGACGGTGCAAAAGTGGATCTCGCGTCTCCTATTGGTCAAACCGTTGGTGCTGAAGTGACTGAAATATCTCTGACGGTTGTTGCAGAGCCCTATACAGACTCGGAAGCACGGTTCCATATTCAGCAAGTGAGAGACCTGCTTGGTTTTGCTCCCAATAACCTGAACGCCTTTCCAGCTGTAACGCCAGGACTGTCGAACTTCGTTACTCTGGAGCCGATTGTTTTAGAATCCGCTGCTGCAGCAAAAAATGGCGAATCAGAATCCGATTCTCAGCGAGCTGAAAAATCCCAGCAGCCGCCAATTTTGGACCATCCAATGGTGGAAATTGAAGATGACATCGATAATCTTGCCCCATCTCTGAAGGATACTGTTCCTCGCGCTATAAAGCTACCTGCTCCTGCAGTAAAGGCTTTACAGCTTTCCCAATGGAATCCGCCGTCGCCGCAGAGTATTCTCCGAGGAGACTTGCTCTATCTCTATGTGGTGACTCAGGAAGGGAAGGCATTTCATATTACTGCTACTGTATTCGGCTTTCATGTTTCTAATTGCACGTCTGAAAAGTTCGATCCGAGTCCGCGAAAGGTTTCTGGCAAATATGTCGAGAGTCAATCTCTGTTGGACGTACTGCAGATTGTCTCCCCTGCTGTAAAGAAAGCCATATCTTCGTCAGCTGCGCTGGCCAGTTCTATCCCAGCCCTAGCAAGAGTGAGACCCACCAATGCCTTTCTTTCTGCTCACTGGTTGGTTGACTGTGAAGATGCTTATTCAGACTTTGTACCAGACCTCTCTAGAACTCAACAGAGTCTCAGCGTAACCAGGCTGGAGAACGACACGGTACGGGACTGGAATGAAGATTTTCAATCTACCCGTGAACTTCCAAAGATTGATCAAGAAGGTAACAATAGCTTCCAGGAATGTATCGCAAGAGAGCGGGTTCTGAATAAGCTGTCATTCGACTTTTCAGAAGCTGCTGTCAAAGGGGCGATTTCGATTGTCAATGGAGACATCAGTGCGCTGAACCCAGACGAGCCTGTTGATGCCCAGATCTACCTTCACGATGGAATATTTTTTTCATACGGTGCTGATGGCGCTGGGACCTTTGAATCACAAGGTGGAAATGCTGCTGCTCATTTGGCTGCCGGAAAGGATCTGCTGGGAGTCAATTATCTAAATAATTTGGATCTTGACGGCATTCATCCTTTGGGCACGACCATAATTGATTATTGTGGTCGTCGGGTAGTGGCCCAAACCCCTGTTCCAGGAATATTCCGCCAAGAAACTGAAGATAGAAATCAGATTGTGTATGGCAGTATTGATAACGACTCCAGAATTGTCAACAACGAAGCTTTTGGCCCTTACATGTCGAAGATAGCTGAGTATCTGCATTTGAAGGAGCATAGGGCTTTTGATAAATCGGGTACTGATACTGCACTGTTTACACCCTCTGATGTCAAGGGTCTTAAAGGAACGGATGGCCGCAACTATGTCCTAGACTTGTATAAGTTGGCTCCACTTGACATCGACTTCATTGAAAATCATGTTGTCGGCAATGAGAACGACTATCCCCACAAGTTTGCTATTCTGCGTCTCGAAGCTGTGGATGCATGGTGGAAATCAGGTTTGAGAGAAAGATTCCTAGAGTTGGATGCCAAGAAGAGCAATGAGGACAATGGTGATAAGAGTGCAACTGAACGTTCGGAAGAGGAACTTTCAAAACAGCGCGAGGAAGAACAAGCTCTCATTGAAGATTACACTGCAACTGTTCGACTTAATCCAGACATTTATATTGACGATTCAAGAGTTCCGGAAGCGTTTGCCGAAGAGTATGCCAAGGATAAACAGCAAGTCAGAGAGGTCTGCGCATATCTCAGGGACACTATTATACCAAGCTATATCTCGGACATTGCCAATGCGGTCATATCGGTTCCTCTATCTGGCGCGCAGTTGGCAACTTCACTGCATCGTCGCGGTATTAACATGCGCTATTTAGGATCACTGCTGGAGCTTTCTGAGCCCTATGGCTCTAAATTGAGCTCATTCCGAAGTCTTGTTATTCAGGAATCAGTGACAAGGACTGTCAAGCATATTTTAGCAGCCATTTTGCGGCCTCTACTTCCCGTTGTCGCCCCTATTGCTGTTGTTCATTATTTTAATTGCTTGTTAGGATTCAACGTTAATGCAGAGCCGAAACCTCAAATAGAGGGGAAGCTTGCCAGTTTATTGTCTAATGACGATCTCGAGAAGCTTTCCAGTCTGACCATTGAATCAGTCAGAGCTGAAATTGCTAGCCAAGTCAGGCAGAGATTTCGCATTTCGCTTGACAACGATTGGATTTCGGCTATGGATTTTGTTCCCTTCTTCAGGGAATGTTCTGTGAAAATGGGGCTTCAGTGGGCAGCTCGAGAATATGACTTCCACAACAAGTTGGGTTCGAAAGCAGACTGTAAGCGATCGGAACCGCCCTCCCTATTCAAAGTGGATGATCTTATCAATATCGTCCCTCTGGTTAAAGCATCCAATTATAGAAGTCTGATGGCATCAGAAGCGCTTGAAAGTGGACGTGTCAGCATTGTTCAGGGGGAGCAGGAGATTGGCTTGCAACTGCTAACTGAAAGCCTGGCTCTTCATGAGCAGGTCTATGGTCTAGTACACCCAGATGTTGCTCGTGCTTACAGCCAAGTTGCTCTAGTTTATCATGAGCTCAAACAACCCGATCTTGCTTGCCAGCTCTGTCGAAAGGCGATCTACATCTCTGAGAGATGCATAGGACTCGATTCTTCGGAGGTGATTTTCATGTATCTTAATTTGGCATTATTTGAGCACGTCTCTGGGAACTCTCTCGGTGCATTACACATCAGCAAACATGTGTTGAAGTACTGGCATTGTGCTGTTGTTGGAAACCATCCTGATCTTATCACTAATTTGAATAATGTTGCGAACATGCTGCAGAGTATCCGGGCATACGATAGCAGCAAGAAGTGGGTTAAGGCCTCGTTAAAGCTTTGTGAAGATATATTTGGTACGGATAGCATCTTCGCGGCTGCAATTCATTTCCAGCTGGCACAATCTCTGTTCCTCACAGGAGACAACCATGGATCTGTCAACTCGATGAAGAAGTCTCATGAGTTGTATAACAAGCATTATGGCCCTGAAGATCCCAACACCAAGGAAGCGAAAACTTGGCTGGAACAACTTGTACAGGCTGCTGTAAGCAAAGCTAAGCTCGAGAAGCAGTTGCCGTTAGTACAGCGAGCACCTAAACCGTCAGCAGGCCAACAATTGGTCTCACCTACCGCCAAAAAATACGACGAGAAGACCACTCTTGAAAACAAGGGCGCACTTGGTGACAAAAGTATCCATGAATTACTGAACTACATCAATGGGCCCTCGAAGGCGGTCAAGAAAAAGTCAAAGTCTAAAACGAAGACGAAGGCTTCTTGAATAAAAGCTTGTAAATATCGTTGAGAACTCCTTTGTACATAATAAATAATTCAGTCACTAAGCTACTACTAATGAAACTGAGATCAAAAGATCAGAGATATGGCGCCCATCCATGATACATCAAAGACAAATTAGTCGGTGACACAGCTTGTTGGATCAGATAATCCACTTGTCCTGAAACACTCAAGGGAATTGATTCCTGGCCTCGCTTCCCGCGTATCTTGTGTTGGATGCTAGTCAGCGCTTGTTCTGGACTCTTTGCTGCACTCAGCCCATTTATAACTTTTGGAGGACTAGATTTTCGCTTCTTTGACCAATCCACGATCGGATCATGCAAAAACGTTTCCATTACAGTCATCAGCATACTTTCGTTATGGCGCAACAGATTTAAACACACTTCGGAAGCCTTGCGAAATGTTCCTTCATAGCCAGACACACCAAACGCATCAACCATTTGTTTAGTCAATCTAAACGGAACACGCTCTGGCCGGTCCAACTCGACACCCTTGTCAAAAAGACAGTCAAAATCAACATGCAGCACACTTCCGGTCTTTTCCAGAAGAAGGATGTTTTCTCCGTGCCTGTCACCCAATCTACAGTCAGAACATAGATCAACGTTACACCAAACTTACCCCAATATGTATCCCACCATGGACATCACGGCACAGGAACGGGCGTATGTTAAGCGACTCCGCAACCATTTACTAGGCTCCGGAAACATGTCTAGAAACCATTCACTCAATACAGGAGGATACTTCTCAAGCAACTTTTTAAAGTTCGGGAGGGCTTCGGCCTCTGGCTTGTTATCCAATAGCTGTTTCGCTTCCGTGACCTTCAGTTAGAGTTGGTTATAAGAGAGCTGAAAGCCTTACATTAATGTGAACTCCCTTTGTAGCGAATATACTCGAAATAACACCTCGCATGGGAACAGCTCCATCGACCCATTCGATTAACCCGCAGTCCTCTATAAGTGGGGTGACATGATAACGAGCTATCCTCAGGTGCCGAAGCGCTGCCTCACCGTCTTTCATGAGTAGTTTATCTATCGAGCCAGTGAATTCCAAAAGCCGAGCATCTTTTCGCACATCATCATTTGGCTTACACAGGATTTTATACCTGAGCCCATTACTCGCCCACAATGTGATCCGCTTGGGCTTTTGAAGTGAATTCTGAATGGAAGTCAAGTCATCGACCGCTTGTAGTTAGCATTTCGCTGGTTCAGACTCCTCTTACCATGTATGTATTCACCTCCTTGCGGAAAGGGAGAGTGATTTTTCATTGTTAGTGGACCAGAAGGCAGAGTGATATCCATCATTGCCATAACAGGCACAACAAGTTTACATGGAAAGACACTGCGATCAAAATTAAAATCTTTCGACAAGCTCAACATTAGCTTGCTTCTGTTTGGCGGAGGAGGAGTTCTAGAAAAGTTCGCCAGAGCTTCAACCACTCTCCAGGCAGGAGCTATTAGCTCCCTAACTAGAGGTGCAGAGCCATTTGAGCTTTTAGATGTCCGCCGTAGGTGAAGCAATATGTTACTCGCTTTCTCTTTCCGTTGCTTTTGCTTAGACCCAGCCACTCCTAATATATACCAAAGCGCCTGTTGCGGGTAAGCCTCGGCTACTTGAACGATAATGTACTCGAGTACTTTGTAGACTTCAGGATTACTGTGGCCCACTCTAGAGAGCATTTGAGGCAGAGCCAAATAAAACTTTGGTTAGTGACAGCTATGAGATTGGCAACATTACCATGTATGCTGGGATCTTTGAAGTCATCCTAAGTAAATAATTATTAATGCCATCTAGTGTGTTCTTTCTGGCCTGAATAAGCTTCGCATGAGTCGATGCAGAGACGCTTTCAGTTAGACTGCAATTGTAAGTTCATCCACACATACCTATAATCCGCACCCAAACTATTCAGATTTGTTCCAAAGTCGAGCCAGACTGTGATAAGTCGTGGTAGAGTCTCGTAAATATATTTGACTCCAAACTGCAACGACCTGGAATAGTTCAGTATCATCTGTTTTGCAAGTTCACCATCTACAAAGCTTAGATTTCTGAGATCCACTGGCAACTCTTGCTGGTAGTCGTAAATTTTGTTGTAGTACTTGGCAAGCCTATAATATGCCTTTTCCCACTTAACATCAGCTTTCGTAATACTCTTGTATCTGGAAAGCACTGTATCACTGTCTACTTGATCAGAGAAATCAATCCACTTCGTATAAAGCAATGCAGCCTTCAACTCTTCTCTGGGTATGGCTCTTCCTTCTCCAAATTCGTCAACCGAATTTAAAAAAACTGGACTTAGGACGCTCTCTAAAGTAGTCATTGCCTTCCTCTGATCCCCTTGATTCCAAATCAGCTTTGCATATTCAACGTTTGCCAGAGGGTTTCCAAGCTGGAGTGCCTGTAGTGATGCTCTTAGAGCTAGTTGTGGCTGGCTTTGTTTTCTTGAATCATGAGCACTAGTTATCCATGTTATTCCCACCTCATTTTTTGAGAAAGGCAATCCAGAGACCGAGATGGCCGACCTTCTCAGTGCCAACAAGTATCGTCGTGCCGCATAATCCAGACCAACTATATTCAGTCTACTATCAAGTTTCGAAGAGACCATTTTATGGTCCACTTCCATCTGCCCATTGAAAGCTGAAGCCAGGCTTCCTATACTTTCAAGGTCTGCTAGTGCATGGAGACGTATCAATTCGTCTGTGCATTGTCCAAGAGATGTAATCAGATTCGCCGACAGAGTAGTTGCCAGGTTTTTCCGAGCATTATCAATATGAAACTGAAGATCATCAACTTTCGAATCTTTCAGTGCCAATAGGGCAGTTCCAACATTGAATTCGTATGTGTCTCTTACAGTTCTGGACAGCCAGCTCCTGAGAGCGTCCCAGTTTCCGGATAGCCATGAGACTTCAATTCCCAGACTAATAAGGTCTTCCGGTAGAGGCGAAATTGCCGTTACAACGTCATCAAGCCGAGCAAGCAAGTCGTCGTAGCGCCCACTTTCCTTCATACAATTCAGCATTTTAGACTGTAATCCTAGATCCCAATCGGAGTTGGAAGAGATAAGAGCCTCGTAACACTCCAGTGCGTTGTCCCACTGACCGGCCGTCTCATACTGTAGAATTTTCTGGTTCACATCCAGGTTTGGCAACTTTGTCGATATCCCATCCAAAGCATCAGGGTCATCAATATTTGCGTAAATTTCTTGGAATTTAGAATAGATATTATTCACGGTTTCCTTAGGAGCAGTGCTTGGAAGCGATTTCAGGTATTCTTCCCAGTACATCAGAGCTCTAGGATACGACTTAATCTCGAAAGACCTAGCAGCCATCAACTCTGGCGAAATCTTCTTCAAAAGCTTATCAACCAATGCAACAGCTGCATCTGACTTGGAACTTCTGGAGGGCGTAACGTGGATCCTTCGGGCTCTCATCCATTTGGTGAAATAGTCGATAATGGAGAACACACACATGTGAAACTGTCCAACGTCATGCCTCGAAACATCATTCAAAATCAAGAGTATCTCTGAGAGGAGCAATTCCCTGTAAAACTCACTAGCGCCAACCGCAACATTCAAAGCAACATAAGGCAGAACGAAGTCGTAAATTGGTTGAAAGTGCTCCTTTTCCCGGACTACTTTACGGCAGACAAGGAATATCTTTTCAGAATTAGGCCCTTCAACTTTGCACATCAAATCATACGTGAACAGTTGAAGCCATCGTGAATAAGAGATTTCTGAATTAAAAATAGTCTGGTCCAGTCGAGTTTGAATCGCTGGAGGGGCCGTATACTTGGTGCTCAAGAGAGGAATAAGAAACGGACGTGATTCAGCTGAAAACCGCATCCAAGTTTCACTTTTAGCAAACGTCGTCATGTCAAGTGCACTGAATTTTAGCAGCTCTTGGATTCCGTAGGCAAGAAAAAGCTGCATATTAGGATCAGTGGAAGCAACAAAGGCCTTGACAAGAAGCTTGTCTATGAGATATACTGCGAATTCTATACTCTCCTGAGCTTCGTCAAAGTTATTCACGACAATCATCTCGTCGTCGGAAAGCCCAATATCGACTCGATGCTTGTCGATTGCTCCAATGAGACCAATACACTGACAACAGAGCAGCGGTATGTCTGATTCAGAAGACTTAAAATTGAACAATATATTGAACAACGAGCGTAGAGCGTAGCGCAATTGTTCAAGGTTTTTCTCGTAGGAAATACCAGAATAGATCGCAGTCTGTTCATTTAAGAAGAGATCTCGCAATTCCAGGACGGTCTGCCGTACCACATATATGTTTTCATCATAACTCTTACGAATAAGTCCGCGAAGCCTGTAGAACGGCGAAACAGAAGATTGCACACCGTCAGAATTCTGATTATACGATGCTGTCAGTTCATCCAAAGAATCTTGGAATTGGCTTAGTTCAGATATATGTCTTAATGACGGCGCGCTGTAATCCTTGAATGACTTCGAAATAGCAGACGCCTTATTGGATATCAAATGTTCAATTAAGCATTTTGCTTCATATCTCGCAATTGGAACAAGCGACGGCCACTTCTGAAGGATAATAGCAAAGGTAAGATCGAGGATCGTATATAGGTTACCTATATTATCGACCATTACAGTCCATGCACGAATCGCCTCCGCCTGCAGCTCTGGTGTCTCAAAAGCCGATTGTAAAAATGCACTGATTTGGGGGACTGCACTCGAAAATCCATTGCCGGAAAACGTCATCATTAGTGATATGCCACGAAGACACTGTAATTTGATCGTGTAGGGCTTTTTTCCAGAGACGTTTCTCACAGTATCCGAAAACTGAGCGACAAGCTGTAAAATACAACTTTCGTTGAAGAGCAATTTCAATCCATCCGCTTGCGTCGACCGTTTGTTTCCAAATTTGACACGACTTAGGAACCTCAATGCGTTCTCGATATGTTTGGACTTTTGTCTGTCTTCCTCCCACTGATATAGCTTTAGAAGCTCGAATATTAAATTGACCATATTTGCGGCAATCACTTCTTTGAACTCAACAACAGAAAATGAAGTATCGAGTTCGTACCATCTCTTCTCAGCATAGGCCTCGAGATCATCTACATCTTGTGTCAAGAGAACCGCAAGAATAGTAGGAACATGTGCCAAGTATAACCTTTTCGGTGTCGTTTCACAAATTGATGCCAAAGACTCAATAATGTCATACTTTTTGGCCAGCACTAGATAAGGTACCGTGAACTGTGTAGTGCGACTTAGGAAATCGAAAAGTGACACATCTAGAAGCTCAGAAAATCTATGAAGAAGACTTCTTTGATTAGCCATTTCTTTCACGACCAAAACAGCAATGGTCTGCCAAAATGGAGAGCATAACTGCCAGCACGTCATGCCCTTTGCTTCTGCTACTGATTTCAGTTCATGAAACGCAACAGAGCTGCTAAAAGAATTAGATGATCCAAGGTAACTTATCAGCTTCATAAGAACAAAATTGAGTCTCTCGCCGGCAGCTAAACGGGCAGCTTGACCCCATGCCATAATTGTGGTCTCCAAGAGAAAAGGATCGGCTACCAGATTGACGGATCCGAGCGCCCTAAATATGCCATCGCTAGACTCGCCATCAGCATTAGTGGCACCGAAGAAACAAGGTAACACTCTGGACGCCGCTATTCGTACTTCGCGAATGGTGCTCTTCAGACAACTAACAATCCAGATGCCAATAGCTGACTTTGAATCGAACACAAATTCCGGTGCATACGACGCGTACACCCGCCTGAATGCCAGTAAGCACTCAACCCTCACGTCGTTTTCCAGTTGGAAATTCTCCGATCTTAGTATGCAAAGAAACAGCTCAGCATAGCCATCAGCAACTGGTCTCTCTGGATCAATACATGGGCTGCGCCCCTCGCACACTCGACATCGTTTCAATCTTCTGATATAGGTTCCTGTGGAAATACAAGCTGACCTGCCAAGTGCTTTCAACAAAGATATTTTCTCTTCAGCAGACGATGAGCTGAATTTCTCTAAAATGACAATACGTAACTCATCAAACGTTTGAACATCAGATAACACTCCTGTACTCTGGCCAACCTCATCAGTAGCTATAACTCGACTGCTGGAAACACTAGAGCTATGTGGCCTCGATAGACCGGCAATAATTTCGCATTTTATGGAAGAAAGTTCCTTATCTCCAAATTCAGGAGCAGCTTGAAAAGTATCAGCAGAATTTGAAGTATGATAGAGACTCTGATTCATATAATACAGTGCAGAACTAGTATTTTGGTAATTTGCTCCACTAGTTTCTCCAAAAAAATCATTCAGGGTCGTAAGAGAAGCAGGGAGGTATCCTCCAACCGGAAGATTCGCGTATCGCTTTGTGACCAGCAAAATCATCTTGGCACAACTAATATCAAGCATATTATCCCCTGGTTTCCACTTCGGTTGTAGCGTGAGCTGTGACACAGTTCTCAGAACGGAGAATGCACCTTGCAGTCCAAAATCTCTCGACGAAGGTAGCTCAGAACATATTCCGTAATTACAAATGTCGACAAAGCACTGAAGAGCGTCGGAAATGTACCGGCTTTTTAAGAGTACAGCATTCAAGTCCATAGCCATAAGATGGAAGCGTTGCCATAGAGTTTGTACACAGTTCATCACTATCTCATGATAAGCCCCTTGGATACTGTCTATCTCTGAAATAATACCACAAAGGACACCGAGTGCCAATAGTACATTATCCTCCAAACCTTTTATATGAACTGCCCAGTCAGGTTTGACTGGAGATTCGCTCTGGTTGGCTAAAGTAGCTGTCTGGGCTATAGCAACCAGTGTCTTCACAATGTCATCAGATATTTCCCAAGAAATCGATTTCTCCTTACAGGAACGCACGAGTGCCTGTAGAGCCTTTACAGCAGTATGGCGAATTCCGGGAACAGGAATGAGAGAGACTAGAAGAGGTGTTAATTGCTTATAGACAGGTTGAAGATTCATTTCTGAAAGCAGTACCACAGGACGTAGTAACAAGATCCTTTCCACCGCACTCAAGCCATGTTGTATCAAGTCTGAATCAACATCTCGGTCATTATTCTGTAGACCATTATTAGTTCTCCCGGCATCAGAAGAAGCCGTTAATAAAGTTCTGCGTACTACGACAGTAAGCAGCTTGTTAGTGGTCTCGCGAGTGCTGTAGAGATCTGATTTCCCATCAACGTCCGCTAAAACCTCGCTTATAAGCTCCTTCAACACAGATAACTTTGTATTATCGCTGTCGCTCTTAGATGATAAGAGCTGCTGAGCGCTAGTCGGCTCTTTCATAGCATCGTATTGGTGCCAATGTGTCTCAATAATGAAATAGAACGCGAAATAGGCACGTTAGTCCTGAGAGCGGCTGACTATGATTTAAACTACTACTACAACTAACATTTACCAGGCATCGTTCAGACATTCTTATAACTCGGCATTGCATTCGCATAAGGGCCGCAGCCTACTAGTGTCATCTACCACGACTGATTTATACATTTCGACTCTGAATATCTCGCAGTACCCTCGCGAACATGGCGGAGGATATGTCAATAGATAATCAGCTCAAGTACCTCAACCATGCCAAGTCATTGGTGGTAGCTGATCCTCGGACATACCCGCAGTTATTGGTTGGGATTTTGCCTATTGCCCAAAGGCCAGACACGAAGCTGCGTCGGTGGTGTTCAGCATTCTTCGTAGATGCGTTCACCAACGAGAACCTGGATGATGAGTTGAAGCAACGATTGTCGATAGACGTCGCCGACACCGTCGAAATACTTCTGGATGACAAGGATCCTCAGGTTGTCAAAGCCGTTGTTACTTGTTGTGCTGCTATTTATCCCCTACTTTTTCTGCATGTTAGCAAGACTCCGGGGGCTGGAGACGTATGGCAAAAGTCCCAGCAGCTCAAGCAGAAGGTCCTCCATATCTGGGGGACAACTAAACATGCTGGAGTAGCTGCCGCTTGCATCAAGTTTGCGCAGAAGGTCATCTCTGTACAAACGTATGGGTCGCGAGATCCACGATTGGCGGAAGATTCGGACATTTCGCTGGCAGTGGTTCCCGATGGACATCCATTGATCGAGCCAACAATTGAAGCCGAAGCCCTTGGAGTGCTAGATCGCCTTTTGTCGGCGTTTGTCCAACGGATAATATCAGCTCCTACAATCACCAGTACATTAAACGCGGTGTTTCCATTACTGACGTCTCGACAGTCGACCATCTCAACCATCATGAGAAGTATATTGCAATTCGACGTTTCTTCCAAGTCTGTTGCTGTCAGCTCGCGCTCGGAACTAGAATTCAAATTTATTGACAAGTCTTTAAAGCTACTGCTAAATAACGTTCTTCGTCAGAGTATTGCACCTCGTTTTGCTCCCCAGATTAAAAATTACTTGATGAACCTGTCAAAAGCAGAAGAGGCGCGGGCATCCGAGCGGTTGCGCAAGCGAGTGGATCAGTCCCAGGAAGAAAGCCCCGCAAAGCGTATAAAACTGGAGCAGCCCATTAATGACCCACCGGCCACTCTTTCCCCAGGCCAGCATTCATACGCAGAACTTTTCAGTCTAATTAGCCTTAGCGATCCTCTAGCTTCTTTCAACGCTCGCGAGTTGCCAATTGATATCGCTGTTAACATCGCTATCGCTGGCATCGCTCTCGCCAACAGTCGCCTTCTAGACAACTCCGTGAACATCGTCAGATCACGATATAGAAGGATGCTAGAAAGTGGAGGAGTGTCAAAATCATCGACACAGGTAGTGGACTCTTATGCGGATGTTGACGACGACGATAATAACGAGGACGTCGATGCATTAGTTGCAAGAAACTTGGCTGAGGTAGAGGCTTCTGGCGTCGGAGACGATGACGTCGATAATGAGGATGAGAGAGTCGCAGCCCTTGTGCCAGCTTCGTCATTCTCATTAGCGCCTCCTCCGAAGCTAGGACCAGACGATCGGGCAAAAGAAATAGTCCAGGTAATCGACCGGCTGATATCTTATAGCACGCTGTCAACTACCGTATTATCATCCGGTGCTGCCCAATCAAACAAAGGATTGAACAGAGTTGCTTTATCCGAGTGGAATAAGGATACTTGGATAGTCATCGCGAGTCGCATTATAACTCGTGGACTGGGCGCCGAAAATACTAGGGACAAAGATCTGATAAGAGATCATTTACTAAAGTACGTCATGGGCAACTTCAGGGGTCGCCTTGAGGTTATTATTTCGTGGCTGACGGAGGAATGGTTCTATGAATATGGACGGTCAGACAGGGACGAACCGTCGAACGAAGAAGAGTCTGTGTACTATAGCTGGGCATGTAAGCTTTTTGATCAAATCATCCCTCTTATAGAACCTGACGACACGAAAGCATTTATCAGACTCCTATCTGACTTGCCGTCTCTTAACAGCACATTGATCTCCAAAATGAAGAGTTTATGCATTGATCCATACAGGGCTCAGGCGGGATTCCGAGCCTTAAAGTACCTTATTATGTTGAAGCCGCCTGCAAAGGAGCCTTGTTTGGACCTGATTGAGGAATTGTATAATAGTGGTAACGAGTCTGCAGAAGCCATTCTCAAAACTTATCGGCCATCGGCTCTTAAGAAGGAAGTAGACAGTTAGCTGACATGAGCCACCATGTTGATGTAATGATAATTGAAAAATACTTTTACGCATGAAGGCCAAATGAACTCGTAGACGAGGGGGTTACACGTTGTACTAGTGAGCAACAGCGCAGTGGGGACGGAGTTACAGGATGATGATCAGGCACGAGTAACCGAGAATGAGCTTATTGAAGATAGGCGCATTTTGCGAGCACAAGTAGCCTCTTCGCATTTTTGATTCCTGCCATTTTATGGTAACCAATAAATAATAAATAGTTTATAGGACTTTTAGCTACTACACTTTTCCATGGAACTTATAATCTTCCAGCCATATTTTCGCTTCCTTCCCCAGCGCTCCAAGAAGGCCACTAGAATCAGTGCTTGACTGCCGACTACGCGTGCCTTTTCGTGCAAAAACAGCGATGCGCTCCCTGGACACTGCAGTCCAATACAGCCACCAGGACTTCGACGTCCTAGCAAACCGCTCATTTTCACCAGGTCGAGCATCTGACATAATTTGGTTAAGAGCTAGATGCAAATGGGCCAGTTGATTATGCTCTGTTATAATCTTGTCAGCTTCAGTTAGGTCGAGAGATTCTAGTACGTCAGCGGATGGCAGCGTCGGTATGGCCGGTAACGATGACTGAAAAGTAGCTGCTGCATTATCCACCACAAGATAATAAAACTTGGCAGCACTTACTGGCTGCTCAAGCGACATGTCGGTGAGTATGGGCTCTGTCAGGGCAGCAAGCCGACGATGCAGCACAGAGTAGTACTCGGGCTGATCCAATAGGGATACCTCATCGTCAGTGTTGTTGTCAATTCGATAAACAAGCGTGAATGTAAATGGCCTCCTTCTATAGATAACCAGACGGACCTTTTCCATCGAACCATCTATTTTGAGATAAGCCCATTTCGATGTCAGCTGAACGGGTGCACCTTCAGAATTGTCGTCCTCTAGCAATCCCCTGAGACCGATCAAAAACCGTGAGTCGGTCAAATCGTCTGCCGGGAGACTCCGAGCAGCATTACTGGATGTTGATGATACAGGCTGCTTGCCGAGCTTGAGCGACGGGAAATGCATCATGTCTATGAGGTGGCTGACAGAATCGACCGCCGACGTCCCCACAGACGCCATGTCGGCCATTGAAGGAATGTACGACGTCACTGACTTTGTGAACGAGTCGGCCACCCGTGCTTTGAACCTGTGCTCTAGTCCACGAGACTTGTTGAGATGCGCTACAAAGCCCGATTCCTCTTCGAATGCTGTATTGTCCAGGCAATTGTGGCATTCTGTTATCCAGTTCACAAGATCGCAGATGGAGCTCGTGTCTACCAATATTTGGTTTTCGTCGCCAGAACCGCCCGCCCACACACATCCAACATTGTCAATCAGACTGCTCGCAGCATTGTCGCGTTTAGATCGTGAGCCCTTCGACATCACCGACGAGCCTGTCTGTACGCTTGCAGAATCGCTTACCATTTCAGCTGTGCCCGACTCTCGCTGAGTCTTGGGAGCCTTTTCGTCGTTATGGCGGGTTATAAGCATCTGGATAAGGCCTGGTTCTCTGCGGACGACTGCCGAGGCCGCTTCGACTGTGCCAGCACTCAAGACCCCTCGAGTCATACGGACGTGATCGGCCTCAATCATTGAGGTGATGCACACTGGAGAGTGCCGCCAATTCCTGCACCAAGCAGCCCACCACGCTTCTAATCGAGCCACCAGGTGGTCGCGGGATTGACTGAACAACAGTCCAAAGTCAGAGTTGTGCAACGAAAACCGCCGATAGGCTGCCAGCAGCTCCGAGTTCAGAAACTCGGCTGTTGCCGACCCGCGAGACGCGTTTGGGTCATCGGTTTCAGCAAACCGGAAAGACGCAACCACCCACCAATTGGGCATCTCCAGTCGCTGCACGACTATCCGTGAGCGGTTGGTCTCAATACTCGAAACTGGAACTCCTCCACTAAAGTCCCGTGATAACTCCGCGACCCCTTGGGCAAACCCAATATGGAGCTGTTGCAGATTGATGTCGCCCTCGCCATAGTAGAAGAGGATCTGTTTCGAAATTTCGTTCTCGCCAGGACCTAGATCAGGATTGTAGAGACACAGATAGTCGAGCGACGGATGCCGTGCCTTGTCGCCCGCCACTGATTCGTCCCTGTACTTATCGGACTGCTCTTTTTGCTTCACGTCTGCCGGCGGGTTGCCTTTGGTCGCCGCATTAGTGGCGGACTCGTCGCTACCGTCCAGCGGCAATAGAGCGTCGCCGTCTTTTTGGACATCCATAAGTGTTGCCGCATGAAGCAGCGTTTTGCAACTTGACATGGTTTTAGCAGACTTGGGTCGGCGGATTAACGCCGCCGTCAACGGGCTGACGTCGCAGAATGTCGTTGACGAGTCGGCTTTAGACGCCATGTTGAAGGAAATTTGCACTGCGTTGCTCGAGTCAGACGTCAACGTGCGCCTGGTAGCGCAGTTGCGGACCCAAATCAAGAGCAAAGTGAATCTGGCAGCTGCCAACACCACCAAAGAGTCGGCTAGTGTAATAAAGCGACTGGTGCAAAAGACGGTTTTTGACGAGCTTTGCTCGCTGGTGGACGCGGGATCTGACCACGAGCCTTTTAAGCCACGCAAGGGTCGCAGCAGCGTAGTGATGTTTGTGGGGTTGCAAGGTGCTGGAAAGACCACGTCTTGTACGAAATTGGCAGTCTATTACCAGCGACGGGGGTTCAAAGTGGGCCTCGTATGCGCGGATACGTTTCGAGCGGGAGCTTTTGACCAGTTGAAACAGAATGCGACTCGAGCCAAGATTCCCTATTACGGTTCGTATACAGAGCCGGATCCCGTCAAGATTTCCAGCGAGGGTGTTGAAAAGTTCAAGAAGGAGAAGTTCGATATCATCATTGTAGATACGTCTGGGCGGCATCGCCAGGAGAGCGAACTGTTTGCTGAGATGGTGCAGATAGGCCAGACAGTCAACCCAGATCACACAATCATGGTGCTCGATGCGTCGATTGGGCAGGCAGCAGAATCGCAGAGCAAGGCATTCAAAGAGTCGTCCAATTTCGGTGCCATTATACTAACCAAAATGGACGGTCATGCAAAGGGTGGAGGTGCTATCTCGGCGGTGGCAGCGACCCACACGCCTATTGTGTTCATCGGAACCGGAGAGCACATCCACGATTTGGAGGCGTTTTCACCCAAGCAGTTTGTGTCGAAGCTTTTGGGGATCGGTGACATTCAAGGACTGATGGAACATGTTCAGACGCTGAAGCTGGACCAGAAGGACACTTTAAAGCACATCCAGCAGGGCATCTTCACTCTACGGGACTTGAAAGACCAGATGAGCAACATTATGAAAATGGGACCGCTCAGCAAGGTGGCGAGCATGATTCCCGGCATGAGCCAGCTGGCGGACCAGATTGGCGAAGAGGACAGTACAAACAAGTTGAAGAGCATGATTTACATAATGGACTCCATGACTGAAAAAGAGCTCGACTCGGACGGCAGTCTGTTCAAGGAGAACCCCACCCGAATCGTGCGGGTTGCCAGGGGCAGCGGGACGAGCGTGCGAGACGTCGAGGAGGTGCTGTACCAGCAGAAAATGATGGCCAACGTGGCAAAGAAGATGGGAGGCAAAGGTGGAATGATGAGCCGGATGCAGCAGATGGCGGGAGGAGGCGCAAGAGGCAATCCACAGCTGGCAGCTGCTCAGAGGAGGATGGCCCAGCAGATGGGTGCTGGTGGAGGTGGAATGCCCGACATGAGCCAGCTGGCAGGCATGTTTGGCCAAGGCGGCATGCCCGACATGGGCGAAATGATGAAAATGATGGGAAACAACCCGGCAATGCAAAACATGATGAAGCAGTTTGGACTACGCTGATAGTCTGTTTCACAGTCTACAGCACCTGTTTTTGTTTGTTTTTTATATTATTTTGTGGACAATTGCATATTTTGTGCCATTCCAATTTTTTATAGAATGGCAAGACAGCAATTGGCCTGACCTAATTCCTCTCATTTGCATAAACCCTACACATACAGAGAAGCAATTATATAGTTACCCCTGTAATTTTGTAAACAAATGATTTGAGCAGACATTAGACAGAGCAAAATAAGAAGAATTGCAGCGAAAAAAAAAATACTTCTTTATTCAGTGACAGGTTTCATTTTCTATTATTATTTTTATTTCATCTCTTTCAGAGGCAGGCAGGGAACTAGGTAGGTGGCTACCAGATCCCGTATTTGTCGATTACTTTCAGGCGCCTCTCAAGGCGAATGCCCAACTCAGAGCGTCGCAATGATGAAACAAACTGACAGTGACGTAGTCGTAATTGAGGACGACGGAGTAATGTTTTCTGGGAACTCAAGACCGACAGCAGTCAGGAAATACAACAGCATCAGCCAGCAGGCGTCGATGGCTCGGCATACTGCGCTGCCATCTCCACCCGGATCTATCGAACAGGATGAGGAAAGGCGAGCTCGTCAACTGCGAGACGAAATAGCCCGAGGGACCAAGGAACTGAAAAGACTCGAAGGAATCGCAGCAGGACTGCCCCTGTTCAAGCGAAAGACGCCCAGCATGGTGGCCTTCCCCGGACAGGGGTCTTACGGCGCCCACTCGAGCTCGTCGGGATCAAGCAATGTCATCACTGAGTTGCAATCCCAGATTGACACACTCAAGCACCAACTCAAGGAACAGGTCGAAATCTACAAGGACGAAAAGTGCGCCAGGCAGGCCATACAGCAGAGACACGACGTGGCAGAAAGCACCATCTCATCTCTAAAGCAGCAGAATGCCACTTTGACACAACTGCTCACACGCCGCGAACGAAGGGCCCACGATCTGGAAAAGGCGTTGGCTGACAGAGATCAAGAGATCCAGCTGCTGCAGAAGTCAAAATCGATAGACGACATTAGACTGCAGGAAAAAGAGGCCGCAATTCTCCAGTACAAGGAAGAGCGTGATAGAATGGAGGCTGGGTACAACACGGTACTGGATAGCTCCCGCAAGATCAAAGCCAAGCTCATGGATGACATGAAGGATGTCAATGCGAAAATAAAGGAGCTCCAAAACCAGCGGCAAGGCGATTTGGCCAAAATGGCCGAGCTCGAGGCAAGTATGCAGACAAAGGAAGCCGACCACCGAAAAATTGAAGAGCTCCAAAAGAACCTCATAAATGTCCGCGAAGACCATGTCTCCAAAGTTGAAGAGATGTTCCAGGAAATGCAGCAAGCTATAGCAGGATCTGACAAAACGATGACCGATCAGATTGGCCAGATCTTGCGAATGATAGAAAAACTGGACCACGGACCAGGAATCAGGGAGATTCTTATCAAGGTTGCAGAAGACACCAAGTGAGATTGCAAACCGCTAATGTGGTAATGTGGAGTGATGAGATTCCATCAAAAAAATACCTCAAAACAAGGCGAGAATCAAGGCTATACCCAAATATCTCAAAAGTTTCACTTCGACCGATATTACACGACCATAGTGTGTTTACACACAATGTTCTAGGCCTAATATACCTCATACAGCCTAATCCGACCATCTTTTCCTGAAACAGCAAGCCAGTGCGTATTTAGTGCTTTCTCTACTCTGTTTGAGTGTACCACGGCCTCTAGGACGGTCTGTTTCTGTGTCGGTAGGACTGTGGTAGTATTAGCTGAACCAACAGATTCAGACTCAGGCTCAGAACTAGAAAAGACAGGGCTGAATGCCACAGAGGTGATTCCCTGCTCACAGCCCTTGAAAGCAGCCAGCGGTTTCATGGTTGAATACAGAAAAACTCGGACCATAGAATCCCATCCAGCAGTAGCGTATATGTAGCCATCAGAGCGGATGCTTACAGATGACAACCCGTTGTGCTTTACGGACTTCACAGTGATCAGCTTCAAATCGACAAGCGAGTGCTTTGAGACCTTGGAATCGGCCGAAGATGCAAGAAAAGTACCGTCATAGTTCAAATATAGTGACAGAATAGGATGCTCATGGGACGCCATATCGATATATACTGCTAGAGGCGGCGTCTGGGCAATGTCGTACACAATTATTGTCCCAGACTCGTACCCAGCAATCAAATTTTTATCTACCAAAACAAGACACATGACAATGCCAGTTTTTTTTCTATTGTTGTCGTCGCTGTCGATAATGTCGACATCGTCTGTTGCAGGTGCTTCAGGCGGTCCAATTGCAAAATGAATCCGTGTAAACGAAGGATACAATTCGTATATGTCAATCTTTTCCGAGCTAAGCGTGTTTGGGACCGCGATCCTCGACAAGTGCTGGCTCAGAGCACAAAAATTGAGCGCATTGACGGGCTGCGAGTGCAGCATCCATGGAGATGACCAGTCCGTGCCATCTGCAGCTACTGTCGGCAGATCAACGGTGTATTCACGATCCGGTTCAAGACGGAAAACCTTGATCTTGTTGTCCCTACCCTGTGTGATCACCGCGTTGTCCGTTGTAGACCACTGCGTCCACTTCACGGCGATGACTGCTTTGTTGTGGGGTCTCCAGACGGCCTTCGGTCTTCTAGTTAGGAGCGACCACCAGATCACCCAACCCCGTTCGTCGCCAGAAACAAGCCACGGTTCGGACGTGTGGAATTGGGTGAATGTCACAGCTGCGCAGTGGCCCCGCAGCGTCGCCAGCAGACTCGGAACGTTCATATCATGTACGGAATCTGTATGGAAATGCGCTGCGAACAATAAAGGTGGGGTTGGAAAAGGGAAAAAATCAAGTAGAGTTTGGGAAATACCCAATTCGAGACGATAGCGGTAAGGGACAAGCAACCATGAGGCGCCACCGAGTGCTTATAAGAGCAGGCCACAATCCTGGAGGCGGTATGTTTCGGATTGTCCCTCGAACTAGGTTTATAGCATCTACATTACGAGTCCGATACACGCCGCTGAAATTTACAATGCCTTTGGTGAGTGGCACTACACTTGGAAGTAGGATAGCCAGTGCTGACCCAGGTAACCATCAGTTCCAACATTAACGACGCTCTTAAGCGACATGAGATAGTTCCCGAGGGTACGTATTGTGGCAATATTGTGGCAATTGAGCATTTCTAACTGCAGTGGTTCCCGAATTCTCCCCCAAAGGACTGCTGACAGCGACGTATGGAAAAGACGTTGAGGTTGCTCTTGGAAATACTCTGCTACCTGCAGAGACCCAGGAACGGCCCACTGTTTCGATAGCGTTTACAGACGATATTGAGGAGGATGCCAGCTACACCTTGGTGGTGACGGACCCGGACGCGCCTTCTCGGGGAGACAAGAAGTGGTCCGAGTATGCACACTATGTGGTAAGCGGTATCAAGCCGTTGCCGACGGGCGAGATAACTGTTGTGGACTTCAGCAACGCCAACGAGCTGCTGCCGTATCTGGGACCCGCTCCGCCACCAGCTACTGGCAAGCATCGCTACGTGTTTATTCTGTACAAGGAGTCGCCGTCGGTGGCACCCAAGATTTTCGAGTCGACTAACAGGGCAAATTGGGGCACCGGTAAACCCGGTAGTGGAGCCAAGGAGTGGGCTGCCAGCAATAAGCTGACTCCGGTGGCCATCAATTTTTTCTTTGCCCAGAATCCTGATCAGGGAAAGTAATTGTGTAATCAGTCAGTTGCAATTAATTTGCCAGTCATTGTTGTGAGCATTTAAAATGCGAAAATAATAACAGTGGGATTGTGCAGCTGCAGCACGCACGATTGACAGCTGCAATGCACGGTAAAGCCGTCATACGTCATTTGTAGCGATCGTTAATATATATTACACCAGAGTCCTAACATTTTTAAGAGTTTTATGTGCCACCTATCAATGCGAGAAACCTTATTTCGTCTGTTGCGGAAGCCTATTTGTAGTTAGTCTACATATCATCCAAGACTCGTTAAATTTAGATCTGTAATTGCAGACTCCACATCCGACCGCCCGGCAGTCGTGAGATGAAATATGGCGGGTAGAATGAGAATAGCGGGTACATCTATTTTGCGACTCCGTCGCGCTGTTGCAACTGCTGCGCAGTTGGGTGGAGACACTGGTAGACCGTTAAAGTAGATAAGTCAGCACTTTAAAGTAGACCGTTAAAGTAGATAAGTCAGCACTTCTACCAGTGTCTCCACCCAACTGCGCAGCAGTTGCAACAGCGCGACGGAGTCGCAAGATAATACAATAAGGTGTAGGCAATCCAAAGCATGCCTGCATATCACAGCGTATGTGGTAGCACTCGTTAATATATTACACCAAAGTTCTATATATGCCATGTATCAATGTGTCATAAATATGTGTCCCTCTGTCATCGCGGATGTCTATGTCTATTTGGCAGCCAATCCGTCCAGTGCACTACTCGGATGCTCGCAGGTGAGCCAGCATCTATGGCTCAGTTTAGCGGTCCAACCAAGCCCATATAATTCGGATTCAGTTCGTCCATCAGTGCGCACCCAACCCAGACTGCTTGAGCTGTTCAAGCACTAGAAACGTCACAATGGTGTGAGGTCCCAAGCGGATAAATGACGGCAACCAGCCTCTGAATGCAAACATCACGCCCTCGGTACGAATAGCATTCAGAAGAATGCGCAGCGCGCTCTCTTTCGCACCGCTACTGCTCGCGTTCATGATGCGTGTCTTGACTACGTCGACAGGGCTGCACACGGTGGTGGCCACCAATCCCGCCAGCAGCGAGGCACCAAAGTGGGTCGACTGTTTTTTGGGGTCGAACCCGAGGTTGTTGACCATGGCCACCTTGATTGTATCGTAGGAGACCACCTGGGACGCTGTCATCAGCACTCCTCGCGTGCAGTTGGGGACCAGTCCGCGAAACAGCGCACCAGCGCCCTCGTCTCGCACAATGCGCACCAGCCCGTCAAACACGTTGCGGTAGTTGCGTCGGAGCTCTGGTGGAGCGCTCTTATCGTTCTGCATCCGAATATTGGTCACGTCGGCTGGATTGCCGACCACTCCGCCGACCAGCCCAGAAAACATCGACAGCGGCAGCAGCACCGACACAGGAGGGGTTTGCTTGCGATCGGTGGTTACAACCTCCTTCAAATACTCGTACACTCCGAACCGGGTCGTGGAGTAAGTAGCCTGGCGGAGCAGACTGGCGCTGAGGCCCTGGTAGATAGCGAACACTCCCTCGTAGCGAACGACCCCCCACAAGGTGCCAATCATCGAGACTCCCGGCTTGGGTGCTGTCTGCATCCGGACCTTCGCCAGATCCAGTGGGTGGGTGCACGTAGCAGCGACCATACTGGCTAGTCCACCATACCAAAATCTAAGTTAGCCGGATTGCACTAGCTGGTGAAAATGACACAGCAGTCTCAAAAGCAGCAAAATTGTCGTGTCTTCGACACGCACAAATTGTGCTCCAGACTATATCTGGACCGAGCTTAACATGTTTATATGGTTTACACATACGGATAATGCTTTTTGTCCGCCATAGTGCGGTTTTTCTAAAATTCTAAAGCTGTATCAAAATGTTGCATAGCTCGTTTCTTTTTTTTCTTTTTCAGCGTGCATTTCCGTTGGCGTCGGTGTCCGGATCTGGCAGGACCGCTAAAAACCGTCAAATTGCTAAGCGGGCAACGCTGGAGCTTTAACTCCACAATCAGCTATTAATTAGCGAACTGTGAGCTAGATTGACACCGCCATATTTCATAATTGCCAATTGCAGCTGTATATTGCTCATTTCGCTTTCGTCATCTATTTTAACTTATTATTTGGCAGCGTTATTTTACTCAGGTACATCTGCTAACTAGCGAACGTAACTTAAGGTGTGGCTAATGCAAATACATACTGTCAAGCCCGTTGAGAAGCCATTCACGTCAAATTCAGCAGAACAGACCAATTAAATTTCAATCTCATAGTCGAACCACATCTATAGATCAACTCCAGTGCAATTTTTTGAGGCAAGGATAGATGTGTCAAAAAAATTTGTTTTTAATGTTCGACATGCGATTAATTTGTCTTTTAAAATGAATTCATGTTTGCGAGCCTTTGGTGTAGAGAACTTCATACAGAATGATATACAAATTAATAAATAACTGAACTCCATGTGCGCATTTGTTATTGGGTTAGAAATCAGACTGAGTGTACGTGGAAGATGTGCGGTCATTATACTCGTTTTTAAAATGAATTCATGTTTGCGAGCCTTAGGTGTAGACGACATCATACAGCATGATATATAAATTAATAAATTAATAAATTACGGAACTACTCCATGTGCGTATTTGTTATCGTTAGAAATAAGTCTGAGTGTAGGTGGAAGATGTGCGGTCATTATACTCGTTTTTTGTACTATTCTAAGCTACAGCTACAGTCGTATTCGGGTCGTATCTCATACATATTA
Organism: Sugiyamaella marilandica; assembly: GCA_030563205.1. NCBI lineage: Eukaryota > Fungi > Ascomycota > Dipodascomycetes > Dipodascales > Trichomonascaceae > Sugiyamaella > Sugiyamaella marilandica. Next base: position 96,474 of record JAKUBH010000009.1, on the reverse strand, counting down.
GAACTGCCGGTAGTTGGAGTATTCCAGGTTGTCGCCAAAACCCGGCGGGTAGACATGGCCATACTCACCTGGCGGGCCGTGCTGGGCGTACGGCTGCTCGTATTCGTGGTGGACGCCTGCTTGGCCGTTATGGACCTCCAAATGCTGACTATGGGCTGGCGATGGCTGCTGCGACACGTCATGAGACTGCGGAGTTGCCCCCTGCTGAGTTCTTGCTTGATGATGGTCGGCTCCAAACTGTGGGCTGTGATTCGCAATAGGGCTCTGAGTTGCTGAGTGATGAGGCAGCCCTGGCAGTGCCATATGAGGAGGTCCTGCTGGTTGCGGAAGCTGCTGCTGCTGCTGCTGCGGATGCGGGATCTGGTGCTGCTGCTGCACGCCGTGAGGGTGATTTGGAGGCAGGCCAGTCGGATGTGGAGGAAGTCCTGGCGGCTGCTGGTCGAAAGGGATGTTCATCATGTGCTGATGAGGCACCGAAGGCGGTTGTGGAGGAGGGACATGGTGCGTGGGCACGCTGCGTCTTGTTCCGAGTGCTTCTTCGCGAGGAACAATATCGATGAGGAAATCAAACATGTCGGACTTCTGGAGCGCCGACGCGATATCTGAACGCTGCAGCGTCCTGCGCTTGTTCTCCTCGGCGTGAATCCACGCACGCATCGTGAGCTCGGTGATGAAGATATCGCAGCCCTTGGCAAACAAAATGGGAGCCTCAGCACTAATCATCTTGACATCCTCGTCCGCTTTCATGACTTTCTTGATGCGCGCGAGCGGCAGCTGGTGGATCTTGAACTTGTGGTCGTCATTCTCAATGCTGTTGATGGTGTCCTGCCAGTACTGCATCATAGCCTCCCGATGCTCGCCTATCAGCCCCTGGCCCACATTACTGAACGAGTCGCTATCTCCCAGCGGCACACCGGCGCCGTCATCGTACCCCAGCCGCTCCTCCATCTGTTCATAGTCGTCATTCATGGCCCGTTTGTGGCTCGCTTGGCTGCGTGCGTCGGTTATTAGACCTTTTTGCCGACCACTTCGCTGCGAAGTGTGCTGTGTCCGTGCTGTGTGATGGCGCCTTCCAACCGTGCCGGCGACTTACGCAGACTCAAAACTCAAAACGCCGAGTGCGCACTACTACTCAGCAGTACGGAAATAGAGGGGTGGGGCGGGATAGAACCTCACCATCAGTCATCAGCCTATTTTAACCGACCTCCGCGCCGCTCGTGAAGCGGCTGGACCCTGTCGACGCGTGCACGTCACGCTGCTAATTAGTACATATGTGGAGTTCTCTATTGACTTATTGACAGCAGCATCTGCACATGTTTCGACAGAGCAAAAAACGCGCGTTGGAGCGCACAAACATTGGCGATGATGTCGTGCGCAAGACGGCGTACCCGCACCGCCTCAATTTCTATATGGTGCCTCCGTTGGAGGAAATCACCGTCGATGAGTTCGAGACTTGGGCTATTGACCGACTGCGCGTGCTGGGAGAGCTGGATGCAAACCTTGCCCGAAACAGGAGCCCCAAGGATATGGAGCAGGCACTGCGGCCAACGGTGGCCAAGTATCTTCCTCTGTCGCTGTCTGGAAGCGGTGTGGACGACGAACGTCGTAAAGACCACTACTCGCACTTCATTCTGAGACTGGCATTCTGCCGCAACCAGGACCTCCGCGCCAAATTCGTGCGGTTGGAGACAGAGCTGTTCAAAATGCGGTTCGTGACAGACGACTCGGCGGACAGAAAGGCGTTTATCAGCTCTCTGGGCTTCGCATGGCAGCCAGTAGATGCTGGCGAGCGCCAGTCACTGAATGACGAGCTGCTCGCAGCGACTGTGCCCGCCATCGCGGCGGACGAGTCGTTTTTCAAGGTCGAGTTCGAGAAAGTCGCGGATTTGGTGGAGATGCGACGAGTGTTTGTGCGCAAAGGGATGGCATACGTGCCCACATCGCTGCAGCTGTCACTGGTGCTCGCCGAGTTCAGTGCGCAGCTCGAGAAGGCTATGGACATGACGGCACGAGCACTGCCACGGCTCGATGAGGACCAGCGGCTGGTGCCTATTCTGAGCAATCTGTCGTCCGGGTTCGCGTGGTCGACCTACGAGGGACCCACGTATGCAGACGAGGGCTTCACAGCTGCGTCGGTAGACCAGTTCGTCAAAGCGGGACATTTCCCACTCTGTATGAGCAGCATGCACAAGGCACTGCGCATCAACCAGCACGCGAAGCACACGGCGCGTCTGCAGTACGGTCGGTTCCTGAAGGCCATTGGGCTGAGCGTAGAGGAGTCACTCAAGTTCTGGCAGACCTCGTTCAAGAAGGTGTCGGAAGACAAGTTTCGCAAGGACTATCGCTACAACATCCGCCATATGTACGGTCTGGAAGGCAGTAGGCGCAACTACGAGCCCATGAACTGCCTCGAAATCACCAAGGACGTGCCAATGAAGAACGAAGTGCACGGATGTCCGTACCGCGTATTCAGTGCTGACAGGCTGGCGTATGCCTTACAAGAAATGGGTATCAGCGATAAAGAGTCCATCAAAGAAGTCACCGCCATGGCGGACGCCAAACACTACCATTTAGCATGCACGCGGGTCTACGAGCTGACCCATCCGAACGACAAGCAGCACCCTTCCATCACACATCCGAATGAGTACTTTTCAAGGTCGTACGAGTTCAGCAAAGCGAACGAGACAGCATGAGAAATTGCTATCTATGTAATACTGCTGCAGTATATAAGTTATATTTGTTCTACATGATAAACTACTTTTTGATTCTGAAATATACACCTTTCCAACTGCCGTGCAGTTGGGGTCTGGAGCTTCTCGTGGCTCAGTTTTACTGAATTAATATGGCATGATTGTCCTGAAATCAAGTACTGAGATGACAAACGACACTGTACACGCCCACTTCCCCGGCACCAATTCCAACTGCGTAGCAGTTGCCACAGCGCGACGGACTCGCAAAACCGTCTAAACAAGCCCAAGAATTCACTACTCTGGCAACTGAATGGGAATGACTTACATATTTGGATTTAAAAATTATTTTCAACATGTTGGGAGTGGAATTTGTACTTCCACGTCTTGCTTAAGCTCATCACTCTCATGCATGCAACATGACAGGTGCTGCGGCTCATTTTTTTAGCAGCTTTTTTCAGGAGTTGAGCTCCATCTGCATTTCACTATACAAAAAGCTCCATGGGCAGGTCGTCGTCTGAAGATACTATTCTGTCCAGCGAGACAACGGGGTTCAGTCCCGAAGATTTGTCTGACCATGAGATAGACCAGCTTCTGGCAGCAGCCAAGCGGAATCTGTCAACGGTCGAGGAGCAGCCCGAGGAGGCCACCGACGACATAATCTCAGTTGATGACCAAGCCTCGTCGGCTTTAAAAGAGATCCAGAAGCAGTGGAGAAGCCTCCCGAAGCTGGACGCATCGGTCGACATAACGCGGTACGCCATGTCGTCTGCTGGAGTTGTCAGGCTGGCGGCTCGTGAAGGGCAGGCACCAAAGACTACCACGACATTCCGCACCATCCAGGACCCCGTGAAGGTGGCACTGCAGCAGAAACAGGAGCGCGAGTCTCACAGCGGACCAAAGTGGTTCAACATGCCTAAAACAGAGCTGACGCCACAGGTACGACGGGACCTGCAGCTGCTTAAAATGAGGAACGTCTTGGATCCCAAAAGGCACTACAGAAAAGACAACTCGCCGCTGCCCAAGTATTTCCAGACGGGCACTATCATCGAGGGCAATACTGAATACTACTCTGCTCGTCTCTCAAAGAAGGAGCGCAGAAAGACGATTGCCGACGAGATCCTGGCAGACACATCCAGCAAGGCGTATTTCAAAAGGAAATACCGCGAGATCCAGGAGAAGCGACAATCCGGTAAGAAGGGCTTCTATAAGAAGGTGCAAGCGATGCGCAAGAAGAATTGATGTTAGAAGCAACACTTATTTATTGCATGTAACTGTACGAATACAACAAGTAATCTGGCTACAAACCAATCAGCTCGAAATCAGCTCCCGCGCTACGACCAGCACAGAATACGTCTTCCCACAATGATGTGACTACTTAGACATTGTTTTGCGACTCCCTCGCGCGGCTGCAACTGTTATGCAGTGAGACTAGGACATTGTAGGATATTGGCAACGATATGATATCTTCAATTAGCTGTCTCCATGCTCCACGTTGCTACCAGTTGCAACAACACTCTTATACCACCGCTAGGGAGTGCAAGCCCCAAGTACACAGCAGTTGCTACAGTGCGACGGACTCGCGGCACCTCATTTAGGCGTCCTGTTATGTTACAACAGGCTCTTTCTGCAGTCTACGATTCAGTCTGATACTCCGATATTTTCTCAGCACAGCATTATATACGCAACTATACACTGATCTCGCTGCTCAAGTAAGTCGCACACTGTACATTGTCTCATCCTAGTGCATATATTCATCGGCGCTCTCGTCCGACAGGCCGAAATTACAATACAAGCGCACAGGTCCTGCAATGATTCGTATTATTTCAATCCACCAGCAGTAGGCAACTCTGGCTTGATGAAAAAATAACTAGCTTCCTACTTGATGCAAATTAAAACTGGTTCATTCTGGCTTCTCGCCCCGTGATAAATAAATAATCAGCTGGTCAGCAGTCCAGCCTTCGTTCACCTCTGCTCTCTTCAATCCGTCGTCCGTCTTACCGCTGTCTATGTCTCCGCGAGTAAGAAACCCGGTCCATTCATGAGCATCGCGCTCTGATTCGACAATTGAGGCCGCCCAGTAACAGAACTCGCTGTCCTGCTTGATGTGCACTTCTTTGCCGGTGTCGAGGCCCTCAGTGATCCACTCCTCGACTTCAGGGAGATTCTTCTTGCGCAGCAGTGTCGTCAGAAGCCCAGACTGAGTGGCTGCCGGGAAGTTTGGTAGCGGGTACGATACAGTCCGCTGCAGAATCTCGGCGTGGCTGCTCAACGTCGCAGACAGCGAAATCAACTGTGTCAAAATCACATTGAACTGGCCCTGTAGGGCTGGCCACGAAGGCAGCGACGCCTGCTGGATCTGACCCAGCATGCTGTTTAGGGAATGAGACAGCTGTGCCAGTCGCAGTCGCAATGCCTCAAGCGCCGTCACTGGCACACCCGACAGATCAGGCTCCGACATTCGCTAACGGTGGTGTGGTGGTGAAGCAGCCATCTCTAAAACACGCATATTCGAGCCTCATGAACTACAGACACAGCTGCGATATTGCGACCACCATCACTACTCCCCATTGTCTCTTTTGGTTTTACATCATCTTATGAAGGGCGATGTTAACCCAGTCCAGCAGCTCCGCAAAAAAGAGAAGGCTCAGCAGCTGAAAAAAGCCAAGGCGTCACGGCAAGGAGAACGAAATGAAAAGTTCGCAAGAAGGAATCCTTTGTCAGTGTTCAAGCAGATCCAGTACCTAGAAGCTACCGAGCAGCTTAAGGGTCTTAACCGTCAAGAATCCAGAAAGCTGGGAGAGCTCAAAAAGGAGCTGGATGCAATAATAAACGCCCGCAAAGCTCTGGGCAAATCGTCGGGTCTTCCTGATGAAGTCGGTACACAACAAGACCATGAGACGACACTGCAAAACCGAAGAAGTGTCTACTGGGATCCAAAGTTGAATCCCTCGGGGCAGCCACCACAAGGAATGCCGTATTTAGAGATAGGCCACGCAGAGGACGAGGATTCTGGCTACGAGACTTCAGAGTCGGTTTCTTCCATCCCTCTTCCTGGAGAAGAGAATGGCCCTGCCAGAACTACATACGAATCTGGGCCTGTATTAAGAGACCTAGTAAAGGAGACCACATCAATGGTTCCGTCAGTTGTTCAGAAGAAAAGGAGAGTTGAGCTATAAAAAGCAGGTAAATAAGAAAAATTCGGAATGTTTAATAATGTCTTATTCGGCAGGGTCCATGCCCCAACTGCGGAGCAGTTGCCACAGCGCGACGGAATCGCAAACTCGTTGATTGCCTGGAATAAATTGGAGAAAGCATTTAGATTAAAATAGTTTCTGTGTCGGTAGTGTCGAAACCCGAACGTCAACCACTCACACAGATTAACGAGGTGGTCTAGAATCATTGAAGTAAATGTACAAAATAACTAAAAGTATCTACAGTTGCGACCAACGTAGGTTTTCTAGATCTGAGGCCAGTTGCTTGGTGAATATTCATGTGATACAAAATGCGTGTAATATAAATACAGAATATTTAACAATATCTACAACTCGTCGGCAGTTATTCGTCTTCGCTGTCACTAGCCACTAAAGTGGGCATCTCAAAATCCGACTCGTCTGACTCACCATTCAGCGCATATTCAGGAGCCTGTTGCGCTCCAAGAGGCATCTGATTTGTAGCTGGCATCTGTGGCGTCTGCTCAGTTGATGTATGACTCAGCATCGATTGCTGAGCCTGTAGTACTGGTACAGAAACTGAAGCCTGCGATGATAATGTCAACGATTGTGATTCCAATCCTGGACCTGTCATTGAAAACGTCATTTCGCTATCCGTGGTAGATGCTTGCTGGGCATCTGCTTGTTGGGTGACAGGCTTGAATGCTTCAACTCCGTTTTGTATGCTTCGTGGTCCATTGTCAACAACTGCTTCATCAGAACTATTTGACTCGCGCATTGCGATACGTCCACGAGAGATGCTATCTTCCTGGTGCTGCTCCTCTTCAGCTTCCATCCCACCCTCGATTCGAAGGGAACCAGTAAGGTTTTGTGTAGATGCTGCCAGAGGGGGCAGCCTTGGATGAATCAAAGAGGACAATAGGGTCGACTTGTCGTTGATTCCAATTGCAAGTGCTAGAATGCTATACTTTGAATTTTCTCCTGGATAGAGAGAACTGATCTCCACCCCTCGAGAATCTCTATGAGTGATGAAATATTTGTCGATAGAAGCCCTCACCTGGGGTGATAGGCTTGGGACGCTGATAATCACTGTCATCAAGAAGTCTGAAACGAGCAAACTGATGCGGTGGGGTACCTTGCCATTGAATGCAGCTGGATTTGAAATATAGTCTGGGAGCCCGTATTCCAAGGCCTTTGGTTCTCCCATTTGGATGGCAGCAAGGACCAGTCCAGATATCTGTGCAGTCATTCTTGTAGGAATGGTGCCAATCTGTTTCAGCAGTGCCGTTGCAAGCGAGAAAAGGCTTTCCTTCAATGTGTCATTCGTGCATCCGTCAACGAGGATCGAAATATGGTGTACAAGCATGTCGACATGGACCAAAATGGAGTTGCCTATTACAGAGATAAGAACCAGATTAGCTTTGACAACTAAAGTGTGGATCATATCCACCACTGATAGAAACACGGACCTCGCCATGCGGTCAGCAACCGGGTTAGCGACACAGAACCTAGAGATTGAAAAAAGTCTATCTGAGAGCTGTTCTAGCAGTCCCACCGGCAGCTTCACGGCTCCTTTAACGGGCGTGGTGAGAAACTTGTGAAGTAGCCCGAAAAGCACCTCAAGCTTGTTCAGCGCCAAAAGTGGCCCCTCGACATGGACTAGATTCAAAGTAGGAAGCTCCGGCGAGGTCATCTCCTCGCGCACGAACGAACCAGCAAATCCACTGACGGTGGCATGTATTTCACCAATGCACTTGACCACGGCAAGATTCCACTCGGAAGCCTCTGCCCCCTTGGCAGCAGCCATGTGGAGGTTAACATAGCCGGTCAAGGCGGTTTCCACGATATTGCTGGGAATCTGGGAACCTGCGCATGCGTCTGAAATCGTGTGCACCAAAAGATCGTGAAACTTGGCAGCATGTGGTCTGAAGCCCGTCGACTGCTGGCTAAGTACTTGCGATAGCGCACTCAGAGCTGCAGCATGCGTTTCCGTCTTTGAAGATGCTGACGATGAGGACAGCTGCAGTAGAGCCTTCACATAGGCGTTGATCCGCGGCGATGTTACGTCTCTGGTAAGCTCTGGCTTGGCAAAAGTACTGCTGAATAGCTGCTGGAGAGCCGAGATGACTGTCTGATGGATCACGCTCGGTTGGGGGAGCTCTAGAATGTGGATCATCACAGTAGCCCACGATGCACCATGGCTCTTGATAATTTCAGGAGACGCTGCCACTGCAATCTTGACCGCGTGGGAACCAAACCACTTGCATGCAACTGACTTCGAATTCAAGAGCCCTGACAGCCTAACTTTGAATTTGTGTAGAGTGTGCTCATTACTGGCTTCAAACACACCACGAGAGCTCGCTAATACTCGCAGGAGATGAGTTCCCGAGCGAGCAATCACCTCTTCCTCGTTACCAGGTTGAAGTGCCGCCAGAAATGAGTCCATTGCAGCAACTTCTTCCTTCCCTACAAGGTTTTTTTTCCTTTCTTCTTCAGCAAAACCCTGAAAATGCCAAAGCTCCAGAGAAAAAAAATTAAATAAAAATAATACTGCTGCTGTCCTGCACAGACTACATACACTAACTATCTCGATTTTTTTCCACTTTATCAAACCCTATTACCGCTGAGCACAAAATGCCTGGGATGCTCCAGCTTTTAGCGTCAGCACTTGCAGCCGGCAAATTGAAATATAGGGAAGACGACCCCTGAGCAGAGGTCTGCAACTCGAATCCTGAACCAGTTGCGTAGACGGAAAGATAAGAGAGACCTCCTGATTCCAAAGTAACGTGTGTGATAGATTGGCAACAAAGATGGCTGGCAGCGCTCCCATTACGACCCGTACAATCTTCTTGTACATTCCGAACCTTATCGGATACTCGCGCGTAGTGTTCGCATTGGCGTCGTTTTTCTTCATGAAGTGGCATCCCAAGTACTGCACGGTCCTGTACTGCCTGTCGTGTATTTTGGATGCTCTTGATGGTGCTGCTGCCCGCAAGTACAACCAGACATCACAGTTCGGTGCCATCCTTGACATGGTCACCGACAGATGCACCACCTCGTCGCTCATCTGCTACCTGTGTGTGGCGTACCCGGAATGGGCCATCTTTTTCCAATTGCTGGTCAGTTTGGACCTGGCATCCCATTACATGCACATGTACGCGGTGCTCATGACTAGCGGGTCCGGCTCGCACAAGAAGGTCGGCAACGAGAGCTGGGTGCTCAAGCTATACTATACAAACACGCGGGTGCTGTTTTTGTTCTGCGCATTTAACGAGCTGTTCTTTGTGGGGCTCTACCTCATGAGCTTCCCGCTCAAATCGCCTCCTAATCTCGGCTACGTGTTCGGGGTCCCGCTGTCTTATGCCACCATCATATGTATTATTACATTCCCGCTGTGGCTGGGCAAGCAGATCATCAACGTGATTCAAATGTACCGCGCGGCCATCATGCTGGCGGAGCGAGATGTGGAGCAGAAAACAAAGGAAGCAGCTGCTAAGCAGCACTAGACCTTGTCCAACACTGCTGTCACCTTCAGCCGCCACCAATTGAGGCACCTGCGGATGTCAATATCAGCCATGTATACAGAGAATTGAACCTCTCATCAATGCTCTACCTAGATGGCTCGACTACGGAAATGCACGGTATAGTGGGGATAATATATACAACAGGAAGCCACTCAAACATCCGACATAAATATTCTCTTAATATATATTCCACGCATACTTGGTCAGTTCACTCTGGCGTCCATCTTGTAACAAGGTTGTGCGCTGGACGCTGTCTTCACGCTCCACCCGCCCGGTCAAGGGCTGCTGTCAGAAACAGGGGCGGATACTGAAACTACGCAGAGTTTTCATCATTTACGTATAAAACGTGGAAGGTCATTGAAGAGATTGAACTCCAGGCATTATTTTTTTAAAGGGCCTGGGCTAGGGCCGGCCGGGCAAGCAGTGGCTGTTGAAGTACGGTGTGGATACGGTAGTGAAGGAGCAGAAGAAAATATAGTGGGAGTGATAGTAGACAGCAGTTGGGTAAAGCGCGATCGAGTCGCGAAAATAGAAACCGGGAAAACCACGTCTCACCGTCCGTCTTGCGACTCCGTCGCGCTGTAGCAACTGCGCAGCAGTTGGGTGGGAACAGTAGTACTCGTTTTAAACAAATAGTGGTGATAATAGTAATACTATTAGTAGTGGCACTAATAGTCGTAATGGTGATAATAAATTGTTCGTTATTGAATTGAATTCACAATTCAGAATTTTCAATGAAATGTTTCTATTGGTGCATATTGGAAGTATACATATTTGGCAGTAAATATATTTAGTGTCGCTGTGCTACTGCATCCTACGGAATCCCGCGGCCGTTCCCGCTGATATGCCTAAATAAGCAAGTGCCAATAAGCCAGACTAGAATACTACTACACATCAGTGGAAAAAACCAACTGGGATTCATAGACGACGATGAGGGCTATAGCGTCTAAAAATGTGCTAGTGAAAGGCACATTACAGCCAGCGCTAATACGGATCGAAAATGGAGTGATCCAGGAAATCTCCACGGGATCGATTAAAGCCGGTTCAGACGTCGAAGATTTTGGTGATCTGGTCATTTTGCCAGGACTGGTAGACGCACATGTTCACCTGAACGAGCCTGGTCGCACGGATTGGGAGGGATTCGAAACAGGGACGAAAGCAGCAGCTGCTGGTGGAGTCACGACTGTCATTGATATGCCATTGAATGCCATTCCTCCTACAACAACCGTGGACAATTTCAACCAGAAAATTGCAGCTGCCAAAAATCAAATCTGGACCGATGTTGGGTTCTGGGGAGGAGTCATTCCTGGCAACGAGGAGCACTTGGTTCCCTTGATCAAGGCAGGTGTGCGAGGTTTCAAGTGCTTCTTAATTGACTCCGGGGTGGCAGAGTTCCCGGGAGTGTCGATGGAAGATGTAGCAAAAGCGCTTGAGAAACTCGAGGGCCAGAGCACAATTTTAATGTTCCACGCTGAAATGGACGGTCCTGAGCATAATGTGGCCGATCAACAGCCAGGTCCCAACGATTCATTTGAGACATTCCTAGCTTCTCGCCCTGATTCGTTCGAGACGAAAGCCATCAGTGCGATTATTGATCAGGCCAAAGCGAGCAAAACATCAGTCCCGCTGCACATCGTCCACTTGGCGTCGGCTCAGGCCCTCCCGCTGGTCGCAACTGCCCAGAAAGACGGTTTGAAGCTGTCTGCTGAAACTTGTTTCCACTACTTGTCGTTGACTGCCGAATCGGTACCGGATAAAGCGACAGTGTATAAGTGCTGTCCACCTATCCGTTCTCGTGCCAATCAAGACGACCTGTGGGCTGCTTTAAAATCGGGTGTAATCCGAACGGTTGTGTCTGATCATTCACCGTGCACTCCTCACTTGAAGCTACTCGAAGCGGGCGACTTCATGGGAGCATGGGGTGGCATATCTGGTGTGGGACTTGGCCTTACTGTACTATGGACGGAAGTGCACTCGAAAAAAATGGACGTGACTTTGGCGGATATTTCACAATGGGTGTCACTAAATACCGCTATGCAAGTTGGTCTGGACAAACAAAAGGGATCCATTGAGGTTGGCAAAGATGCCGACTTCTGTATTTTCGATCCCCGGCTGGAGTGGACTGTAAACCAGAACCAGCTCAATTTCAAAAACAAGATCACCCCGTATCACGGAAAACCAGTGGTCGGTCGGGTCATTCAAACTATTCTTCGAGGTGTCACTGTGTACTCGCTCGAGAGCGGATTTTCCGAATCTACCGGACGACTTCTGTTGTCGCCACGAGATGATCTTTGATACGCTGCACATATCAGCGCGCCCTTCTGTATATAAATCGCTACGTGCACTATGCTACAATTAACGGTCTTCTTACCCAAGATTTTGCATCCAGCCTGGTGGTGACTGAATCAATAAAATCCAACCAAAAAGCTAGATTAAAATCATCTACGGCTGGTCTCGATGGATAATATAATATATAGCGCTAGTCTATGCATTTTATGCCTTCTTGGCAAACAGCTCCTCAATGTCAGTAACAGCCTGGTTCAAAACTGACTGCTGGAACTTCTTCGTGTTAATTTCCTTCTCAATCTTGGAAATAACAGACTCAGCCAGCTCCCTCTGCTCCCTCTGTCGGACCTGAGATTCGTATCGCACCCAAGAGTCCAAAACAGACTTTGCCTCATGAGCAATGTCGACCTTCTGCTTGAGCTCAAATGCCTTGGCTTCCAGCTCCACCGTGTCCTTAGACAGCGCAAACAGATCCTTCGTGATGGAACTCACGTCCTTGAGCTTGTTGACGCTATCAATCCGGTCCTTGACAGCAACCACATGAGCAGATCGTGCTTTGTCCAAAACACCCTTGATGGACGCGATGTGCCCCTCAGCCCAGTCCTTGTAGGCAGGAGCAGCAGTCTTGGACATGACAAACAGAAAAGCGCCAAACACCACCAGCAGAATAGTCTCCGCGTTGACCACGTACAAACTGTTCGAAATCGCATAAACTGATGCAGCGGTACCAGTTGCCAGAATGCCAGTCTTAGAGATCAACGACGTTCCTGGGAGAGCATCAATTATAGCATTAGCTCGCGCCTTGGGATCCTGAGTAGCGTATCGTCGCAGGCTACACGGTTAGAAAACAGCCCAATCTTGCCAAACAATGGCTCTACTTACGCAATGGCACCCATAGGGCTTGCCAATCGCACCAAAGGACGACCGACTGAGTTAGCATGTGGTCCTAGCACTTTTCAAGGCATCGTCGGATTGGCGCTGCTGAAGTCCAAAACATCGACCATTAGGTCAACGCCCCATCCACAACGGCCAACTCCAAAGTTTGCGACAAGACTACTAATAATACTTACGCAGAGTTCTGGCAGCAGGTCGGAGACTCATTGGATGTAGTTGTTGACGAAACTCCAGCAAAATGCTATAAGTTGCAAGTTTTGGCGAATGAGAATTGAAGAACGCTCAGGCCTGAAAATTACGCAAGCCCCCGGTATATGCATACGTGCTTCAATATCACTGTATGAGATGAGATATATCAGCCGCGCGTCCTGACGATCTTTGAAAATATAAAAAATCAAGTGCATAGCAGTAAATTAACACTTTTGCTTTTCAGAAAATAAAATATAACTCTTTGATCATGAAGCGAACGGCAGGTGGAAAACATGCTGGAACGTCTGTGAAAAGGGCTAAAGTGGATATTGATGCATTAGTTGATGGGATTCTTGATTCGCCCAAAAGCTACAATGATATCGTGAAGCTGGTTGAGCTTCTACAAGGCGATCCCTCATTGGTGAATGATGCTGCCGCTGCTCTTGTTAAAGTGTTTGGTGTACTAGCTAAACGAGGCTCCATCAAAAAGGTCCAAGCGTCTTCTTCTGCTACTGCAGTGGCTTCCTGGATAAGGGAGCGGTACTTCGAGTCCAAGCAGATACTGCTCCATATTCTTGGGTCGTCTTCTAGCGAGACTTTAGCGCTCGGCTCTTTGACAGTTCTGGTGAAGTATGTCAGCATTGAAAACAAGTATATAAACGTTGGCGACTATCCTAAGCAGTTGTATGCTGCTATTATCCGTGCTATTTTACTGGAGACAAAGTATCAATCAGTTGCCGACGAATTTGTTTCCAGTTATCTTTCCCGATACAATGATCTGGCATATTTTTTCTATCTAGAAACGCATAGTCTCATCGAAGGCGTCACAGATACAAAGGTCCGAAAGACTCTGTCGAATAAGGTTCTCGCATTATTACAAGAATTGTGCCTATCATTTCCTACTGATGGTGACGACTTAACTTTCTACCTCGTGGGGTCCGACTCGTTGAAGGGCTCATCTAAGAATGGGTCTCCCTCGAAACTCTCGGGCCATAAGTTGGTATTTCAGAAGGCCTGGATATCGGCATTACAGCTCCCGCAGACGTTAGACCAGTACAAAACTACTCTCAAAATATTGCATCAAAATGTCATTCCAAACATGACCAAGCCACAACTGCTGATGGATTTCTTGAGCGACTGTTACAATTCTGGCGGTGCCACAGCATTGCTTGCTCTTAATGGTTTGTTCGAACTCATGCAGAAATATAACCTCGACTACCCGAACTTTTTCGAAAAGCTATATGCATTGTTGGACAATGAGATTCTGCATACGAAGTATCGATCAAGATTTTTCCGCCTTTTGGATCTTTTCTTGACTTCGTCCCATTTGCCGGTGATTCTCGTTGCCTCTTTCATCAAGAAGCTGTCCCGTCTAGCACTTTTCGCTCCGCCCGCAGCCATAGCAGCAGTTGTGCCCTTCATATACAATCAGCTCAAAAGGCACCCCAGTTGTATGGTGATGATTCACAATCCTGATGGCAAAGCAGGTGAAGATCCGTTCAAAGAGGACGAAACGAACCCACTGCTCACTGAGGCATTTCGTTCATCCTTGTGGGAGCTGGAAACACTGCAAAGCCATTATCATCCCAATATTGCGACGCTAGCCAAAATCATGTCTCAACCATTTCGCAAACCTCAGTATATGCTTGAGGATTTCTTGAATTTATCCTATGTAAGTTTACACGAGGCCGAGAAAAAGAGAAATATCAAAGTGGTGCCAGCGTTGGAATTTGACGAATTTGACAACATATTTGGCAGTGACAATTGCTATTTAAAAGACTGGAGTCTATGAACCGCCGTTGACACAGTTGTTTATATTAGGTCTATGAATCATTTATGTATTATTAATTAATTTGTTTTAAACATGCAATATCATAATAGGTACTGGAGATAAATTAGTCCCAGGGTCAGTCGCTACGCGCTTGTCGAAAGAATCTCACAGCACGTAGACTATTTTCAAATGTCCAAACTGTCACAGCACTCGATGGGCCACTTTTGAGCAATGCAACCAGGAATCCCCGGTAAAGTCCTCGAAAGCCTTCTTGGAGAACTATCTGCTTCCCGCATTTTAAGAAATTGCTGGAATACTTAGGAAGGCCAACATGACTTTCAAATGCCGGCCCTTGTACTTGGAGGCGCTTTCTTATGACGTCCAATGGAAATACGCATCCTTTGCTCACCACTCCAGCGATGAATCCTGCTGAAGCCTCCGGGGGAACTATTGTCTCCATTCGACTGTGTGAAAGCAGCACTCGAAGTTCCTGATATATGGTGAAAAATATTGCAGTATTTGGAACAAGAGATACTAGCGATGGAGTCAGTCCCCTGTAAAATCCTTTCAATCCCTCCGACCTTCCTATCTGAGCAACAGATTTTGTAATTGACAATCTTCGGAGAGATGTATCAGCAGCAAACCGTGTACGGAGCAGATCTAATGGATATGTCATCGACGTTGCTGCTATCCCCGCAACTGAGCCGGCCACAAAAGATTTAGCAGTTTCCGGCATTCGGTGGAAGTCACGATTCAAAATCGTAGTAGTTGCTTTATATGCAGTGAACTGGGCAGATCCGTAGAACAAGTACATAAGTTCGGCTGGAACATTGCCTTTCCAGAAAACAGTAATTCCTTCATTCTTGTAAATCTGCGCTGCGGTTTTGGCCAATTTGAATCCAGAAATCGATAAAGATTCAGAAGTCACTTGCAATTGCAATCGGATTTTGAGGACATCTAGAGGAGATATCACAAACCTTGAAACGAGCCCCGCAACACCTCCACAGAAGACAGACTCAAAGCGAGAAATCTCTGACGTAGAGCAGAGATGGTCCTCTGCCACCATCAGCCTGAGGATTAACTAAATGCCCCACTATACCAGCAAATGTGAAAATAATCATTCTCTCATCTCCAAATTAGATAAATACTTTCAAGCTCGCAGTATGCCCTAACCTCAGAACGATAACGACCGATTAGGATACCATCAATTGTAATCCTCAGCTCAAAAGCTAGCATAGCTCAAACGTCTTCTATTCAGCACCTTTGCAAATTCACTTTTCAGCTATAAGTGCCCACACTGTACTACAGCAAAAGAGCTACTCAAATTCCAATAATGTCACTATAAACCTAACTTTCAAATTCCAATTATGTCACTATAAAACTAACTTTCCCTAGTTTGGTCTTGCACTTAAAGCTGCTTAGCAAATTCGATAATTGCTGATGCGATCTCATCGACGTGTTCCTCAAGAGCAAAGTGTCCAGAGTTAACTGGCTTGAAGACTACATTTTTTGAGTCTTTCTTGTAGGCTTCTGCGCCCGCCATCTGAAAGATGTAGTCATTTGTTCCCCACGTTACAAGAATTGGCACATTCGATGTTCTGAAATACTCCTGGAATTTTGGGTACAATCTAACGTTATTTTGGTAGTCATAAAATAACTCAAGCTGAATCTTGACTCTTCCTGGTTTAGTCAAAAAGTACTCGTCGAGTGCTGCTGCAGATGGATCAACTGAATCAGGATTTTTAAACCCAGTTCTGTATTGATCAACAATGTTCGCGGGATTTTCAACGAATGAAGTCAATGCATTAACCAGGCTAGGATTTTCCTTTTCCTTTCTCCAATATTCTTTGATTGGGGCCCAGAATTCCTCGGTAAGCCCTTCGATATAAGCGTTGCCGTTCTGAGATACAATCCATGTAATTCGACTTGGTTTCCTAAGAGCCAGTCGCAAACCTACCGGAGCACCGTAATCGAAAATGTATATCGAGAACTTGTCCAGATGAAGCGCCTCAACAAAGTTTTCGATTGTGTTTGTCAGATTCTCAAAACTGAACTGGTAGTTCGGGGGATATGACGTGAATCCGAATCCCGGCAAATCAGGCGCGATAATATGAAAATGTGGCGAAAGCAAAGGGATCAGATTCCTGAACATGTTGGAGGAAGTTGGAAACCCGTGCAATAGCAAAAAGGTTGGCTTTTGTTTCTCTCCTGCTTGCCTGTACCAAATGTTCACCCCATCATTGAGTGTCAAGGAATGATATGACGTCACTGTACTACTCATGTCTGCTTCAGATTAGCGCTTGTTATTTGTTACAAACATTACAGGTCTTAATTGTTATATTTATGCACCTTTTGATATTTGTAATGGATGTTTTGCAAGGTCTTTAGCTTCCGCGGGTTTCTTAAACAGTCAAAATCCGGGGTAATAGATCCCGCGGCTTTGTCTAAGAACGCGATATTCCGAGTCCACACTACTTGCAGTATGACCAAGCTGGTGCCACCATATCTTGCAGTGGTATGAGACGATACTGTTGCCTTGGTGCTGATTAAGGGCGCGTTTCATTCATACAAAGGATTGTTGAGCATTGTGATCTGCTTTAAAAATATGCTGGCATCAAATATTGCTCTTCTCGAGTTGCTATATGCCAGTGAAATAAACCACTGAAATAATATATATAAGTTTAATAGGAATCTAATGAAACTCTAATATGTGTTAGAACTGATGTTTTGTTTTTGCACACTGAACTGAAATATATTGATTTCATCCGAACTTTTGTGAGACTAACTCAGTTGTGACGATAAATAAAATCTTAATGCACTATTTCTGCATATATCATTTTTCTTAATACCGCACTACGAAGCAATAACAGAGTCTTTTTTATTTATTTTTTAGACGTTTAAAGAGGAAAGGTTTACATCTGTCACGCAATTACTGTAGTGAATATGAATTATCGAGCTTCACGCGGCTTGAGGATTTTCACCTTTAGCACATTTAGGGATATGGCAGCAGATTCGACAAAGATCACTACTGGTGCTCTTCCAACAGTTGACGGGTCAGCAGAATGGCAACGAAATAAAACTAAGGTGATCTGTTCGGTTTCAGGACCCATGGAGGTAAAAGTACGTGATGAAATTCCGAACGCTGCAACATTAGAGCTTGTCGTTCGTCCCCCATCTGGCTTGGCAAATACCCGGGAAACGCTCATAGAGGATCGTCTGTATTGCGCCTTGTCATCTATAGTACTGAGGCATATACATCCCAGATCATTGATTCAGATTGTTGTTCAGGTTTTGGAAAGAGGTGAGCCTGCAAAGTATACATGCTTAGAGATTGCGGCAGCGATAAACTCATCCAATATGGCCCTCATGGATGCGGGAGTACCACTACAGTCTATAGTGGTCGCCAGCAGCATTGCAGTTGTTAGTGGGGATATAATATTAGAGCCTGATTTCGAACAGATCAGTATGAGCTCTTCCACTCATGTTATTGCATATGAATTCGTTTTTGGCAAAATCAATAGGCTGCTATTGTGCGAAAGCTCTGGACTATTCTCGGAAGAAGAGCTATTCAGCGCTCTCGACGAGGCCACTATTGGTTGCGAGAAGCTGTACCAAGAGATTCGAAATGCGGTAAAAGACAAAGTGGCGCGCGATTTCGTGTGGAAAGCATAGGTGCAAATATTTATGTTATTTATTACGCTTGTAAAAATATATTATTATTAGAGTGACGCTATATTTAATATAGATGCCCATAGTTTACTCTAGCTTGAGCTTCTCAAACTGGTCAACAGTGGCTTGGAGACCTGAGATATCAGCCTTGTATTGCTCCAATTTCTCCAAGTTTCCTTCCTGAACCTCCTTTCTAACCTTGGTCTCATAATCCTTGACAGACATCGATTTCTCCAGTTGCACCTTTGCCTTCTCTGTCTTGTCAATCTTCTGCTTGGCTTTTTCGATTTCAGCATCAAAATCAATGTGGCCCTTAACAATGAGGTAGACACTGCAATCAGGTGATACAACCGAAACGACAGATCCAGCAGGTGTCCGAGCTTCTTTTGAAAACTCAAGCTTATCTGCAGCCTTTACAAGCGACAGTATACTCGACTCCTGCTCGGTAACAGTCTTATAAGTTGTCTCGTCAGTTGCCTGAATAACGATGGCAGCATTTTTCAGGATCTTGTATTGACTGGATAGGGACCGAGCAGCCTTGACAACTTCCAAAATGAGGTTGTACGCAGCCTCTGACTTTTCATCAAAAGCATTAATCTCAGGATACGAAGCAACCACAATCGACGGCGTTTCGTCGCCAGGACGACGAGGGATGCGCTGCCAGAGCTCCTCCGTGATATATGGCATGAATGGGTGGATCAACTCCAAGGCACTGGTCAAGCAGGTGTACAAAGTATCCTGAGCGGATCGCTTTTCCTCAGCAGTGCCTTCTAAAATCAAGAACTTTGAGTTCTCGATATACACATCGCATAACTCATAAAGCCAGAAGTTATAGATGGCGTTGGTCGACGTCAAGAAGTCCCGGTTGTCGAGAGCATCGCTGGCCGTCTTGCCGGCAACTGAAAGCTTGTGAAGAATCCACTTCTCAACAAGGCTTTCCTTTCCTGTTGGGGCAACAGACTGGCGGGGAACAAAATCATCGCCCAGTCTCATAAGAGCAAACTTTGTAGCCTGGTAAATCTTGTTGCAAAACTTTCGATAACCCTCAACACGATATATATCTAAGTTGATATCTCGGCCGCCAGTTGTATATGCACAGAGAGCAAATCGAAGAGCATCTGTTCCGCATTCTGGAATACCATTAGGAAAGCTGATCTCCTGGCCCTTCTTGGCCTTCTCCACCTCTCGAGGGTCAAGGTTACCCAGCAATAGCTTGTCATGGAGACCCTTAAGTGGGATACCAGTAATAACATCTAGCGGATCAATGACATTTCCCAAACTTTTCGACATCTTTCGTCCCTGGGCATCTCGAACCAGCGAGTGACAGAATACCTCCTTGAAAGGGATCTCCCCATCAGTCAGCTTCATGCCAAGCATGATCATACGGACAACCCAGAAGAAAAGGATATCCCAGCCTGTTTCTAGCAGAGACATAGGATGGAACATCTCAAAGTCAGCAGTCTTTTCTGGCCATCCTACGGTAGTCAGAGGCCAAAGACCTGACGAAAACCACGTATCCAGCACATCCTCATCCTGCTCCAACGTGAATTTCCTTGTAGGGTACTTGGCCCTGGCTTTCTGTTCGGCCTCTTCAAAAGTTCGCCCGGCAACCCAGTTGTTTTGGACTGCTCTATCCTGTGATGCCTCATCTCCATCCTCCAGATTGATAAAGTAAACAGGGCATCGATGTCCCCACCATAACTGTCGAGAGATACACCAGTCTTGAATATTGTTGAGCCAGTGAAAGAAGTCATTTTCCGAAGATTTCGGAACAATACTGATACGTCCATCCTTGACGGCCTTGATGGATTCCAGGGCCTGCTCTTTCTGCGACACCCACCACTGAGGTTTCATCAACGGCTCAATAACGTCTCCCGACTTTGTACAAGTAGGAATTGTCATTGGATTATCTTGCTGACCGATCAACAAGCCCTTTTCCTGAAGCTTCTCAATTACAATGGATCGAGCATCGAAGCGCTTAATGCCCTCGAATTCACCAGCATTCTGATTGAGTGTACCGTCGTCATTGAGGATGTTTATAAACTCGAGATTGTGGCGTTTGCCTGTCTGGTAATCGTTAGGATCGTGGGACGGGGTGATCTTGACCGCACCGGTACCAAACTCCATGTCTACAGCAACGTCGTCCGTGATGATGGGAATGCGACGATCCAGAAACGGATGAACGGCAAATTTGCCGTGCAAATGGGCATAGCGAGGATCCTTAGGATGTACAGCAATAGCAGTATCACCAAACATCGTCTCCGGTCGAGTGGTTGCAACAACAATTTTCTCGTCAGAGCCTTCAATGGGATATGCAAAGGAGGTAATGACTCCAAACTCCACAGGCTTGTCGTATCCCGGCACGTTGAGAAGCGTCTTGGCCTGGATCTCCTTGTTCTCGACTTCGAGATTCGACAGAGTCGTATTGAGAGCAACACACCAGTTAACCAACCTGTTATCTCGGTAAATGGTGCCGTCATCAAACAGCCGGACAAATGCCTCGACAACCGCCTTGTACCTGGGCTCGTCCATCGTGAAAGCCTCTCGCGACCAATCATAAGAAGCACCCAGCCGTTCGAGCTGTTTGCGGATGCGCTCGTGGTACTCTTCCTTCCACTCCCACACAATCTCTGTGAACTTTTCACGCCCCAGATCATGTCGTGTGGTCTTGTTCCGATTCCACAACATCTTCTCTACCACCGACTGGGTTGAGATACCAGCGTGGTCGAAGCCGGGAATGAACAGCGTCGTTTTGCCCTTCATTCTGTAGAATCGAATCAAAGCATCCTGGATGGCAATGGTTAGAGCGTGTCCAATATGCAGGGCACCAGTAACATTAGGAGGAGGAGCTGGGATGACAAACTTGCCAGCTGGCAATGGACCTCCATCAGGGGCAAACTTGGGCTCGAAGTATCCCTGTTTTTTCCACCACTCGTACCAGGATGACTCGACGGTAGCAGGATTGTACGCCTTCAGAGCGGGATCATCAAGGCTGACGAGAATCTTCTTCTCACCTGGCACGGTGTGGTCTACGAATGCTGGGGCAGGTGCAGCTGCTTCCTTGACAGGCTTTTTCTGGGCCTTCGGCTCGGAGCCGGCTTTGCCAGCATCCTCTTTTTTCTTTGCCTCCTTTGCCAGGAATTTGGCGAGTTTCTCGGCCTTCTTGCGCTCCTTTTCGAGCTCTTTGGCTGTCTTCTGTCGAGGCTGCTCGACCCCAGAAGTAGCAGCGTCAGACATCGTTCTAATTGCCTGTATACGTCGCGAGATCAATGATTGTGATTGTGACAGCACACAAGGCCTTATCCAACACCGGGTAGGAAGTCTAACAAACAGCGTTGTGAACGTTAAGGCTCTTGTCAACTACGGCTGAAATTTTCGCCAGTTTCGGGTTTCGCGCCGCTGGGTGTTAAGGGCATAATATATATATCCCTTAATGAGTCAGGTCACGATAAGATCATTAAACAAGATCAGTGTGTGTGCTAAATGAGTCACTGTGAATTATCCACTATGATAGGATTAACTCAGATAAAACAGCAATAATTGGAAAATTTTTTGCATATCCGTGTTGACTCCTGTTATGGTGGGGATGTTACAGGCTGCTTACGCTGTTACAGGCATTTCCGAACTAAGGCATAGCTGGAGCGGCAGTAGCGATAACTAGCGTTAGAATATAGTAGCTGAAGTGATTATAATAACTACTATTATGGTAATCGGCATCGAACTCAATTGCCGAATTGGAATAGAAGTGAAACTAACAAACTGAGAATCGGGAATCAGACTGTAATGTAACTTTTTCGTGTATATAATAATAACTCGCCGACATATCTCAGTTTGAGTTGTCGCATCGTTAACCCTATTTAAGAGGCTCGTGCATTTTCAGTTTGCCTTCTTACACCAGAGTACGTTGCCGCGTGTCAGTTGATCCCCGGCAAAGTACACTGAAAAACCAGGCTTTTTGACTGCCCATCTCGCAGTCACAGTGAGCAGCCTCTCTAACCTGGGAGAGTGACAGACAGAGTTCGCAATTATGATGTTGGACTATGCTGACATCTCAGCGACTGTGCCTTAAATGTAGCCATTTTAACAAGTTTTTGCAGCTACAGTTAGAAACGTAGTGCAACGCCCTGAGTAGTGGCGCAAAACGCATTTCCTTCCAATTGATCTCGTTGTACATCCTAGTTACTAGTCTAATTCCGACTCTGAAGAGGTCGAAGTACTTTTCACCTCGTACTCTTCAGATCTGTCTTCTCGTTAAGTTGTGAGGTATCGAAGATGGTTCTGTACATGGAGGCGAAAGGTGAGCCAGCACCTTTTGCAAATTAAACGGTATTTAACCTGCTACTTTCCGCCCATTCTTGATGCTTGAGTTGCAAGATCTCTCTTCGAATGCAATACAAAATTTCAATCCCGAGCAGAGCGACTGAGATGTTTGGTTCCCGCTCTAATATATTGATATACTTTTTGATCATGGAACCACTCTAGAGGCAAGGTCCACATATCGCAACATCGAATGAATTGATTTGATTCTCTCGATTTGATTACAATTAGTGATTGCTCGTTAAATTTTTTTCATTGGCGACGGCAGGAACGGCTATAGAGATCCGTTACGAAACGAAATTGGTGGTGGGCCCGGAGCTGGACTTAGATATGTGCCGCTACCCCATGCATTGCGTGAAATGGAAAAATAAGATTTTATTCAGCCGCGCTAGACCAGTTTATTCGATTTTCATCTGATCTATCTGCTTTTTTATGCCTCTTATATGGCCCTCAGCTTCTAGAAAATTATTATCGGCATTTTTGATAACTGCTCCCTCGGTCAGGTCATTAGGAATTCGTAACATGAGTGAAATCGCAGTCGAGGCAAAAAAGGTGCATGCGAGGTCGCCAGACCCAGCTCCACGACAGCAGTCCAAACGGCAAAAAATGAAGAAAGCAAAAACTGTCTCGAATGATCCCGAGTCAATGGAAGGAGTTTTGATCAATGATATCAAAGATCTGTTGGCCGCCAAGGGAATAAATGAGGATGACACATACAACGATATGAATTTGTTCTTTAAGCGCCCAAGAGGAGAGCCACATCCCGAGTACAAGTTAGTAGAGACCACTATCGAAGCTTTGTCATCAACTGGAGACGGAATTGGTATCGTGAATGATAGTGACATGGGCACACGCGTAGTGGTTGTGCCATATACGGTTCCTGGGGATGTTGTGAGCACTAAAATCTACCGTACGAATAAGCACTACTTTGATACAGAGCTGCAGAACGTGATCAAGCCTTCAAAAAAACGCAACGATGATCTGGTTAAATGCAAGTATTTCAGCAAATGCTCGGGGTGTCAATACCAAATGCTCAGCTATGGAGACCAGCTGGAGATCAAGCGCCAAGTGATAGTTCGGGCTTATAGGCACTATGCGCCGGATATTGAATCACAGGTGCCTGAAATACTTGAGACTGTTGGATCGCCATCTGAATACTATTACAGAACAAAGCTGACTCCACACTTCGATGTTCCCCGAAAAGGATTTAAAGATACAGATAATGCTCCGCCAATAGGATTTGGAATGAAAGGACGGAAGTCAGTACTGGACATTGAAGAGTGTGTGATAGGCACTCAGGTGCTTCAGGATGGCCTCAATAAAGAGAGGGCCCGAGTTCGATCATCTTTCACGTCATTTAAACGAGGCGCAACACTTTTGCTCCGCGAGAGTTCTGCCTCCAGAGATACAAAAGAGTGCATAACTTCTACGAAAGACATCGTGAGAGAATATGTCGGAGAATACGAGTTTCAGTTTCCGTCGTCATCATTTTTTCAAAACAACAACTCCATCCTACCCGCAGTCACCTCATATGTGCGGGAGAATATCCTTCTCAACTCCAAACCTCCCAAGTATCTGGTGGATACCTACTGTGGGAGTGGTCTGTTTGGCATAACGTGTTCCAAGGCGGTAGAACAGGTCATTGGGGTGGAAATCTCAAAAGACAGTGTTGATTACGCCAAAAAAAACGCTGAGCGTAATAACCTGCAAAATGCCACCTTCACAGTCGGCAAGGCCGAGAAGATTTTTGAAACCGTCGCTACTTCTCCTAGTGACACTAGCATCATTATCGATCCGCCAAGGAAGGGCTGCGACAAGCCGTTTCTGGACCAGCTTCTTGAGTTCCGGCCTGCAAAGGTGGTGTATGTTTCTTGTAACGTGCACACTCAAGCGAGGGACATCCAATATCTGCTGACTGCTGACCAGAGCTCTGATTCGCGATATGCCGTCGAATCTATCAGAGGGTTTGACTTTTTCCCGCAAACACACCATGTTGAAAGCGTAGCAGTTTTATCGTTGCGACCTCTGTAAAATATATGCATTTTAATATATGCTGTTGTTGATTTATGTCAATGCGGTCTTTTACATAAATAATATTCATAATGTCTTTTTTTTATCACTTACTGAAGCATCTGTAACAAATGTATTATGTTAGTGCGAAGTTTGTGCGAAGTTTGAGATAACACAAGGTACGTGTACATCGGCAGATCTATTTACCATTTGTTGAAGTTGTCCTAATATACGTTTTAGTGGTATGTCAATGCGATCTTTCAGATTAAATAATACGTACGTCGTTATCTCTATGTATTTACAGGGAAGCACCGCTGAGCCAAAGATCGCTTGTGGTGTTATTAAAGCCTGCTGTGCCGTCATTCACTTGTTCGTTATCATCGTAACCATTACCATTATCATCTTCGTCAAACATTGCGATATCGAATGCGTCTAGTCGTGGTATGGGACCGTCATAGAGCGCTCTATCAAGCGTGACACCCTCCTCCAGAGGTTTCCCTACAATCTCCATCCATATTTGAGCAAAAGAGCTACGCAAGCTCTTAATGCCTTTCAAGAAGCCCACATCTGCTTTATCGGGGTGCTTGAGAGGTGCACTCAACGATTCTTGGGGAGGACGGTCCTCCGCAGTAATACATTGCGCAAAATCTATTATGCGGACTTTAATAGACGCATCACTATCGGAGTCGTACATCAGCAGCAGACTTGAACCATAAAGGCGGTAACCTTCAAGCTCGCTTACGATACCGTACAGCTCATCCAGACTGGCAATCACCTCGGGAATGTGTCTGAGAACCGAGTAGGTATCACGACCGTTGTACAGAAACCGTTTCAAGCATGCTCTGAACTGGGCTCCAGCTTTTACTGACCGCCCGAAATACTTGTCCTGGTAGAGGTATCGTTCACGCTTCACGTCCCACACCTGCATACCACAAATTCGTACGCCCAGTTGTGCGCTCGTGGTTTCCTGGCACTTTTTCGTCTGTGACAGCTGCTTCTCAACCGATGCGTCTATTCCATACTGCCGTGTTCCCATTTTGAGGTCTATCACGCAAGGATGCTTCATGCCCTGCGTGAGGTCCTCCAAGAGAATAAACATCTCAGTCTTTGTGAACAGTTTTGGATTCGACTGGCCGGGCGAAAGAGCTGTATTCCCTGAATGCGAGTCGTTAAGAGAGGACAGGGACGACTGTTGGTTATCATCATCCATCGCAAAAACAGCCTCATCTTCCTTGGCATCTTGGGAAGGCGAATCCTGCGGTGACAGCAGCACGCTGTGGTCGTCGCTGGCGTCTAGGTCATCAACACCAAAGCTCTGAGTCGTCAAGAATCGGTCGTGGACTGAGTGAGAGCCGCCTACTGACCCACTATGTAGTCCCGGGTTAATGGGGCTTGTCTGGTGATGAAGGAACGTTGTTGACACTGAGCGCGACAGCCCGGAAGACATCGAGAACCGCGAGGCTCGCTGTCGAGGCGACTGCACTGCACGTGAATTCAGGATTGGACGCGGAGCAAACGCTTCACCAATAATATCCTCCCCAAACTTGCGGTTACGTGTGCTGGCACCTCCTAGCGACACAGCAGGAGACAGAGCTCTTTCGTACAGGGTACCCACCGAGCCAGGTAGTGATTCTGCAATCCGCAAACTACTGTTGTCAGAAGGACTGGCCGAGTAGTGCTGTAGCAGAGAGTGAGGCATGATGTGGATATTGTCGTCAACCAGCACCTCAGCCATGGCAGGACCAACACTGTCAGCCAGCTTTGACACGTCTTTGGACGTACAATCGTGAATACGCCCCGTATGGCGCACATTCAGTACTCCAATGTACCTGGGCATGAACCGCAGCAGGTCTTCATGGCGTAACTCAATTCCCTCGTACCACATGTGCTCGCGGTTCAGCAAGACTTTGCACACTGCGCGATGAGAAAACCTGAATATGGCTGTATGACCTCCCACTCTGTGCTTGAACGGAGTCAGTTCGACGGAGAGTGGATACTGACGAGAAAGGGCCATATCGCCAGGCGATTCAGACATCGACAGGCTCTGCAACTCGGGAGTCGACGGTAAGGCCCTGGACTCTTCGCCACTCGAGCCATGCCGTTGAGGCCGAGTATGTGGATAGTAGGTAGCCGAGGATGCTACGATTTTCTGGCGAGGTTTCGAATTGTGTTTGTTGCCACTGCTGCTGCTGCCGCTGTTGGTGTTGGTATTGTTGCCGATGTTATTGTGAATGTTGTTGCTGCTGCTGCTGCTGCTGCTATTGGTGTTGGAGCTATTTTCAGCGTCACTCTTGTTCATGCTGTTAATAACGATATTGTCGATACGATCGACATTGATGCGGTTCATGTCACCGATATTGTTGATCTCGTGATCCTGCGAAATCGGGATGCGCAGCAAGTTCAAGTCGAGTTCGTCAGTCGAGTCAGGGAGGTCATGCTGGCTCAGGATAGTCATAGGCGCCGAAGCCACGGCAGGTGCAGCACTGGCACCTCGGACATCCGTTCCAAGCACATTCGGAGAAGACTCGGAATGCGAAGTTAGCAGCGACGGACCGAGTTCGTGGAGCGACCTCTGCTGCGCGTCGTGAAGAGGCTGCAATGGTGTGTGCGACGCTTTGATGATGTTGGACAGCAGTCGACGGTCTACATGATTCGAACTGGCATCCTCCGAGAGGATCTGATGGAATCTGGCATTATCGTGGCTGGCAGCAGGAACAGCAGCAGTTGCGTCTCTGTCTTGGGACCGAAACAGACCCAGCGACTTGGATGCTTTGCGAGAACGACTCGACGGCTCGTCGGGGGGAGACAGAAGCGAAGACGATGAGTCGGAAGATGGTGACGACGAGCTCGGGGAAGCACGAGCATTAGCGTTGGGAGCCAAAGGGCCCCCTGAGGATGGCTGCTCCATATACGGCTCTTTCCACCCCACAGTCAGTTTGGTGGTGCTGTAAGCTTTTTGACGACTGTCGTGTGATGCGGTCGCCGTGGAATGGCGATGTCTGTGCGGACGGCTGAATGAAGTAGAGCTCGGTGATCTGGTAGGGAGCGCATTCCTGATGGTGGAAGCTATGAGCGAGTCCAGAGGAGAGCGAGCCAGCGAAGCCAACGACGTCAGATACGGCAGCTCGTCTGAGCCGTCGATGCCACGCAGTGGAGAAGGCGGGGTGGGCAGCTGTGACACGAATGGGTGCGGGCTAGTGATGGCCCTGTTATGATCTTTAGAAGCCACCAGAGGAGGAGACGGCAACTTGTAGCTGACCGTAGGCTGAACAGCAAGGGTGTGTCTGCAACAGTTAGCCCGCTTGTTCACAAAATATACGCCAGTTGCAAGGTAGCAGAATGTGAGGATAAAGTACTACGAAATGCTAGCGAAAACTGAACTCTTTGTGTGGACTCACCTTAATGGCTCAATGTTATCAATAGACTTGGCAGATGGCAGCTGCTGGCGGTTATAAGCACCTGTGCTCGGGTTGCCCGGGCGACGGGGTGGGCTGGACATGGGGCTGGGGGAGTGAGGCTGCTGATAGAGGCATGTGCTGCACGAGCCGACTAGTGATCTGGGAAAAGTCTTTGAACTGCCTCGAACTCCCTATAACCGTTGAAGACACCGTTTGGAGCACCCGTGCTGAGGTTTCAATCGTCCCGGAGCAGCAGATGTGCAGCGAGCCACGATTCCCGAGGAGCAGGCCTGTCGAGAGAGTGCAACTGCAGCAGAGAAGGTGCAACGACGTTGTATACTGAAGAGGTCAGGGCCAGCGACACATACCACAGTATATATATGCTGTACGAGGCGTTGCCCCGCCAGATCATCACCAAAAACAAAGATAGTTCCGGCAACTCCATGCCACGGATAAGCGAATACATCATAGTGCCGTTGTGAGCCATCGCAACGTGCCCCGACAACGTGGGAGCGCCATTTCAACGTGCGTTGACTGCGGCGGTCTACTGGCAGATCTGCAGCAGGCCTGCATCGGGCCCGCCGATCGGTGCGGCCCGTGGTGCGGATGATAGGCGTGGATGGCCCATCGCCCCCCGTTGGCATCGCCGATCGGTACTGCCCAAACAGAGAATGCGCAACGAACTGAGCCTCCGAGTTATTCTGCCGCGCCTTTTCGGTGGAGCTCCCCGGGCCCTTTTTGGTGGGCGTGTTGATGTCGATGCCGATGTCGACGTCGCTGGTACGCAGTACGGCTGTGCAATGCATCGCATCGCCTGCACATCTGCACATCTCCCAGTCCTCAATTCAATTGCATAGCAGTTGCCATAGCGTGACAGAGTTCACCAGATACACGTCTGACTATATGGAAGCATACTGCTATTGTGCAATAGAGACGGTCTTGCGACTCCGTCGCACTGCAGCAACTGCCAAGCGGTTGTCTAATACGTTCCGTGTCAACCATGCTGTTCCACATTTACTTGTCAGCAGATATTTAGCCGTAATTTTGACTGGTGAAGCTTTCGTCAGTTCTGATTAGCGCTGGCTCGTTAGTACACTTCTGATCAGCTGTTGCTGTCAATATGTAGCTTGATGCTTGTCTAGCAATTTTAAGTGTCTGCTTTACAGCGTGTCTGATTCTGTCAGATCCTGTCAGACAACTATTCTGGCTAGCCGCGAGCACTAAGGGATGAAGGGCCAGGGTAGTGCTCGAGTGGGCACGGGTTGCCCCTGACTTTCTCCTGTCGGACTCTTCCTAGGGCTGCACCCTGAGCACTCGCAGTCACAGTGCGGCTGGAGTGAGCGAACAGACGCAACAGACTCTGAAATTCACCGGTGTCTTTTCACAACTATCACTAAACATGGAGAACGACAAGGGTGTTCTGGTAGGTGAAACAGTCGATATTTCATGCCCAGAAGTTCTAACAGCAGGTTGAGCTTTACGTTCCGCGAAAGTGCTCTGCCACTAACCGAATCATCAAGGCCAAGGACCACGCCTCTGTCCAGATCAACGTTGCCAACGTCGACGAGAACGGACGGGCCATTGCTGGCAGCAACACCACCTATGCACTGAGCGGTTTCGTGCGAGGCCGAGGCGAGGCCGACGACTCGCTTAACCGACTGGCTCAGCAGGACGGTCTCCTCAAGAACGTGTGGTCTGGCACCCGATAAATGCGCGGTGTTCTTTGACGGCATAAAAGTTGTAATTATTTCTGCACACGAATAAAGGCTCATGTATTCTACGGACAAGAACTCGTATACGGAAATATAATTCATGACAATATTAACTTGTGAGAGTAATGGTCGAACTGCAGCAGATGATGATGAGCGGTGATCTGGTGAAAGTATGCATGAGAGTTATATGTGGAGAACTGGCCAATCATGAGTAGTGGTGGCTGGTGATGCGAACGCAATGAGACTTTGACAATGAGTTTCACATAATGTAGCACGTTAGTGAAGCCTATGATCTGCGACGGGAACTTGTGAGCAGTGAGCTCAGCTCGAATCATCCTGACGGGAGCAGTTCTCATCCTCACGCAATGTACAGGATTCAGGCTCAGACGTGGCTGTAGTAGCCGTTAAACCCCAGCCGGTGCGCAAGAGCCTGCCACGATGGTTCATTGCTCTCCTGCAGACTCGTGATGAGCTTCCCAATCATGACAGACGCAGCTTCGTCGCTAGAATCTGCTTCATCACTGGTGTTGACCGCCATAGCCAGCAGCGCACTGATGCTCAAGTTCAGCTGCTCGTAGTTGCCACTGTCAGCGAATGTCAGACGGCATATTGTAGAAGTAGTGGTGTCAAACATGACCACAAGGCCATGCAGAAACACTCCATCACCGCCTACGAATCTGTACAGTTTAGCCCATTCAGTGGCGATCACTGACTCGACGTGCCACGCAAGGCAATGTACAAAATGGCGGAGATGGAGCCGGTCTGAACCCTCTAGATTTTGCGACGCTCGCAGCACCACAACCATGTGATGGAATATCCTTAGACACCTGTTCACGACCGTTTCGCTTATTATCAGTGTCAAAGGTTTTGGCACTTTGTAGACGATCCGTAGGCTGTCTGTACTATGTAAAGCAGAAGTGCTGACTGGTGCGGTCCATGAAAAGGACATTAGGTCTACCGCTTCTGAGCTGTCGATGCCTATGACGTGCGACACAATGGCTGCAATATCTAACACGCTGGGTGAAATTGCTGCAGCAGTCATGGCCCGTTCGGCCCCTAACAGAGTCTCCTTCAGATGCACATTGAGGAGACCATTATCGAGGAAGAAGACTTGGCGGATCAGCTTTGCGTGGCACATAACATCCAGTTTGCCGACGAATATTTCCATCACCATCCGATTGGCAATGTCCCACTGGCGTGTAATGACATCTGAAAAGCTAAGTCTCGGTACGAGATCAATAGGTATGGTGGTGGTGTGGTCACTATAATGGCCGTGCAGGACGCTGTCGACAACCCGCTCCACGTCTCCTATACAAGTACTCTCAGGACGCCGTTCAGAACTCAGCAAGTCTACAATATCGAAAAAGTCACTATGCTCACGGTTTTCCGACAAGGATAACCCACCAAACGCTTCCGTCGCATCGTCATCGTCAGTCTTCAAGTCAAAGAAGAATTTCCATTTTAGTTTTTGCGTGCCCAAATGGTGTAATTTCTCATGCAGTTCATTGGAACCAAACCTGCTTACTACCAGAAAACAGTTGAGTGACTCGAGGCACATCTGCGCCAATTGGTGGTGGAAAAAAGTGGGGACGAGACCAGAATCCACTTCCAGTAGGTCACTCTCCTTGTCGTGTTTTAGAAATAGTACGCCTGCTCTGGTGATGTCCAAAGTTGAGCGCCAGAATATTTCTTTACGACCAGTGCCAATGACTTTCTCCAGTTCCTGAAGCCACGGGACTGACGCCCGTAGCAGAATCAGTTTGATCAACTCGTAGAGATCGTCATCTGAGGCTTCAAACAGCTGTACTCGATAGTAAATGGCGTTCAGCAGTTCGCAAGAACTCGGTATTTTGTTCAGTCTCGGTGCGAGATTCACATCTGCGCACCCAAGCAGTGTCGCCAGCACAAGCACCAGCTTGGCCGTCTTCTGGAGCGCACTATACAGCTCCATGACGTTGGAAATGTCCTTTATGATCTCCGATAGGTACGTGTCTACTCGGTCGACAATACGGGAAATGCAGTTGGCAAACGCAATCAACACTCCTCCAGCGTTCATAGCAGGATCTGATATCACTCCAGCTGTATACCTCAGCCGTCTCAGTCTCGACCCGCTGACCAAGATAAAATTCACCAATCCATGAAACGCTTCGTCCGAGCACCCCATGATGCGGTATCGGCCAGTCGGGAAAAAACACATGCGACGCTGCTCGAACTTGAACATGGGCGAGTCTCGGCCAATTGCCACGTAAAACAGGCACTTGAGCGCGTGGTCCTCATCTACCACCGTCGAGTCACTTAAAG
Source organism: Sugiyamaella marilandica (assembly GCA_030563205.1). Classification (NCBI taxonomy): domain Eukaryota; kingdom Fungi; phylum Ascomycota; class Dipodascomycetes; order Dipodascales; family Trichomonascaceae; genus Sugiyamaella; species Sugiyamaella marilandica. Next base: position 64,543 of record JAKUBH010000009.1, on the reverse strand, counting down.
TGGAGATCACTCTATCAACTTCTGCACGTGGTCGTTCGAAGAACAGCTTCGTGAGCAACTTGCAGTTCGTGTCCCGCGCGATGTGCGTTTGGTTGAACGAATCCCAACTGAGGCATTCCAAAAACCCGTCCCCTTGTGGAGATTTACCGCCATCAGAAAAGATGCCATCTCCATCTAAAACGTCTGTAGGCTGCTCTGGCGCCAAAATGTCGTCACTTTCTGACTGGTATCCTTCTGAGTCCGCCGTCGAACTGTTAAGCAGGTACGGGTCGTCAAACAGACGCGTGTATCCGCTGTCATTGTAAATCGCGTCGATCGCATCGATATCCTTATCGAAGGCTTTGAATATTAGTGAGTTCTCAAGCACGGGACTACTGATAGTCGTATCGAGCTTTGGCAGATCAAAAAACGAGCCCATCACATCTTCCAATATCAAGTCGCCAAGTGCGGCAACACGGAAAACTGCCCTCTTCACCATTCATGAGTCTTGCGAGTCAAGGCCGTCGTTATAATAAACGTACTAATTCATTATTGATTTTTAACTTTCGACGGATCAATTCGTCTTGCCAGCAACTTTCATTCGTAATTGCTGTCATTCGTACCTGGCACCATGATCATAGCTTCGATCTCATTTACAACCTTACCCGCAGAAGCTACTATTGACGCTGAAATTTGTCACCGAGAGTTTTCTGACGATTCTGAGATAAGAACGGCCATTAACTTCTGCCAGCTTGTAACTTAGTGTCAATTCCAGACACGGTAAATCAAAGCTCGTCATGAAAGTAATATCATTACTCTTGCTTTAAACTTTGCTGTTTCTAGACGATATCAGTTGGCTGTCAAGTAACAGCAGATTCCTGGCCACGAACTGAGATTTCTATAAACTACAACCGAACAGGTGTTTTTTATCAATTTTTTTTATATTTTTTTTAGATTTTATGTTATGTTACAAACTTGTACAGTAAGCGACTAGTCAAGGGACACCCAATTGACAATCGACGGGCCTAGGTTGAACTCGTCGATTCTCAGCTCTTGTGCGCCTTGCTAAGAACCAGCAAGCCTAGTTGCTTATTTGCTATTGTTAACAACCATTCATACAATGGCACATTCGACTACTCACCTTCTGGCTCTGACCTTCCGCCGCTTCCTCTTCAATCGTCTGACTCTCTTCTTTCTCCACTTGGCTCTCATGGTGAATGGTAAGAAAGAAACAGGGATTGCTCCAGACTTTAAGTACGACTGGCGAATATCCCAGAATGGTAACCTCCCTCTATGGGTCATGCCTATTTAGGCACGGCGTGTGACTGCTCCCCTCTCGAGTGCCACGTGACCCCCGTCATGCAAGACAACGCTCCCCTGCAACATGCTCTAACTCCACGGAGTTAACAAAAATGTGGGGAAGGTCGCTCGCTATAAACTGACCTACCGCTCTCAGTGCACTTCTGTCTTTTTCCTCATTAGCAAGTATATTATGAACCGCGACAGCTTTGACAGCAACCATTTCACAATCCTAAACGGCAGGGATATTATGCCTCGTCGTGGAATTGGGCTTGTCGTCGCTGCTGCTGTTGCTGCTGCTGTTGCTGCTATTGTTGCTTTATGACCAGGAGCTGATTCTGGCTTTGGCGGCTGTTTTACGAGCTTCTTCTTAGGTAACTCAGCCCGAGTCTCGCTAGAACTACCAGCTCCTGTAGTTAGGGCATTCGTATGCGATCTCACGATTCGAATTGCACCGTCATCGGGAGGAGGGTGTGCTGCTGCTGCCAACGTCTTGGGAAGCAAATTAGTCTCGAGTATTAATGGCAAGGATGCCTTCTTCTTCACTTGGCGCCTTGGCTGTGACTGGCTGTTGCGGTGTACTGATTTTGCATCAGATATAGCTACAGACTCCGAGGAATCGGACGGTGATCTGCCTTTGTCATGAGCAGCCATAATTCCCTGCGACTTACCGATGACTTTCTCACTTTCCGCCATTATCAAATGCAGGTCATCGATTCTCGCCATTCTGGTTTCCAAGAAATCCAACTGCTGGAATATTTCCAGAAAGTATTCGTCAATGTACTGAATGTTATGCATTTCTTCAGACTGCGACACTGTCTGGCGAGTCAGCCGGTTGAGGTTTCTAGCCGATTCCAGGGTCACGTAGAGGAAAGTATTAAACGACGATATCAAATGAGAACCGCTGGAAATTTTGGTCTTTGCAAAATGCAGGGCAACGCCGCCAACTATTGGAGAGCCGAGATACAGTAGCATGGTGGTCACTAGATACAAGTTTCTGTAGAAAGTGCCTGTACAAGTTGATTCAAACTGGGTCCTATCGACATTCGGCTCCTCTCGGCCATCTTTTTCATCTGAAATGTCGGCTATGTGACCGTCTGGGTACGTGGTGTCAGGTGCTGAATTGTTGAATCTTCTTCTCGACTGCTCCGTTATGATAGCAGCATGCTGGTATAGCTTCCAGGTGCATTCCGATAGAGACCAAAGCATCCAGGCTAGTACCGTCAGCAGTACGATGTCTGCAGCGAGAACCCCGGCTGCTTCTCCAGCGACAATTGCCAGGCCTGCTGGCAATAATGCCAGCACTAATGGGACTGATGCCATTGGTAGTGATGTTGAGGAATTTGTATGCGAAGAACTTGCTGGATTTGATTCCCTGATCTGACGTGTGTTACCATTGTTCTGGGATGTGTTTTGGGGTTTTCGTGGTAGCTGGCTGCTGGTCTCGCTCTGTGGAAAGCTAGATGCATTCAGGGGCTGTTGTTGCACGTCCTTCTGTACGTGACCTGAATTCATTCTCAGCACCTAGGTGAACATGCACTGTCAAGCGATGAGCGGGCCACAAGCTTCAAGCGAGTGTGATGTGGGGCGTAGTCCGTCAGTTCAACTCGTAGTCGAAGTGTCGTGCGTCTGTCAATGTCAATTTCTAACCTTAAGCAACCTTATGCATAAGTTCATACCTAAAACTAGCAAAAACAGCCCCATCCATACAGGAGATAACGGAAGCGATGGATATGAAGTTTAATATACATGAAAACTAACAATAATGATGAAGAAGACAAAATATTTGAAGCATTTTATTTTCTAGATATAAACCAATTGTAGATCTGGATTGGAACTTGCTCAATCTCGTTTCCATCTAACTTGGTAAGGCTGGTAGGCGTGGTATATGCCGCCAACCCCATACATGGTATTCCACTGATCTAGATAGCTGATCATTGCAGTGGTGATGGCCATTTCTCGGGGAATCTTTGTTTCGTCGATTTTGATCGTGAAACCTTTACTGCCATTGATAACCACTGACGCTACGCGTTCTCGGATTTCGCTTTCCTTTTCTCCCAGATTATGCACGCGCTCCATGAACTTGCCTTTGGTGGTCCATTGGTATGTGATGCCGTCAGATAATTGAAACAGGCGGTAACCGTCGAGCGCGTCAACCCTGTGACCCACTACATGCCAGCCAAGCTCGAAGTCGCTTGATTTCTCTGTCTTAATGAGCAACACATTGCTTCTCAGCCCTGCTCGGAGAACCGCAGTAGGCTCTTCAATGCCATCGGTGTAAAACTTGTAGGCGCCCTTGACCGCACGGGATCGCTCCATGTGAAACAGCCTCTGATCGTAGGTCTGCTCGGGGTCGTCTCCTTTAAAAACACTTAACACTTTTCCTCCTGTGCCGAATTCCTTTTTCAAGACATATGTGGAAGCATTCGCATCAAGGTCGACGATATTAGGCACATATCTGGACGATGGTCTGTGAGGGTGGAACAGGACCGCCTTAGCAACAACAAGGGGCTTGAACACAGGAGACAGAAAAAGCTCTATGGGCATATGAACTCCACACACCCCCAGGAATTATCTGATACAAATATAGAAGTCCTGAAAAGTAGGGAACCATATGTTGCTAAATATGCCATTGTTTTCTCATTATGCCAACTCAGGGGTAAGCGACTGAAAAATAAATGATTATCGAGTGCCGACTCTCGGCACGTTGGCACTAAACTATAATAACTGTTGGAATCAGCCAAAAATACTGTTTCACTCAATCTCACATTGGAATGAAAGTGGTATACGCTAAATATGCTATTCATCCGAAGTATCAAAAAAATGCCCCCTAGCGGAATTGAACCGCTGACCTTTGCATCACTCGCGATAAGTACAAGTGCAACGCTCTACCCCTAAGCTAAAGGGGCAAATCACACCTAAAGTTTTTCTGGCAACCCTATGAGCGCACTGATAGGGTAAGGTTTCACTCAGAGCAGTTTCGAGATGCTATTTTAGAGTTGATCGTGTTACAATGTAGTATACTAGGTTCTCATGATAATTCTTTACAAATGTATGTGTAATTCAGGATAATTATATGCCGGAAAGAACCCATTGAAGTCGCTCTTAGCACTTGATACGATAATTGAGTTAGGGGTTGTTGCCTATATGGGAATTTACGACGAGCTTCGTTCTCTGTACTTATTTTTCATAGACTGCTAAACACATTTAATTGGACATTTCCTGGGACAGTAATAAGTAATCAGCTCATCTAGATGGAATTCTTGTGACTCCATTGCGCTATATTAGTTGCTGTGCAGTTGTTTTGTATCTCTCATGGTATATTATCACCATTATAATCTGACGATATCTCGCGACATTACAATCACCTGTCGACAACTCCACTAGCATGACAAGTCCTGAATCCGCCATGATTTTCGAGCGCGCGGCAGACTTTGCGTCGTGGATTTCAACAATGCTGTACGTTGCCTTCAGTCTCTAAGGTCGATGTCAGCGCTGCAAAAGCCAGTTTAAGAACGATTCTTTGGCATGACGGATCCTCACCTCAACTTCGCAGCAGTTGCTACAGCGCGACCTAGTGGAAAATCAGTCTGTCATTTGAAAGTCGTTCTATATCCATCAACCTGCATTCGGATGCGCTTTTGCATGATCCATAGTTCTAACGCCTTTTTCTGAGATTATCATAGTTTCATAAAACCTAATTCTGCTTGATTTCTACAACTGGCTGAACAAAGCTATTTTAGGAAATACTCGTCGAACTTTTCTGTGAACCAAAGGTACTTCAATTTTCCAGTACTATGAAGTAAGACTCGAATCGTCGGTTCTTCCGATCCTATATGGCTGATTAAACCCATTTTAGGAAATAATGGAAGGGATTCCCGAAAAAGTACGGACAACTGTCCTTCTTCGATTCCTGACCAGCTGAACATGAGAGTAAAACTATCATGGCTTTGTGAACACTAACTGCTCGAATTGATACTCAATTTCGGTTACTTGCTGCTCATCCAGACAATTACGAGACTCATGCGAGAGCTTCTAGCTTGCAATCATTCGATCCACGAGTATCAGCAAGTCACATAAGCCACAACCCCCAACAGGGAGCCTAAAAGATAGTTTGGATAAATACACAATTTGTAATTCATGCATCGCGAAACAAATCTCTGGCTTACCTTTATACTGTAAAGCTTCATACGCCCCAATGACATGAAGTACTTTCATTGCTGCACCCTGATAAATTAAACTCCCGATGGCCCAGTTGGTAAGGCGTAGGACTGTAACTGCTCATTGTAATCCTCAGATCGGGTGTTCGAATCACCCTCGGGAGAATTTTTTGAACATTTGATATTTTTGTTATTCACAAGTGTTAGGGCGATAGCTACTTTATTTAAAAGTAGATCATTGTGAGTGATTTAATAATGTCAAATTATTCATTTCTTGTGTTCTATTTATTTCTTATTATACGCTTTCGTCTCTTCGGCAGCCCCATAACGTCTGCGGATCAGCCCCGCAAAGCATTAAAAGGGCATTGGCGCTAAATTGCGGCATGCTGCATGCCAGAATATTCCGCTTAACCGGAAAGATAGTGTACAGACCGATGTTTACGATACGTTATCCACCAAAGTAAACACTGCTACCACGAGGCGTCGTTGATGTTCGTCATGGTTGCCTAAAAGGACAGGGGTGCATGCCCAAACAGGAAAGTGCTATTTTTAAGGCCCCCTTGCCCTGACATATGCCGACACACATGTATGCAACAAAAAATGACATAAAAAGGGTCTTCACGTCGTTTCAAAGGTGCAGTCGATCCAAGCAGATACAAACTTTAACTCAAGAATGAGACGAGCGTTATCTGCAACCTTAATGGCGGTTGGCATCGCCGTGGCTGATGCTGCGTTGATGGGGTTCAACTACGGCTCTACCAACAGTGCTGGCGGCGCTTTCGAGCAGTCAGATTATGAGAGTTTCTTCTCCAAAGCGAAGAGTCTGTCTGGAATCTCAGGATTTAACAGTGCCCGTCTGTACACGATGATTCAGGCCGGCACGCCAAACAGCCCGATTTCAGCCATTCCTGCTGCTGTCAGCCAAGAAACGCAGTTGCTGCTGGGGCTTTGGGCATCTGCTGGCCAAGACCAGTTTAACCAGGAGCTGAGTGCTCTTAAGAGCGCTATTGACACTTACGGCGACGACTTCGCGAAGCTGGTGGTTGGCATATCAGTGGGCAGTGAGGATCTGTACCGAAACTCGGTAATGGGAGTAGAGGCTAATGCCGGTATCGGAGCCAGCGCTGAGACCATCGTGACTTACATTGGAGAAGTCAAGAATCTCATCAGCGGCACTGCTCTCAGCAATGTCCCTATAGGTCATGTTGATACGTGGACTGCCTGGGTGAATGGTACCAATGACGCTGTGATCGATGCGATCGACTGGCTTGGAGTGGATGCTTATCCCTATTTCCAAAACACCATGGCTAACTCTATTGACGTAGCCAAGAGTCTGTTCGAGCAGGCACTGGATAATGTGCAAGGAGTTGCTAATGGAAAGGATGTATGGGTGACTGAGACCGGCTGGCCCGTCAGTGGCTCACAGGAGAACCAGGCTGTTGCCAGTGTTCAGAATGCGAAAACATACTGGGATGAAGTAGGATGTTCACTGTTTGGATCATCCACCAACGTATTTTGGTATACACTGGACGATAGCGACCCTACGACTCCAAACCCGAGTTTTGGGATCCTTGACAATAGCAGCAGCAGTCCTCTATTTGATCTTTCTTGCTCGGGAACATCTGCTGACAGCAGTTCGAGCTCCTCGTCCTCTTCATCATCGTCTTCTTCTTCTTCTTCTTCATCTTCTTCTTCGTCGACAGACCCAACGTCATCTGAGGAGTCGTCGACCTCGTCGCAAGAGACTTCGTCCTCAACTGAGGCTGATCCTGCAACGACATCATCTACGAGTTTTAGCACTAGCAGTGCGACGCCTTCTTCGAGTAGTGTGAGTTCTTCGACGTCAACGGTCTCTTCCTCTTCTGCTCCACCTCCTTCGACTAGTACTGGTGTTTCGAGCTCGGTGGATCCTCCCACGTCTTCTTCCTCGAGTTCTTCAAGTGCGATTCTGTCTTCCAGCAGCTTGCTAAGTTCTGTTTCCAGTACTGCTCAGGCGAACAGTACTACTGAGGCAACTTCACGTGTGACTACCAGTGCAGCAGATAAGGTGATTTCGACTTCGTCATCATCATCGCCTTCTACTAGTTCACCGGTGTCGACAACCCAGGCTGCGTCGTCGTCTGCTGCCTCTTCAACCGCATCTGCTCACACAACTTCCACTGGTTTAGCTGTTGCAGCGTATGCAAATAGTGCTGTAGCTCTGGTGGCGGTCTTCGTGGCAGCTTACTTCCTTTGAAGGAAAAAGCAAAAAAATCCAATGCTGTATTTATAGAGTTAATTAATTAATGTAGAATATACTGCTATACTATAGACTTTTTAACCATATCTTTTCTTCCCAACCTCAAAGTGAATCTTTTGTCCGATGAAGTGTTGTGCTCAATGCAGTGTGGCAGTAGTCACTTGGCTGTTTTCTTGGCTTGTTTTTCGTATTTCTTAGAATACATTCCCAGCGCCTTCATAGGAAAATAAAACTTATAGTTTGGATATTCAATAGCACTTTGTTAGCAGAATTAGGCAAAATCCTCCGACTTACCAAGAATGATTGAAGACGCCTTCAACATGGTTCCAGCTGTACGACCCATCAGCATTCTGCCTGTCCATCAAGAACTTTACTGCAGCATCAATGGGTGTCTTCTCGGGATATTCCGCCAGCAACAGCATGATCAGAGCCCAACTTGTCTGGACGGTCTGACTGTCGGTATCACGAACATAAGTAAACAGTTCACACGACCGAAAGCTCTCTGCCCATCCGCCATCAGACTCCTGTCTCTGTATTATGAAGTCGCAGGCTTTACGAACACATTCGCTATTGTCATAAGTATACCCCTGTGTAGACAAAGCCTCAACTGCGAACATGCCTGCATAAGTATAGCAGACACCCCAAGACCCATACCAGCTTCCATCTTCGTTTTGGTACTGAATGATATAGTCAATAGCAATGGAAATTGCCTCTTCAATTTCCTCAGATCGGTATTTAAAATGTTTGTGGAAGTAAGTTAGTCCTAGAACAGATGAGTCTGTACATTCCACATATGGAAACTCAATCATGATGTTACCAAATACTTCAGCGGGATTCAACAACTCCAATACCTCAGGGCCCTTGATCTGCTCATATGATGCGAATGAGCCATAGTGGAAGCTGCCCTTGTTTTGAATAGACATGAGAACATCAATGGCATCATACAGTCGCTGAACAGGAATCTCCTCTTTCAAAAATTCAAGTCCCGGAACATTTTGAACCATGATAATGGCCTTAACTGCTTCTGCAGTGCAATCACTGACTGTGAAACCCTGGATTTTCGTCGAGAAAGGAAACCCCCCGTTCCGATGGTCTCTGAAACTGCCGCTGACGCAGTCTTCAGTGAACTGGGATCGTAGCAAGAATCGGTACCCCTTAACAAGCGTATCCCTAAATTCGGGCATCTCAGCCAGTCCTGCAACAACACAATACTGCAGCGCAAAAGCGACATCCCAGACCTGAACGCCATTCGTTCCGCACATGAACAACCCTTCTGGAGTCATGTAGAGGAAGTCGGGCCAGCGAAACAAAAAGCGCTGGAATGCAGGCGAATCGGCGCCCTTTTCCAGATACACTACAATTGCATTAAGCGCATTGCTCACCGGCGCTATTGCCAGATGGTCTGTATTGGCGAGGTCTTTTAAAATTAGATCCGTGACGCGCTTATTGGCAAGCTTCAGCAGCCACTTAGGACGAAGCCATTTCTCATAAAACGCAAGCACCGAATTGGCCACATTGAGCACCGTTGTATGTGGGTAATACAGATCTACTCCACATACAGTATTTCGATGCTGAGAGAAATCGATCGTGTCGTAGGGCTGAGTGTACAGCTCACGTCGCAGCTCTCGGAGCAATGGCGTCAACGGCATTTGGACCTTATTCGCTGACAAATAGCCGAGTGGCAGATATATTGCGCGGGTGTGAACCCACCATCTGCCTGGATGGATAGGGACAGAATATGGAAGCATCCACAGCTCAGGAGGCGCCGGATTAACTCCAGCCCACTCATAGAGATTGAGGACTGCCAAGTAGCATTTTCCCCAGTGAGGATTACCGACGGCTCCACCCAATGAGTGCAGAACGGTGCGGGCCTTGACAAGAGCAGGATGGTCTGCGGACATACCCAATATCCGCAAGATCACATAATTGATGGTGGTACCAAATGCAGTGGTCTTGTCGTATGAATGCAGTCCCCAACCACCATCCACAGGATGTGCGCGGTTCACGAGGTACCTGCAAATCTCGATTTTCTCTTCCTCTGAAAAGGGCACGTCACAGAAATATTTTGCTACCACATAACCTATCAGCATGAACATAGGGCCTCCGTATTGACATGGGAATATCCCCGACTCTTCATCTTGGAGACTGGACAAAAATGCAAACGAATTGTATGCAGCATCATAGGCTGAATTGACAGGTCTCGTTTGCTTGGACTTGAATTCAGGGAGCTCCAGTTGGTACTGGCTGAATGGCGACTGTGAGGGCATGTGCTCGATCGGTCCTCTAAAATACACCCAGTTTTGCTTGCCAAACTCATCCGTCACTAATCTCCATCTTTTGAGATCCGTTTTGGGCATCCCATACCGGTCTGATGGATACACAGTTTCTTCCACAGTCATGCTGAAGAACTGGCTTGGTGCCTTTCTCAATCTGTTTTCATTTAATGAACTGTATGGTGTATCGGTGCGCGTTATAGCCTCTTCCAAGTACCCTAATATATCATTTTTGATGACCTCACTGTAGTACTAATTTAAGTGCATCCTGTTAGCTACGTTGCAGCGGTGGCAGTTAATTGACCATGGACGACTTGTATAGAATATAAGCATTGGCTACATTACTGGATAGAAAAGAACCAACTATTATTAGGCTTTATTACTCATGCTCCTTTCCAGCACAGATCTGTAAATTAGATGGTCATTGAATGCACAGAAGGTAATGCACACGACCGATGTCAGCTGTTTCAGTCAGGATTATGTTAGGTTCTGCTGACATGTACACAAGCCATTCAGCATGTAGATACTTGGCTTGTTTTTTTTCTTTTTGTTTTTTATTTTTCCGGCGTCCCCCAGCCAATGCGGCAGTGCACTTGGTCATAATGCAATGAATAAGCCGGTTTCGTAATCGAGCAAAGTATATCACGGATTAATAACCGCAGTTCGGAATTACCAGCAACGGTAAATCGCGGCCCGACCATGTCCCCCACCAGGTCGAACCTCATCGCAGCTCATCACAAGACAAGCCGCGCGGCAAATCCGTGCAATAGCCGACAATTAGCGGGGCCCCGCATCGGACGTCTTCCGTCCATAGCAAAAGACCACGACCCAGCGTCGAAACCGCCTACGAAGAAGCGCTCAAAACGACAAAAAGAAATCTGAAAGTTAAAGCATCTTTTGAACAGAAAGGGATTTATATATACTTTGTGCGATTTCTCACTTGGACCGGGTTTACCTTCTGTAGAAGCAAGCCCGGCCGACCGTCGTCCTTCGCACGATACCCCAACCCTAGGATTGCCGTTATCGTGCGAGAATAACCCGGAGCGAAACGTGGGGTGCCCGTTGATTCTCGTGGTCGACGACGTATATAAGAATCAGCAACCGCAAAACAGTCTTTTCTCTTCATACAATCAACCATGGCATCGGCACCAGCGGTCAATGCAAACGCTGATGTGGAGACAGACATCATCACACTGACACGATTTATTTTGCAGACCCAGACAAAGGCAACAAATGCGTCCGGGGACTTTACGTTGTTGCTCAACTCATTACAATTTGCATTCAAGTTCATCGCCCACAATATCCGACGAGCTACCCTAGTCAACCTGATTGGTCTTTCTGGAACCGCCAATTCCACTGGAGACGACCAGAAGAAACTCGATGTGATCGGCGATGACATCTTCATCAACGCAATGAAGGCGTCGGGAAAAGTCAAAGTGCTTGTGTCCGAGGAGCAAGAAGACCTTATCGTGTTCAACGGGGGTGGACGATACGCGGTGGTGTGTGATCCCATAGACGGGTCATCCAACTTGGATGCCGGCGTTTCTGTGGGAACCATTTTCGGCGTGTACCGGCTTCTGGAGGACTCAACTGGCTCTATAAAGGACGTGCTGAGGCCAGGAAAAGAGCTGGTAGCTGCCGGATACACCATGTACGGTGCGTCTGCCAACTTGGTGCTGTCGACTGGAGACGGGGTAAATGGATTCACCCTAGATACCTCGCTCGGCGAGTTCATCCTGACACACCCGGACCTCAAGATCCCGAAGTATCGAGCCATCTACTCCGTGAATGAAGGAAATACCATGTACTGGTCTGAGGCCGCAAAGGCATACTTTGAAAGTGTGAAGAATCCAAAGGAGGGCAAGCCTCACTCGTCTAGGTATATTGGATCCATGGTGGCTGACGTTCATCGAACTATCCTCTATGGTGGTCTGTTCGCGTACCCTGCCGACAAGAAGTCAAAGAAGGGAAAGCTGCGATTGCTGTATGAGGGGTTCCCAATGGCATTTATCATTGAGCAAGCTGGTGGGTTGGCTATCAATGACGAGGGCAAGCGGATTCTGGATCTGGTGCCCCAGGAGATCCACGAGCGGAGTGGAATCTGGCTGGGATCCGAGGGAGAGATTCTCAGGGCCAAGTCATTCCTCGTACCGGACAGCAATTAATTTATGCAAGTTGTAGTTGAAATATTCATGACTGTTGCTTGACTGTAGCGCTTGTATCGCATTAATTCCACTGACTGCCTAGTTAGTTGTATCCGAAGCCAGAGTCAATCACTACTAAGCATCCACGTAAACCTCCACAATTATGCCACTAGACAATATATGTCATGTTCAGGATAAACAATCCATTTACAGGGACGGGATACGAATTGGTATGAAATATTTACATCGTACGTTTGATGTAGTCATTGGAACTGTGTCCAAGCCCAACTGCGCAGCAGTTGCCAAAGCGCGAGGAGTCGCGAAATGCTGTTTAGAGTCGCGTTTCTACTTGGGACTCCGCGCAATTGGGCTCGGACTCTAACGAGTTCAACCGATGTGCAATGCCAACATTTGATACCAACTCTATGATGATTATTGAGGGATCAGTATTTATATGTCGTATAGAATTATCAAAGTAAAACTGCCACTAATAATATCGCTACAATTAGTAGTAATAATCATAGTGTAACTAGGGGTAAATGAATATACTACAATTAGTGCTATCGTTCGGTGCATTGTATTGATGTAGGCAAGTTCCGGATTGAGATGTATTATCTTTGAATTGGCATTGCAGAGTCAGGCTCTACGGGAAAATAACTTGCAACAGGCAAATTGTCTATTTTAGTTTAGTAAGACGAATTACGTCTCGTATATCTGATTTCAGGCTCAAACAGTTGAATTGCATTTTTGCCGTGTCTTCGTATAAGTCGTTGGTTGCTGAGCCGTCTATCGCTATCGTGCCGTCTGTAATTGTTTCTCCGGGTTATCTTATCTTGCCCTCCTAACCTTTATGAAATGACTGTCAGCGAGACCACTGGGCTGATATCTGGCCGACAGCTCAAGGATACTTCGAAGGCGGTATCCTTTGTTTTGAGCATCTTCTGCTGGTGAGTTTTTGCCAACCACTGAGCGCCTGCTAACCCCAGTCTGTGTGCAGCGTCCATCACTATCTTCTCCATCTATACGCCAGATTTTCAGAATGTGTTGGAATACTCGCAACTCCAGATCAATGCCATCTCCATTGCCACTGAGGTTGGCATGTATTTTCCTGTGCCGCTGCTGGGGTACGCTGGCGATAAGCTGGGCCAGTCTCGTCTGGCTCTGATGTCGGTGTTGCTGTTCTCTGTCGGCTATTTTGGGGCTGCTCGTATCGTGCAGTCGCGAGGATCTCACCATAGCCTGGCTGCCTGTTTCGCGCTTATCGGGACTGCCACGTCGGCTCTGTACATGTCGAGTTTGGTGACGTGCGCTCGTCTGTATCCGAAATCCGCTGGTCTTGCCATCTCGGCGCCGGTCGCTGCGTTTGGCATCTCTGCTCTTTGGCAGGCCCAGCTGATCCCGTCGCTGTTCCCGGCCTCGGACGACGACTTGCAAGTAGGCGGAAACATCGACGTGCAGAATGTCTTTGTGTTCTTTGGCTTTCTGTATATGGTGACTGGCGCAGTGGGGTTTGTAGCTGCCAAGCTCAGCAAGTCCGACGGCTCACATATGGTCAAGACTGCCGAAGACGAGCAGCCGGAGTCGGAAAGCGAACTGTCGCAGTACGAGAGACTCAAGCTGTTTTTGTCCAGTTACGAGATGTGGCTGCTGCTCGTGTCGTTTGTGCTTACAGTGGGTCCGATGGAGATGTATCTCAACACCATGGGCGCAGTGATTGGAACTATCGGAGACAATGGCCCGCTGACTGCCAACCACGTATCTATATTTTCTACCTTCTCGACACTTGCAAGACTGTCGGTGGGGGTGGTTTCGGATTTGGTCAGAAGTAGAGTGTCGACTGCCATGATTTTGTGTTCAGTGGTGTTCATTACTGGTGTTGCTCACTCACTGTTGGCTTTTGGACTCTTCACGGCGAACGACGGTGCTCTTTTTGCCATTTCGAGTGCCGTGAATGGTTTTTCATATGGTGCACTGTTCACTCTGTACCCGACTGTAGTGATGTGTATCTGGGGAGCCAAGAGTTTTGGGACCAATTGGGGTCTTTTCATTGCTGGGCCGGCTGTCGGCTCGGTCATCTACGGCTACCTCTTTGGCTGGGTGTTCCAGAGGAACAGCGAGGGAGTTAGCTGTTTTGGCGATGAATGTTTTGAGCTGACTTTTCTGACCACTGCCATCAGCATGGTTGTTGCATCTCTATTTATTTTTGCCCTGTGGCATTCTACGTGGAAGAAAAACACACAAATAGCATTATAATTAATAACCGCATGACTTCTTTGCAGTCGTGATGACAATTAGACAAAACAGCTTATATATCTATATATACATAAATATTTCTTGTGATGAAACTTCGACAATGAAGAGCCTATCCACAATATATACACTTCATGTCTTGACTACTCCATCGTACTGTGGCGACTGCTGCACAGTCGGTCGCATCGCTTTTTGTACTCTCACCAATAAATACAATCTAGTTAATCAATTCTCCACCACATGTCTTGAGATTCCGTCTAGCTGCGCGCATCTGTAGCTCACAGTTTACTCATTTCCGACATCCCGATCGTCTCGTCTTCTTTTTTTGCCTTTGTCCCGCGCCTTCTGGTGGATCTGGCTCATTCTGATTTTGGCCTGTCGCTGCGCTTCGTCTATAGTGCCCATCAACAACATGATTGCCTCCTTGTCGATGTCGTAAGCTGGTAGTTTCTTGTCTCCGTGAACTTCCTTCTCAATCGTCATATACCGCATCACGTCGTATTGCGCTGTGAACGTGATAGCTTTGCCAGATCGGCCAGCTCGTGCTGTTCGCCCCACCCGATGGACATACTCAGCAGCATTATCTGGCACCGAGTAGTTGATAACCACGTCCACCTGGGGGATATCCAGACCCCTGGCAGCAACGTTAGTGGCAACAAGGATGTTTCTTGAGCCAGCACGGAATTTATTTAGCGCTCCGAGTCGCGAACTCTGCGACATGTTTCCATTGATAGGAATAGCAGAGAAATTAAGACTTTCCAAAACCATAGGGATTCGAGTGCCCTCATCCTTGGTATTGACAAAAATAATGACAGATTTTCCTGCAAATTCGTTGAGCAGATATACCAAAGTGGCATCCTTATGCTTGAGAGGTAGAAATACATAATACTCCAACAGCGTATCCACAGTAGTGATCCGATTGGAGACTGACACCCGCACGGGGTTTGATAGCGATGCGCGTTGCAACTGCTCGACTTCTTTAGAGGGGGTCGCAGAAAACAAAAATGTGCGTCTCTCTTTTGGAATGGCGCCTAGAATCTTGGAAATGGGCTCCTTGAAATCCATATCCAGCAGTCGATCTGCCTCATCGAGCACCAAGAACTTGAGGTTACGCAGATTAAACCCTTTAGTTTTCTCCAAATGATCCAATAGACGTCCAGGAGTTGCGACAATAATGTGAGGTTTCCGACTCAGTGCCAGACTCTGCTGCATGATACCTTCTCCTCCTATGATCACAGCACATCGCACGCCCATTGCGGATCCCAGTGCCTGAAACTGCTCGGAAATCTGATGAGCCAATTCACGTGTAGGAGCCAATACACAGCAAAAAAGGGGTGCCGGATTTTCGTAGAGGGCCTGCAGTACGGGGATTGCAAATGCTGCAGTTTTCCCACTGCCAGTAGCTGCGAATCCTAAGACGTCTCTGCCTTCCAGAGCATATGGAATAGCCTGCACCTGGATAGGAGTCGGAGTTTTATACTTCATGGCTTCACATGCCTCCAATAGAATGTCAATGACTCCGAGGTCTTTAAAGGTCTTGGGAGGCTCAGACTTGGGTTGAGAAGTCGGTTCCCCATCGCTCCGTTCTCTTTTTACGTTTTCAACTTCAGCGTCTGATCCGCCATCACTGGAATACTCTGACTCATCAGCAGCAGATTGCACTTTTGAGACCGCTACAGTAGATTCGGTATTGTCAAGGCGACTTTTCTTGAAGCTCGTCTTAACTTTCGTATTTCCCATAGGCAATAAATATCTAATGAAGTAGATTGAAAAAAGTCGCCGCAGTTCACTCGAGTAAACTTTTGGTGTAGAAATTATATATATTTTACATGCGTCTGCACGATGAGGCTTAAAAATATTTCGCTGAAGTGACAAAAAAAAACTAACATTGTTAGAATATATCAATCATGGCGAGAAGAAGAGTAAGTGTCTGCCGTTATTATGAGAGAACATGATAGTTAAAAAGCCTTGTTTTCTGGCTGGGTGTTTATGAAGGTGGTTGTTAACGCAGCATAAAAAGAGAACTCATGTGTCGCTGGCAGAGGATGACCGGGCTAAGATCCCACGGTCGATGGTGATCAAAATTGGCGACAATAAGCGCGAAGTGACCCATAGTTTGACACAGCTCGTTAGGGATTTCAGACTGGTGATGCAACCTCACACTGCTACAAAGCTGAGAGAAAGGAAATCGAATCGGTTGAAGGACTTCGTAGTGATGGCTGGTCCGCTGGGGGTGTCTCATTTGATGATATTTTCCCAATCTTTGAATGGAAATACTTCGTTGAGAATGGCACGCACGCCCCGTGGACCAACCCTGCACTTTCGGGTAAAGTCTTACAGTCTGTGCAAAGACATACGAAAGTTTGTGAGGGCGCCCAAATCAAGTGCTGCTGGTGGTGCGTTGCACTTGAACCCCCCGTTGTTGGTCATGAACGGATTCTCGGCGGCAAAAGCGTCTGACAAGGACTCGCTCATTACAACAATGTTGCAGAATATGTTCCCGCCTATTTCAGTTCAAACAGCCAAGGTGGGATCTATCAAGCGAGTCATGATGATCAATAAGGATCCGGAAACGGACCTTATAGACATCAGGCACTATGCCATTGAGACTAAGCTCACTGAGGTTTCCAAAGCAGTCAAGAGATTAAAAACAGTCAAGACACATCTACAGAAGAGGCTTCCCAACCTTTCGAGGGCGTCCGATGTGGCTGATTTCCTGCTCGATCCGTATGCGGGGGGTGGATTCACAAGTGAATCAGAGGTCGAAGAAGATGCAATGGTCCAAGTCGCCAGTGGAGAGTCGCGTACTGTGAAAACCGAAGCTGAGGGAGGCGAAACTACGGTGGAGACGCCAGTCACCCAAAAGAGAGCGGTAAAGCTTGTGGAGATTGGACCTCGTCTGACGCTCGAGCTGCGCAAGATCGAGGATGGATTATGTGAGGGCAAAACGCTGTTCCATGCGTACATTGAAAAGTCCGACAAGGAAATCAGCCAATTGGAGAAGAAGCACAACGAGAGGCTGGTAGTCAAAGAACAGCGAAGAAAACAACAGGAAGAAAACGTGCGACGCAAGCAAGAACTCAAGGCGTCCAAGGGGTCGCGAACCAAGCGAGCTTTGGAGCGTGCAAGTGCAAAATCAAATGTCGACAGTAGTGGTGGACAAGACCAACAAGATGACGATGAAAACATAAATATGGACTCGGACGGTGAAATTGCAGATCCAGCTGAAATGGACGATTATGATTTGGAGCTGGCTGCGGAGGAGGAGTCTGACGAATAAAGTGAATGTCACGTTTGGAGTCATTGAATTGCTTCTTCAAAAAATAGGGAACAAGAGTGTGTCAGCATTTGGCTATTTAGTGAGGGCAGTAACAAAAGATAAGAAAACTTTATCTGCCATAGCCACTGTAGTGCCATTTTGAAAATTGGACTTAATTGTGACCACCAGAGTGTACTGGATATATAACGCGGCCTCGCTTACAAGCATCAGTGTCAGTGCGATATTTTAATAAATCTTTAAATTTCTATACACTACAAGCCGACTTATTGAGTTCTAGCAGTTATTACTGTACAATACCAGGAACAGCATTGCAGAAAAGGTTTTTGGCGACTGGGTTGCGTGGTGAACTGGAGTCGAATCCGTAAAATCACACTATTTACTTGATCTGTATTAATACAGAATTCAGGCGATATCGAAGTAGAGCATTAACTGAAAGTTCTTAGTTCAACAGCTCAACAGTTGCCACAGCGTTACGGAGTCGCGAAAACTAAACCTTTGTCGTTTTTATTGATCATTTTATTGATCACCATACTGGAACTAAATAGCATGTATGCCATCGCTCCTGCAGCTCCTGCGTAGTCGATTGCAGCTGCTGCACATACCGCATATTAGGGTACCTCCACAGCACGTCTGGGTCAGGTGACTTCAGTAGATAAAGGTCGCCGCCATTATCAGTGAACTTGTCTTTATAATCCACAGCGAATGGCCAGCTCATCAACCCGAACGGTACCAGCCGGCGTACCGTCGTGGCAGGCAGACGAACAGGTGGCCGAGTGTTTTCTATGTCACAGCAAGTTCTCGCTGTTCTACCGTCGTCACCATTGCCGCAAGTGTGGAAGGGTGGTTTGCGGGAACTGCTCGTCGTCTCGCTCTACATACATGCCTGCGACGTACGTGGTGTCTCCACCCAGCCAAATCTACTTAGAGAGTCCCCATGTTCCGCACCGTACCTGCGATGAGTGCATGGAGGAGCTGGAGATGATTCGGGCGGCGTTGCGGGCGAGACCAGGTGGCCGACCCCGGAGACGGCGGTCGACGTTCCCTACTGGAGCCGGAGAGTCTCCAGAAACCGGACCCACGGTGTCGTCTGCTCTACGAGGACCTGTATTGAACCGTCGGAGTGGCCAGAGCAGTTCTGCGAGTCCGCCAAAGATTGTGGACGACACGCTTATCCAGACCATATCGCTAGACTACCACGAGGACGACGAGAATAGATGCCCTATCTGTGGGCTAGACGTCAGTACTATGGACGAAGAAGGTCGTGAGAGCCATATCAGTGACTGCATTCAAAAGGCAGAGTTTTCGGGCGACCAGGGCCGTCGAAGCAACCGCATGCTCATCTACCAGCTGCCAGACAAGGTGGATGGCAGCATGAACGAGTGCGTCATCTGCTTCGAAGAGTTTCAGCCAGGATGTACTGTGGGCAGGCTCGAGTGCCTGTGCATTTACCATGAAAAGTGCATATTAGATTGGTTCCAGCGGAAAGGTGCAGGGTCATGTCCCGTGCATGCTGTGCATTCATGATTTTTTGTGTTTTTTTTGTTTAAGTTATTATTAATGAGGAATGATAGGTTTGAAATATATGCAAGTTTGTGAGGTAGCATCATTGGCAATCAAGATGACAAAAAAAACAGTCCAAATATAGCGTAGAAAACAGACTTCTAGTCCAACCACACCTAGAACGCACGAGCAGAGCTCGCGATACGAAGCTTTGGTATACCATAATTCGTATGACCATGTCTGCCAGTGTCCACGCCCAACTGCGCAGCAGTTGCCACAGCGCGACGGAGTCGCAAGAAATGAAAGAAAAATGCTTCTTAGTTCATTATAATTCAGGGGAAGCCTCGATTGCCATGGTAGTTCAAGCTCAGATTCAATTGCACATCATAATACACATAGCAACTTCGTCGCCCTGTAATATCTGCGTAGCAGTTGTTTCCACTATTGGTCTAGTGCTGCAAGCAGTATTGGCAAGCAGAGGAGACTACCAGAATCGCCAGGGTACCCACACATCCACAACCGTCTGACGATCGTCAACTACAAAGTACAGCCTGTGGCATGCCGACGCCATGCCAGCATGCTGTGGGTACAGCTGGACGCGGTCTCCAATCGACCACGGAGCCACCGTTGATGTGGGTGCGGTGTCGTCGCCTATGTAAGAAAGGACGCCATGCTGTTCAGATATGCTCGTCATGATCCACTCATCATTTCCCTTGACATGTGCAAATCCCGGAACAGGTCCCTGCTCAGCAGACAGCGCCAGCATGCCGGCAGATACGACATACTCGTTTCTGGTGGGATAATAAGAGCATATCTCGGCGAGGACGTTGACTGCAATGTCACGCTTCGACACCAGTGAGGTGGCCACCTGCTGGAGATCGAGGGCCACGTAGTTCCCAGCATGCAGTTCCAGCACGTCGTTGTAGTGTAGGCGCACTTGGCTCATGATAGCCGGAGTGAATGCATTGGCTATCGGGGTCGCGCCAATGGACAGTACAAAGCCCCTGTGGGAAGCAGGCAGCGGGGCAAGAATGGCTCTGGCAATGCGCGCGCCTGCAGTCATACAGGCAATTTCGTGCCTCAAATATTGCTGAGCGGATACCAGGTCGGTGGCCCTGTTTGACGCTGACGAGTGGCAGTAGAAGCCTGTAACGGCGAACCGGGTGGCGTACCTGGGATAGAGGGCGATGTGGTTGAGAATGTCCTGGAATTCGGGTCCTGGTGCGATGGGATCGCCGGTGCAGGACGCAGGGGTCTTGACATCGATGCATATGAATACCGACCACTTGTGGCCCAGCTCGGCGCTAGCACTGTCGACGCCCACAAGCAGGTCGAGTTGGGCAGGATGGTCTATGACGACATGCAGAGTGGCGCCGAGATTGGCACACAGGTTGCGCAGGTAGGTGAGTTCTTTGACTTGGCTCTTGCCAAGGGGCGTGCAGTAGAGCACGTCCTGGACGACGCGCTCCTCGACTAACAGCTCGAGATGGCGGATCTCCTCCAGCGTCGACGCCAGCACTGCTGAATAGGCAGCGGGATCGTTTTGGCGGTGGCGGGTGTGGTCCTGGTTGTCGATTGGGCCCTGCCGGCCCTGGTGGTATGGGGTGAGCTGCTCGCGCACTACGGGAAGCGCCTTGAGCACACTGACATGAGGCCGGAACCGGAGCCCCAGCTCGTTGATCTTGGCCAGCATGTTCTGGCAGTTGGCGCGGATTTTATCAAGCTCAATCACAAACGCTGGCACCGGCACGTCGGCCAGCGAGCTGCCAATGTATTCTCGGGCCCTGTTGGCGTCTTGGAGGAAACTCATGGCCGTGCAGTTACCGTCCAATCAGCATCCAGCTATCATCACAGCGCGACGTTGGAAACGACTGTAGCACGCCAATATATATGTACGAATTGCATCCATACTTAGCAACACTGTGATCGGGTGTCGATCGCAGCATCGATGCGATGCGCATGCCCCAAACGACGCCAGCCCAGCTTAGCGAAGGCGTTGGCACTGCATTAGCCAGTTGCGTCTCGTTGGAGTGAGCGATCGCGGACGCAAATAATAGTGCTCGACAATATCCAATGTCTTCGACGATATATTATGCATATACCAAGACCGTTCAAGGTGCCTCGTCATACTAACGATGCATTACGCTTGACTTCTTTCAGTCTTGACATTATTCGCTCACTCGCACGGTTCACGCTTGATGTTCGCTCGACGTGTTTTCCGCTTGGTACACAGCGATGCCGGCACAATTGGCTCCAATGCAGTCAATTGTTGCACTCACTCTCAGCCGAGATCGGGACCTACATGCTGTTGTTAGGTTGGCTGACAAGTGTCTCAGGAGGTCAACGGAAGATCGCTGCACTCTGTGTGATACGCAATACGGAGCACCCAATCCAGACCAAATGTGCGCATCCCCCCGCATTGCTCCGATCAAATTGTGGAGTGATACTCCGCATTGAGTGTGTAGTCGTTAGATTACTGGAACGTCGATGCACTTGTTCTACACATCTGAGTCCTCGATCTGGAGCTGGTAGACCTCTGCAGTGGTCCTATGCGCCATGCAATATGCACAATGCACTATCGCGCACGACGCTCAATGCATACTGCACAACGCATCGATTTGTGATCATCAAGGCAGCGCTGAGCATACTGAACATGGCAAAAAACAGTAAACAAGGCTGGTTCGTCCGAGCACTGCGCGTCGAGGCTGTGTACGGCGTGGCTTTGAAAATGAATACTACAGACCGAAACCGAATGTCTTGCGAGCCTGTTGCCTCGCAATTGCAGTGGAAATCTCTGTTAATACGTAGATTATGTAAGTCCGGGCAAAAACCGAGCCAAACCACCTCTGCCAGTATCTCCGCCAAAGTGCTCACCAGGTAAAATACCCACTGTACTCGCTCTACCCCATAGTCGCCCTACCCCACTGTATTTATCTTGCGACTCCGTCGCGCTGTAGCAACTGCTGCGCAGTTGGGCGTCGACACTGGCAGACGTGCTGAATTCACACCTACATTACTAATTGAGCAGTAGTCACAGCGCGACGGAATCCCAAGGCAGAGCCACGATCTTAGCCAAAGTTGACAATGAGCATAGCTGATGATAGTCTTCTGGTTGTCTCGCATGCTGCGACCGCCGCACTCTCACTGTTGACATGGAGAATCCATACGAGCAAGTGCAAAACGCGCTGCTGGCGCGAATAATCAACAACGTGGTAAGTCGAGCAGCGGCAGCAAGAATATGCTGACAGTCAGGAAAAGCTCAACAATGGCGTGGTAACCGTAAACGAGGCGCTGACAGAGGTGAACCGCGACAACGTGCAGGTGGAGCTGCTGGCGCAGATGTGGGAGAGCTACCAGCGCAACGTGCTGTTTCACCTCGAGTCGACTAACCAGCTCCAGAAGCCTCTGTGAGCGTGCAATTGCACCGGTGAAGGAGAATATGTGTAGCGACAGTGGCAGTTGTGCATGGATCGCGGCTGCAGTCAGATCTAATCAGATCAGATTTAACAGTCGTCTTGATTTGGTGGACTATGGTTATATGTTGGCAGTGTATATAGTAACAAACAATGGCTCTTGCGACTCCGTCACGCTGTGGCTACTGATGCGCAGTTGAGGCAAGGATTCTTCGGATAATAGAATGCATTTCTGTAGGACGTGCACACCGTCAGGCCGTTGCAGCGACATTCATCCAACAACGGCTGGTATATCCGACTTGTACCACCCGAAAGATCCTCGCCTCAACTGCGCAGCAGTTGCCACAGCGCGACGGAGTCGCAAGAGCGTTGTCAATTATGTATAACGATATGGATTTTTTCATGCGATATACGGCACACGCAGGTATCTGTCTACACGAACAGAGTCGTAACAAATAAGCCAGCAAACAAATTGGAACGAGTATGATACGTGTTGCCCGTGAAAATAACTAAAATCACTAAAAAGACTAAAAAAAACTCAAAAGGCTGTAGAAAAGGCATTTGTTGGAGATAATTTCACAAAGATAACTCCATAAGGTCGATCGCAGTCGTCACTTATCAGCCAGCAGCGTCGAGCCGCGCGACCCCACATATTCGAGAGGTGCGCCATCGGTGGTTTCCTCGTAACAATACGTTTATGAGTGACGAGTCGCTTGTTAGGGAGCTAGAAAGCCACAGCATCGCGACCAATGACGAACAGCACAAGTCCGACAGCACGCAGCCATCGGTGACGTTCACGGGGCTCGCACGACCCCAGCGGATCTCGCTGGTGCTCAACGACGGCGACGACTCGGTGGTGGTGGACAAGCCGTCTGAGCGAGCCCACAGCGGGTTTTCGCCCGAGAGTCTGTTCCATCCCCCCGACAGCAGCCATCCGTATGCCAACACGGCTGTAGAGGGCGATGGTGATGACGATGATAATGATGACAATGACGATGACGACGACGAGGGTCGGTCGAGAAGGGGTCGGGATCGCAGCTGGCCTAGGCGGCCCACCGAGCAGGTGTCGAGCTATTTTGAGGGCATTGACTTGTCGAGCATCGATCGACGGCTATCGCAGCCACCAACGGGGTCGCGACGGGCTCGGTCGCCGAGTCCCAGTGTGCGGTTGGCGGTGGATACCGATGGCTATGACTCGAGCAGCATGGACGACACGAGCCATATCGACAGCTCTGAGACCGACGACGACGACGACGACGATGACGATGACGATGACGATGACGATGACGATGACGATGACGATGATGATGACGATGACGATGATGATCATGATGATGATGATGACGAGGACGAGGATGATGACGAGGACGAGGAACAAGTTGAGCGTGAGATTGTCAGGAAAGTAAAGAGTTATAGAAAGGTACACAGTAACGACATCGCGATAGCCAGCGACAGTGAGAGCGACCACCGTCATAACAGCGACAACGGCAGTGACGACAATAGCGACGAAGGCAATGCCAGAGATATGAGGGTCAGAAAAGACAAAGATAATGTCAGCAGCAATGACCATGACAACGTCAATGTCAGCCACAACGTCAGCCTCGACAGCCACGACAGCCACGAGAATGCCAGCGACGGCAACGACAGCAGTGGCTCAAGCGGGCACACGGCGAGGCAGCAGAGGCTGGCCAGGTCGCCGCCTCCACCACGCCCCAAGCATCTCGAGGGCAGCGCTCTGACAGGGCCTGTTATTGTCAAGTCGAACCGCCAGCGTGCACGCGACGGCAGAGGCAGGCCCACGAATACCATGCAGCTGCTCGAGGCCATTGAGGCCGAGTACGAGCCCGAGGCAGCGCTCGAACGAGCACGAGCCAAGCAGAAGAAGTCGCAGTCGAGCCAATTGCAGCAGCAGCAGCAGCAGCAGCAGCAGCAGAAGCAGAAGCAGAAGTCGCAGCGCCGCGAGCGGGCGCTGTCGCCGGCCCAGATCGAGTATGCCGCGTACAAGAAGCGCATCATCCACCCGAACACGGCGTTCGACGTGGCGGGTGGGGACGGTGGAGGAGGAGGAGCACTAGAAGGGGGCGGTGGAGGCTCGGTGGTGGACGTGCCGTACACGTCGGACCACGAGGAGGCCCAGGACGCGCAGCGGGCTGCCCAGCTCCACGTCGAGATCTCGCAGATCCACTCCAACCCGGACACGAGACGGATGTTCCGCACCATCGTGCGCGGCAGCCTGCCTCCGCTCGACGAAGCGTCGCCCGCCACCGACGCGCTCAAGTCGTTCATCGTGGCCACCGACCTGTCGCCCGAGGCCACCCACGCGCTCGAGTGGACCATCGGCACGGTGCTGCGGGACGCCAACCTGCTGGTGGTGGTGTGCGCGTTCGAGGACGAGGGCACGCCCGACGCCGGAGCCGATGAGCTGGTCCGGCTGCGGGCCATGGACAAAATCACCGCCACGACGGTGCGCCTGCTCAAGAAAACACGTCTCCAGGTGCACGTCGCGCTCGAGGTGGTTCACTGCCGCAACGCACGCCACGCGCTCACCGACATCATCGACCACGTCTCGCCGACGCTCGTCATCCTGGGCTCGCGGGGCCGCTCGGCGCTCAAGGGCGTGCTACTGGGCTCCTTCTCCAACTACATCGTCGAGAAGAGCAGCGTGCCGGTCATGGTGGCCCGGCGCAAGCTGCACAAGGCCAAGAACCGCGGCCTCAACGTGCGTCTCGCCAACAACTTGCGCCACGGAACGCTCTCCACTGCCAAAATCGACTAGGTCGTCGTAGCGTCAGTCGGCACGAAAACGGCGACGCAGCCTTGCCTTTCTGTAGCAACTGGTGCTCAGTTGGATGGGCGGTCGTATAGCTCGTACTGGCAGGGCATGAATTGGCACGGTGCCATGTTGGTGCCATGTTGGCATCTTTGGCTGTTTTTGTGCCAGCTGGGAGTGTGCAATTGCGAAATACATTGTGCTTTGGTCGAGCTGAATGGCTGGACGGTTGTTTATTCACAGGTGGCCCGAAGGATCCACGCCTCAACTGCGTAGCAGTTGCTCCAGCGCGACGGAGTCGCAAGACCTAAAACCCTTCGAGCACCTCTCCTCTCCTGCGACTCCGTCGGTCGCGCTGTGGCTGCTGTGTAATGGGACGTGACTGTAGAGCACCGCGGCGTCCCAAAAGCTATGCAATCAGCGGGCCAAGCACCGACAGGGCATTCTATAAAGTATTGGTACTTAGTTTATTTATTCTACTCCGACTCGTTCTAAACTGATGCGAAGGTGTGATGATACCAATTAATGAGCGTCGAGCCCAAGCAATACTCAAACAAGCGTCAGGCAGACTCAAACAGGCCCAAACAGACCCGAAGACGTCTGCTAGCCCCTATCACGACCGCTCAAGGCCGAGACACACCCCCGACGGAGACTCGACAGAGACTCGACCAACAGTATATTATATACATATACATGCTCTCCAACTCGGAGCTAGACAGCTGACTGCACCCGAGCTTGTTTTACAAACGTCTACTGCTAGTACCGGCAGCCGCCTCCTGTTGCGAAGTCAACCGACAGAGGGTCGATGCTTGCGAGGCTTGTTTGCTGACGTGGTGCCCCGGAGCTGCCTCGTGATGTCGGACAAGATGGCTGCCGTTTTGGCGCTCGCAGGACCGCCCACCTTTTGCGTCGTCCACCCCCCTGAAGACGGCTTGTAGATGACCACACCATCACGAACATCGTCTCCGTCTGCTACTGTAGCGTCGGCCACTGCTGCGTCGAACTCTCGCTGCAGATAGGCGCATACCTCAGGTCCATTGTAGCCATTTAGCGGTTCGTGCTTCATCTGCGGCAGGTGAATAGGCAGGTTTGCACGTCTCGAGAGCCGCTGTCAGCTCGTTCTGCACTGGCGAGCGTGGCTGCTGCAGCTGCTCGTTGGCGCTAGGGTAGACACGAGAAGCATGAAACGAGCAGTTAGAGAGGACTGACTGGTCTCAGATGAGAAGCTACTAGCAGGAGAAGGAATGGCCATCCGATAGAATAGTGACAATCCAATATATTATGTGATAGAGGCTGCTCAATTGCTTATTTTCTATTACTCTGGTTCTTATCTATAACAAGCCTCGCGCAATCCTAGTCCGCAAAAAGCCTGTCGCAATTGAATGGCACAGAGTTGACGGAGAACCTGGTAAGAGGGAGCGGGCGTAGAACTGGTCTTGCGACTCCGTCGCGCTGTTGCAACTGCTGCGCAGTTGGGGCGAGGATCCGTGGTATAGGTGAATTGAGATGTTCGCCAGAGTCCGCGCCCCAACTGCCAGCCCAGCAGCTTCAACTGCGTGACAGTCACGAGGGCACCTGTGCAGACAAATATTGAACATGTTCAGAGGCCCTTTTCGGTCCCTTTTCTGGCTATATGAGAACACCATTGGGCGAATAACCTGCCCAATCTGCCCAATCTGCCCAATCTGCCCAACCAGCCAATGCTAATCGTATCACCACATTTGAGGGAGAATGACATATGTAGAGCAGCACCCTGAAAAACACTCCACTTTTTCGTCATTTCGGGTCGCCATTGTAGGGCTACGTGTTGTGACTGGAGGTCGCCATGAATGGCTACTGCTGTTGGGTATGGATGCAGGCGCGTCGAGACGTCAGATGTGTGTGCATGCATGCATCTGATAATGCGGTGGGTGATGGAGGACCAGTCCGTTTTATATTAACTAAGTCATCACATCTACATTTGTAGTCAATTGACCTAACATGGTCACAGGAAGAGTTATATATTATAGTATCAGCCAATTGACCATAAATAACTCAGAAAAAGGATGTTGTTACCAATCGCAATTGATGTTAAGCTTTGCTGGCTCGTAGTACCTGTCCGGCCCAGCACCACCGCAAAACATCGTTCTAGTGTCGTCGCCTCAACTGCGCAGCAGTTGCCACAGCGCGACGGAGTCGCGAAATATCCATTGCAAACCTGGGAATACCGAAATTATTATCCTGCGACTCCGTCGCGCTGTGGCAACTGCTGCGCAGTTGAGGCGAGCAATTGCAGTGGGTTATTCCGTCTGGGCGATGCGTTCTGTGTTACCCCTGCAGGTACGACAGAACGCATCTCGAGCATTGCTCGTCCTTGAAAACGTTAATTCCCAGTGCTTTATTGTTTCATAATTAACAAGTTTACTTTCGATCTCGTTTTCATTTTAACTTTTTCATTTCGACCATTTCATTTTACCCATTTCATCTGGCTATTTCGACTTTGGCCATTTCACCATTGCATGCTCCGGTGTGTCGTCCTCGTCTCAGCTGCGCACCAGATGCCACAGCGCGACGGAGTCGCAGGACAGGCGCTGGGCTATTTCTTAGTCCAGTTCATTCGTTGCGTCTAAATTGCGAGCATTTGTCTACTATCTACTGTTGAATCAACAACCGATTGTACTAATTACAGTATAAATGCTCACATAATAATTTCGGGCTTCTCGATGTTACCCGCAATGGTCTTGTGGGGAAGAATACGCCCACCGTTGACGTAGATCTCGTCCTTGATCTCCACGTCGTCACCCAGCACGCTGACGTTCTCGACACGGGCCCACTTGCCCACCCGCGAGTTCCAGCCGATGATGGAGTTCTTGACGTAGGCGTGGGGCTTGATGGTGGAGTTGGACATCACCACGCTGCGCGACAGCCGGGCGCCAGCGCCCACCGTCACGTTAGGCCCAATCACCACGTTAGGCCCAATCTTGGCGTCGGGCGACACCTCGGCCGAGGGATCCACCAGCACGTTGCCGCCATACACGTAAGGCTTGTCGGCGGCCGCCAGCAGCTCCGGCTTCTTCTTGGCCAGCGACGTCAGGTACAGGCAGGTACCTGACAAAAAGTCCTTGGGCTGGCCCACGTCCATCCAGTAGCCCTCGAGATCAAACGAGTGGAGGGTGCCACGGTCTGCGAGCTGGGGGAACGTCTCCTTCTCGATCGAGGTGGGCCGCAGCTCGATGAGGTCGATGACCGACGGGCTGAGAATGTAGATGCCCGCATTAATGCGGTTGCCCACAAACTCCACGGGCTTCTCCACAAACCGGTCGATCTGCGACGACCCCGCCTTGTGCACAATCACTCCGTACTTGGACGGCTCCTCCACCTTGGTGGCCACAATGGTGGCCTCACCGCCGTGCGCCTTGTGGAACTTGGCGAGCTCCGCAAACGGATAGTCGCAGATGATGTCCGAGTTGAGCACGAAGAACGGCGTGTCGTCCTTGGCCAGCACGTTCTCGGCCAGCTTGAGAGGCCCTGCGGTGCCCAGGGGCTCGTTCTCCACCGAGAACGTGATGGTGACGCCGTACTTCTCCTCGTACTGCTTGAGGGTGGCCACCATCACCTCGGGACGGTAGTTGACGGCCAGCACGATGTCAGTCACGCCCGCAGCCGCCAGCGACTCCACCTGGTGGAGGATCATGGGCTTGTTGCCAAACTCCACCAGCGGCTTCGGGGTGGTCAGAGTGAGGGGACGCAGACGCGTGCCATAGCCGCCCACCAGAATCAATCCTTTCATTTCTGCTCTATTGTGTTAATGTACAAGAGTATATATAGTCAGAGTCCAAAATCCACCAGCGGGGTGATTCGCGGTTTTATAAAGGGGAAATGCCACGATAGTGCAGAATAGGGTACTGTGCAGAAAAAAAGGGCGTCCGCACCATCATGCACACCTGTATATATATACATATATGTTTCTCCATATATGGCCATGCACGGCTTGGAGCGCGCCAATCTGGACGGCGTATCACTACGCCAATCGCCGGTGGAGGTGGTGGAGGTGGTGGTGCCGCTGGGCTGCGTCGCTGGTGGCTGAAATGCCATCGACGTTCGCGCTTGATTTACTTTTTGCTCTACAGAGCCAACTACCAAACCACCACTTGGCTGTCTGTACGTTCTGCTTGCTTTTTCCGGGCCACTTCCTAATTAGGCAGATGGCACGCTATTTTTGGCCCCCGGCGGCTCAACCACCATAGGTCGTCATTACCAGTTGTGGATTAACTTCTAGTGGGCTAATTGGCGGTCGCAATTGGCCGCTAACGCCTAGACTAGCCCGCTGCGGGGATGGAAGCTGTTGTTCCCTAGCTCGAGCGTGCTCGTGCGTGGATAGTGCGCTGACAGGTGCTGTGGGCGTGCGTGCGCGCTGCTCTTTCGAGTCTTTCAGTCACCCCCTGAGTCTGGCGCGTACGTGCATTCCAACGAAGTGCGCTAACCTCAACGTGCGACCCGCACATAGCTGGCCTCATATTTGGGCACTCTCTCCTGCATAGCTGACAACCTTGCCCTATCCCTGCTGCAACGGTTAAATGCCCGGAGAAACTCACATTGATCCGGCACCCCCAGCCCTCATCCGCCCTGATTTGTTCCATGCAGCCATCTGACAGACATCATGTATGGAAAGAAAAAAAGTTGTGTCAATAGCCGTTAGAATTAGGCACGGCGATTGCTCGATTGACTGCCTTTTGATTTTAATTAGCTGTTGTCTGTTCTGACGCCTGCAACTTTTATTGAAGCATGCGTGTCATATGGCTGGCTGCAAACTTACATGCTATGTATGAAAAAATATGACAATCTCCAGGTTAATTTACATGGCACGACATGCTAATTAATCAAACCATATATCATATTCGCTTCATGTGGGTTCAACTTTGCAAGTAACCTAAACTGGCTACTTGATATAATCTTGCTTCAGAGGCATTGACATTTTAGCTGCACAGCAGTTCGCAAAAGCTAATTGAAGCCAAGTATATCTTGCGACTCCGTCGCGCTGTAGCAACTGCTTCGCAGTTGAGTGTTGACGCTTCCACATCAACTTTATCTTAGGTGAAATGATCTTGCGAACAATGAAAGCAAAAGCTTGCAGCATATCGTATAATGCACACTACTGTAGCTACATCGTTGAACTATTCTGTCAACTGCGCAGCAGTTGCTACCGCACGACGGAGTCACAATATATGTATATATATATAACCGTCTTCGAACCGCATTATCCAGGTTTTCTTCACATTGAGCTATGTACTAATTCTACATCGCCATGCCATGTCCCGACACTGTCGTCTCTCCAGGTACTAAGCGACCTATTGGTTGTCCTCTTTTATATATATTGCACGTCACTTTACTCAACTGGTGACAAAGTAGTGCCTGCATTAATGCTTCCCCATCCAATCAGCCGCCAGTGCTTCTCTACTCGTCGTGACAAGGCAATCTTCTCGCCAATCACCGTGCAGGCAGGCGACGTTAACTGCAGCTTGGCCATGTCGGCTCGTACGTTGGTGACTCGGGCACCTGTGGTAGTGGAACCGACGTTCACCATGAGCACCTCGCCCTTTGTGAGCTTCTGGATCTTTGTGAGCTTCTTGTCTTCAGTCTTGACACCGAGCAGCCGTCGTAATAGGAAAAAGTTGATCTCCAGTTCTATGTAGATGTCGGGCAGCTTGCCAACGTGGCCCAGCACATGGCCCACCAAACGGTCCGCACGGCACAGCGTCGGATCCACCTTGGTGCCCACACCAATGAGACCTCCAGGAACCGCGAACTTGAGGTCGTTGTCGTCGGCAAACAGACTGACGATGCGGGATTTGATAGGTCGACACTCGATCTTGTTGCTGCCTTCCTTCTTGTGCACGATACCTGGTCGGATTTCGATCTCATCGCCCAGTCGCAGCACACCGTTCAAAATAGACCCGCCAGCCACGCCTCCCTTGAGGTCCTCGACTTCTGAACCGGGCTTGTTGACGTCAAACGACCGGATGACGATCAGCTTGGGGTCGGCGGTGAAGTCGCGCAGCGGCACCGGGATCTTCTCTACAATAAACTCGTTGACCGCGTCGATGTTGTACTTGAGCTGGGCCGAGATGGGCACGATGGGCGCGCCGTCGGCAGGCGTGCCCTTGACGAATTCCAAAATGCTCTTGTAGTGGTCGAGCGCCGACTCCTGCTTCATGAGATCGACCTTGTTCTGCAGAATGATGACGTGCTCCAGCGCCATGATTTGGATGGCCGCCAGATGCTCGCTCGTCTGGGGCTGCGGGCACGACTCGTTGCCGGCAATCAGCAGCAGCGCTGCGTCCATTACCGCGGCGCCTGACAGCATGGTGCTCATGAGGATATCGTGGCCTGGGCAGTCCACGAAGCTTACGTGTCGCAGCAGCTGGTATCGCCCTGTGCAGCCTGGCTGCTCACACTTGGGCGAGATCTCCTTGCCTGACCCGTAAGACTTGAACCGCGAAGGGCGTGGACACGCCGGGTTGGAGCATTTGTAAATTTTCGCGTTGGCGTACCCGAGTCGGATCGTGATGTTTCGCTCCAGCTCGTTCTTGAACCGGACCGTCTGTACCCCTGAGATGGCCTTTACCACTGTAGACTTGCCGTGCGCCACATGGCCAATCGTGCCGATGTTGATGGTGGCCTGGCGCTGGATGATTTCGGGGCTCAGCGGGTGCAGTTTACTGAAGTCGGGGTTGTCAGGCTGTTCTGGAAGGCCCCCACCTTCCTCGAACTCCTTCTTGCGACGCTCTGCAGCCGTCAGTCCATCAGCATCCTCCTCCTCGTCGAGCCCTGCAAAGGATACCGACTTTTTGCTCGTCTCAGTGGCGTCGCCCCCGTTGACGACCTCATTGGCCTGCTCCACATCGCTGCCGTCTTCAAAGTCGTACTCCTCTAGGTCTTCATCGAAGCCCTTGCCATCGATCACAATGGAAGGCACCTGGTCCTCGAGATCCGACATACTGTGTGATTTCGAGTTGAAGCGGTCCTGTAGTCGGTGCAGGTGTTTGTTCAGCTCCTTATCAAGAGTAGGAAAAATAGGGCTTATTAGATCAGTCACCAAATTTTTCAGCATGCCCGGGGCAAGGGCTCCCTCTACCACCACCAGATGTACGCAGACCACCGCCTACAGCACCAGCTGCGGTGGGTCTCGCTGAGAGCCTCGCGTCGGCACGACGGTTACCAATGGTCTGGAGCTACAGCTTTTGGACCGGATTAGTGTGATCCGGTCGATTTCACGTTTAGACGTGTAAATCTTGATCCGCCTTTCAAGTATGCTCGTTGTCGTTACAGGTACTATAGTGCTGCAGTAAGTACAGTGGGCGCTACAAATGGGGTGCAGACTGCAGCAGTTTTGTATCTTGCGACTCCGTCGCGCTGTAGCAACTGCTGCGCAGTTGGACGTCGACCAGTATCGGTAACTTTAACTGGTATAAAAGATAAACTGTATAGTCTGCCTGTTGAAACCTCCGTCAGACAAGTAAATTAACCAGTTTATTACTATTAAATATTAGTAGTGCTAATATACACCTCTCTGTCTATGTACAATGCACAATGCACAATGCAGATATAAATATATGCATGATATTTAACAACCGTAGATCAAACTGTAGATCACATTGCAGATTGGACTGTAGACCAGTTAGAAAGTTTCCCAGCGTAGACTACTAGTCCCAATAAAAAGAGCCCACATGATATGGCACCTCTGACATTAGGTCGGCATCCGTCATACCATGGTCTCGGCTTTGGGGCGCTCTAGTTTTGCAGCTGTCCACCAGAAGGTCGGGTACCTGAACAGCACATTGTTAGTGACGCACGCCACACCGACAATGAGCACACCAGAAAGCAGCTGGACAGGCAGGTAGTACCAGCCCATTGCGCGGATACTGGCATCTACAGCAGGAAGCAAAGCAGCAGCACCAGCCGGCGGATGCACTGTGTTGGTCACTGACATAACAACAGACGCAACTGCACTTGATAAAGGAGCAGCCAGCCATAAGTACTCCTCATTGCTCGACGAGGTCAGCCACAGCTTGGTCAAGCATACCCCGACAAGAGAAGAAAGGAAAGTGCCGAAGATGACGTTGCGAGGCTGTGAAAACGGCGCATTGAGAGAATTGTAGACGAGCACAGCAGATGCTCCCCAGCTGGGCACCAGAATCACGACATTACCACGATCCACAAACGTCGCAGAGTACTTGAACACACACATGATGACCAGCAACCCCGCATAGGTCCCTATCAGGACAGACAGGTGAGTCAGGACGTCGTTGACAGGCTTTTGTTCGTTCTTGTGGTAACCCAATATCCACCCCAACCGTCCCAGCTTGTGAGTCTGGGACGGGGGCAAGTAGGGATTCAGAACAGTGTCGACAGTATACATAAGGAAGCAGTGTGATATCAGATGCTCTGTTTATGGTAAACAGTGTGAATTTATAGCCAAGCTTGTGTCATTGTCCTAACGGCTCTAACGGGTTTTGTTTGACGTTGACACGGACCGGATGTGTGTGGCTCCCCACATTTCAGCCACCCGATGCGGCGCAATTTTTTTTAGACAATTAACATGAAGCAGAGACAGTGGCACGGCAACAAGAAGACTCTGCATTAAAAGGTCTTGTTTTGGCATTGAATTCACTCCAGCCAATCAATTGTTGCTCATTCGAATGTAACGGCGAGATTGGGGCTCGTGAAAAGATGTTTCCATTGTGTTTTACATGTTACATGTTTTCCCCGAGTCAATTTGCTGCCGGTGTTCAGCCTCACCGGGAGGCGTTGGACGTTGCCGGGGGAAGCCACAGAAACCCGCGGCATTGTCAGGAACGCGATCTCCACGATGTGGCTTCAACTGGTGCCGTGACAAATAGCTAAGTCAGTCGAGTCAGCATTAGACTCTGGAAAATAATGTATTTTTCAGCATATGAAGAAAGAAATAAATACTAAATACCATACTATCAGAGCAATAATAAGTTTGAATCAACAATGTGAACCACTATATATACTAATCTGCTTCTCGGCTTTGCGTATATGTCCCTTATCAATAACAGCTTTGATTTCAACAGTATCAGTATCGACACATGAGTGGCGAAGAATAAATATAACAAATCATAAATATCTAGCAAAATCACAAGACAGGGTAGGATGGTGAGTATAAGTTTAGATAACCCATAAATTACATATGACGTTGATGTTAAGTTAATTGACAAGTTACAACTTCTAGTAGCTTTGATGCTTACATATTTATCTGCTTTCATTAGTTGAATGTGCAGATGGTTTTGCGAGCATTGCCATTCGTTACTGTAATAAGGTAATGCATGATAGTAAATCAAAAGAAAGCGAAGTGGCCACAGCGCGACAGAGTCCCAATCTGCTAAATTATGCAATGAAGGCTCTGAATCACAATGACGCGATGAGGTATGAAAAATTGTTGCGAATATGTCGCTCTGCAACAACCGCTGTGCAGTTAAGGTGTGGATACTGCTGACATAGTAGACTTATGCCGAAAACACCGTTTGAACCTGTTTTTCTGCAATTGCATTGACGCTTAGCTGGTGATGCTGATATCCAACTGCACAGCAGCTGCCCACAGCGCGACGGAGTCGCAAGACCAGTTACAAAACAAGTAAACTTACCAATCAATACAAACAAATGGACTGCACCGAGTGGTGGAATCTCTCCATCTACGGGTTCGAACTGAAAATCCCTATTGTAGTCTGCCGACCAATAAATACTACATGAATGAAGACACCTCCTCCACACGGAAACCAAAATCGTTCATCATAGAGTCCACATCCTTCCACACCAAATCGACGTCCCAGTCAAACGTCCCCCCACTGGCGGTTGGCCCTGCCACGGCCTGCTCGGCATTGGCTGCCGGCGGAAGCGTGCCAGTCAGCGACACAATGCCATTCGGAGCTGACGAAATACCGAGTGGACCAGGCGTGTCGTCTGTTTTGGGCAGAAGCGGTCGTGGAACTGCTCGTGGCAGCATGGCGACTGAAGGATCGCCGTTTGGATAGCTCGACAGGTTGAGGGGAGACGACCCCGATGCTGGATCTCCTGGTGAACTGTCTCCGCCCACCGCGAGCTGTGGTTGCTGGTGCTGACTATGACCCATCTGAGCTGCTATGGGCACTCTCATTAAGCCTGGCGATTGCTGAGGCTGATGCTGCTGATGGTGCTGATGGTGCTGTAGCGAAGGCATCGGCTGTCGCGGTGGCGGCTTGACGGGAATGCCGTTGACGATGGCGGCAGCCGAGGTGGGGAGGTCGTCCTCCTCATCGCTTGAGGTAGTGCGCTGGTTAAGCTCCGCGGGAGCCACGCTGCGGATCTCGCACTGCTCGCGCATCGTCCACAGACAGTCGAAAAACACACTCGCCGCCATTCGCGTCCGGATAGACACCTTGGCACTCAGGGTAGACGCGTGGGGTTCAGACTTGTCGACAAGCGCGTCATAGACCTGCCACATCTGTTGCATGATCTCAGCAGCGCGGTACGCCACGTCGTGCTTCAGAATGGATGCCTTGCCAATGTATTGTACAGTAGATAAATAGAGGGCCCTCCCCGCCAGCGTGTCCACGTACTGGGCGTACTGAGAGTGGTAGATCTTGTTGACAATGGTGGTGGCCTGCCACAGCAGCTGCACGTACACCTGGGGCAGGTACTTGATAAAGTCCTTGTCACGACGACACACTTCGTCGGTGTGCTCCATGAGTGCCAGCGCGCTGTTGTAGGCTTGCACGAGGCCCCGCTGCTGCTGGAAGTTGGTGAGGCCGTCGTTGTCGAGGAAGTAGTACGACATGAGATGCACGCGAGCTGCCAGGAACGAGAACCGACGGGCCTCGTCGAACTCGTGGGACAGCGACAGGGTGATCTCGAGCTCGTCGAGCTTCTGGGCCATCATCTGGATGAGCGACAGCCGCTCCGACAGGTCGGACAGTCCCAGTGGGTCCTTGAGGTTGGAGTTGAGGCCCTTCTCGACCTCGTTCTCGAGGCGCTGGATCATCATCATGAGCCGGATGGACTCTGGGATGTCGATGCCCGAGTCGGGCCGGCACGCCGCCAGCACCGTCGCATCGAAGCTCGTGAACGACGGGAAGCCGAACATGCCCGCCACCGTCTGCGACACGATGTTGCAGCAGATCCACGTCCGGATCTGCTCCGTAATCTTGGGGTAGATGACATTGTCCTGCTTGATGCGTCCGAAGTCGCGAGCGTACCCGGGACAGTGCAAGCCCACCCGGATCGAGTTGAACATGGCGATTCCCGCAGAGTTCCACGCCGAGTCGGCGCTGATGGTTGATGTCAGCGGTGGCCACATGGTGCAGATGAGGAACGCCTGCACCGAGTATACCGACGCCAGGTTCAGCACCGTGCCTGACGACGAACCGCTGCTGCTGCTGCTGCCGCCATCTGCTGCGGTCGACAGCAGCTGGTCGGCGCTGCCAAACCTCGTTACGGGCGAAATGGTGATTTCAGCCAGGCAGGTCCGCAACACGGGCGTCAGCTTCATCATGAGCTCGGTATCTTTATCGTATCTACGCGAAGCAACTGACATGATGGTCCAGAACAGAGACGGACACAGACGATGGATTTCCTCGGGACCTCGCGACACGTCGACGACGGGAAGAAACGGATGGTACTTGTCGACGAACTCGCGAAACAGGTCCTGTATAACGTCCGAGCCCAGCGTGAAGCTCTCAATGGTCTTGGGAGTGCACGTCCAGTTGTTGACCGTCCAGGTCGGTTTGCGCACGGGCACCGCAGCGGTCTTGTGAGCCTGCGAGAAGTAGATGGGTGTTGGCAGCAGCTTGTAGCTGGGCAGCTGGGGATGGGGGCCTGCAACACCATCAGAGTCCTTGCGACTGTGGTCCTGTAACTCCATAGATCGCCTTCTCAGGTCCTCGACTTCCTTCTCCATGTCGAGGATGCGCTGGCGCTTGGAGGTGCGCTTGAAGGTGGGCTCGAGCTTGCAGTCGAGCTTTTTCTTGACACACCGAGTGCAGGCAGATGGCCACTTCTCATGGGCATCGCACCGGACCTATAGTTAGAACACACACCCATCAGAAAACAGTTAGCATTTACGCACCTTTTGCTGGCGGCATTCCATACAGGCAATCCGCTTGCCTGGCACGTCCTCATTCCCGCTGCCAGACCCGGGATCCTGAACTGGCGGGGCCATTTCAGCTTATCGTCTCTAGATGTTGAACTAGGGTTGAGAAAAAACGCTATGTAATATATTAGCTAGACGGTTGGTGGTGCTGCATCCCGTATGTGTCATGCACGAAAGCTGCTGGATATGTCATTTTCTGCTACACACGCAGGTCTGTTTGTGCATCTGCTGA
Organism: Sugiyamaella marilandica; assembly: GCA_030563205.1. Classification (NCBI taxonomy): domain Eukaryota; kingdom Fungi; phylum Ascomycota; class Dipodascomycetes; order Dipodascales; family Trichomonascaceae; genus Sugiyamaella; species Sugiyamaella marilandica. The sequence goes on along the minus strand of JAKUBH010000009.1, from coordinate 26,880 downwards.
AGTAGTGGCAAAATACGAGACGTCCCCACCGTTCAGGACAACACGAAGAGGTGGGCGAATGTCGAAACTGGCCAATAACTGAGTTGGGTTAGAAAGCAGACAGCCGAATTGGGATCAAGCAGCACCGCCCGAATTGGGACCAGAGTGTCCTAACTTGGCACCAAACTGAAGAACTGAATGTGATTCAAATAGCACAGAGCTGAACGTCGAGACCAAACACTGCACTGGACAATAAACTAGATTGAGGAGCAGACTGAAGGGCTTTGACAATAGCAATCAAAGAGGGGAGAATTGAGTTGGGATCAAACGCTAGAATTGGATTGGGTCTAGAGTTGAGACTTTTACCAAAGACCTAACCGGATTAAACTCAAGCAATTGGCAACGTCATTGCCAGTGTCCACGACCAACTGCGTAGCAGTTGCTACAGCGCGACGGAGTCGCAAGATATCTACCTCAACGGCGTCAAATTCACATCCCAGTATCCCTACACGGGGACAGTCTGAGAGCACGACAGTCTGAGAGCACGACAGCGAGCAAAGCGGTACTGTCAATCTGAATCTTGATTCTATGTGGGAGTGGACTGGAATCCCAGTGCTTCGGCAGTCAAGCACCGACCAGCAGCTGCTGCTGTTACAGAAGTTCCTGCGCATGCTGGCGTACGGAGCGTCCATGCTTGTCATCATCCCGTTCTTCGACGAGATTGGCACTCCGAAGTCGCAGATAGGCCTGTTTATGAGCATGACGCTGATAGGCGACGTGGTGCTGTCGTACGTGCTGACTTTCTACGCGGACCGGTTGGGTCGCCGGCTCGTACTTGCGGTGGGGTCGCTGTTGATGGCAGTAGCTGGCGCGCTATTTGCGTCGAGCACCAACTACTGGGTACTGCTGGCAGCAGCAGTGTTTGGCGTCATTTCGCCTAGCGGCGACGAGGTGGGCCCGTTCCGCACCGTCGAGGAGTCTACGATCGCCCATCTGTCGACCCACGAGACCAGAGCGCATATTTTTGCGTGGCACGGCATGATGGGCACTTTTGGGTCGGCGCTAGGTACCCTTGGTGCTGGGTGGACTACCGAGTTTCTGCGTGGCTACTACGGATACGGCGACCTCGCCGTCTACAGAGCGGTGTTCGCGCTGTATGCTGTAGTTGGGCTGCTTAAGCTGGCTGCGAGCGTAATGCTGTCAGCACAGTGCGAGCAGCCAGATGCTGCAGATTCCCTGATGGCCGCAGACGAATCGACGGTAGCAGAAATCGCCGCTGCACAGCAGGAGCAAGAGCACCAGCAGGAGCAGGATCAGGAGCAGGAGCAGGATCAGGAGCAGGAGCAGAACGAGGAGCAGGATCAAGACCAGGATGAGCAGCAACCGCTACTGGGATCGGGTGAACGGAAGGCCATCGGCAAGTTGTCGGTCAAGCTGGCGTGCATTTTCTTCGTCGACTCGCTGGGGTACAGCTTCATGCCCAACTCGTGGTTGGTGGCATACCTGGAAGAGCGGTTTGGCATCACAGAGGCGGTTCTGGGGACGCTGTTTTCTGCCTACACCATCATAGGCATCACCACTCCTCTTGCGTCGGCAGCCTTGGGGAACCGTATTGGGCCGGTGCCTGCCATTGCTTTCACCAAGCTGCCATCGGCACTGCTCATGGGGCTGGTGCCACTCTGCCCCACACAGCTGTCTACTCTGGTTCTTCTGTCGGTGAGGTCATGGGCAGATTCGATGGACGTGGTGCCGCGCCAGGTCCTGCTGACGTCTCTGGTGGAGCCTGCCCAGCGCACGCGCATCATGGGCGTGGTCAATCTGTCGAAGACGCTGTCCCGAGCAGTCGGACCGGTATTTAGTGGCTATGCATTCGAGTGGCACAAGCTGTGGCTGTCGTTTGAAGCAGTCATGGTGTTTGAGACCACCTATATAGTAGGTCTATGGACGTTCTTTGGCTGAACCACTGTTCCTGCTGCTGTTTCACCTGAAGGACGAACTTGCACGTATCGACTTCACAGCACAATACATCTTCTTGCCACTCCGTCGCCCTGTAGCAACTGCTGCTGATTGTCAACCAGCAAAGACCACCGCGATAAAAAAATTGTACTAAGGTCAAAATGGCAGAGCATAGTCTACGCACCCATTGTCAGTATCCAGGCCCTAACTGCGCAGCAGTTGTCTCAGCGCAAAGGCGTCGCGAGACACTGTTCACTCGAGTAAGTCCTTCAGCAATATCGGATTCTAGATAGCGATGGACTCAAGATCAGGAGTGTTGTATAAATACAGATGTTTAAAATGGAGTGTAGAGAGAGGCTCGGGCGCTGTAGGAGTGGTGAAACGGCAGTGCCGGTTATTGCCATTGCTGTCAACAACACGGTGACCGACGACAAGAAGAAACTAGACAAAATGGAGAGTCTAAAATATATTACCAGAAGATATGACTTGTCAATATTCAGCAGCGATATGTCATCTTAATAATGGGAATGGTGTAGTATAATTCAATCAAATTTAAATGCCAGACATATGATCTGCCTTGTTGGTTACGACAAAAACCGTGGTGTGGTACAGATACTGTGATACTGTGACCGAGCTAGACCTGGTGTTGCTACTACATCGCCCTGTGGCAACTGTCGCACGGTTGAGGCATGGCTCCTGACAATAATCTACAAGCAGAGTAAATAAATGATACTGTGAACTGAATTTAATACACTGGCAGCATTTAGTAAGAAACAACTCAATTCAGTGACCGACTGCATACAGCATGCGATGGACTGCAGGCTCAATGTACAATGTAGGCAGGCTCCTGCAGCAGTACCCTGGCACGCACATATCAATAGGACAACAAAACTATAATTGAAACTACAAGACGGCATCAAAAAACAAGCAAGCACTGGGTACGAATAAGGGATATACTGCCAATACATAGTTCAAACAGCGTAGTAGGCACGGGCAGCCGAATCCTCACAACCACAACCATAATATGATTCCCCAGCATTAGTATGACTAAACTCACTACATTAGTGACTCAACGCATCACTTTAGTATGACTAAATGCACATAGAACCACTGAACGCACCACATAGTACAACTGAAGGCTCCACATATTACAACTGAATGCTCCACATAGTACTGCTCACACGCACCATATTAGTTAAGCATCACAACTTGGCGTGGGACCATAATCCGCCGCCAGTCATCTGACTACCAACCATATGACAGCGCCATATGATGGCAATCATAAGCGAATGCATCCATATTATGCACCCACATCCATCGTGACTGCAACCATAGCACCGCTACAGTATGGGTTGGTGACGGGCTGTGATGCTCGGTGACGTCCGGTGACGCGCCTGGGGCGCTGCTGACCAAACCGGGTTGCTCCGGTCTGTTTGGGCGATGCCCACCCAAACCGTACATGCCTGACGACCACATGGCCGCATGTGGCGGTTATCGCACTCAATCAGCATGCCGATAGGCAATCGGAGGTCCCAATTCGGCAACAGTGCATATCTGGCGGACCTAATGCTATATATACGCAGATAACACCCAGACGCGGTTGCCATCAACACTAGCAGTCCTCTGATAGTGTTAGTGTTTGCACACCTGGTCACCTCCACACGCCGTTTTGTTGTCTGATATGTTTCTGGTCCGCTCGTTCTGGAACCCGTCTGCTACTCCACACTCCCAGCTCGGTGCTCCGCCTGTTGACAACAACCCCGCCCCAAACAAGCCTGTCGTGACCGTCAAGGACCGTGAGGATGCTGAGGGCTTCACACATGTTGATTTCCGACCCATGACTTATGCCGAGGTGGCCAGCCTGACAGGGCCAGTCTCGCGCGCCAAGATCTACGTGCCTCCGCTCGACGACTACGACGACGACGACGGCTCTGTTTTTGACGACAGCAACTGCGACGACAGCGTCCACGACAAGCCGCGACGCCGGCTCAGCGATGCGGTCGTCAGCGAGATGGAGTACGGGGAGCGCGCCCGCACCCTCCAGAAGAATACCCGCAACCGGTTCCGCGCCCACTACGTGAAGATGGCGCGCTCGCCTGGCCAGCGTCCGGGCGTAAACGCCTACTGAGTCCACCACTACCAGTGATACTGGAACCTTGATTTTGTTTCTGTTTTCTAGACCGACGACGACGACTTTGACGATTCTAACTTATGTACACTTGAGTATAAATGCATTTAAATCACCTTCCCGTGAGCTGCCAGCCTGAGCCGTGCCCGCATGGAGGTGGATCACTGTAAACGTGCTTGCACGGCAGCATTATGTTTCAGGGGAGAATCTTCAATTGCACATCTGATATCTTGCGACTCCGTCGTGCTGTGGGCAGCTGCTGCGCAGTTGTTTCTTAGCTTGTGCTGTTTGGCTGCAAAGAAAATGCACTTTCACAGCGTCATGATGGTTCAGGGGTAACTTCAAGTTGCCATCATGATTCAAGGACACTTCAACTTCCAGTAGGTGTTTGCGACTCCGTCGCGCTGTGGCAACTGCTACGCAGTTGTTTCTTAGCATGCTCTTCTGCTATGTCCCGCCAGCGAAGGACCTCTGACTCGGGAGCTGAGCGTGCTTAAGCCGAGTATTTCAAATGGTCGAACTTGGTCTATACTGGCGCTGGCGAACTATATTCATTCGTCACCAGTGTCCACGCCTCAACTGCGCAGCAGTTGCCACAGCGCGACGGAGTCGCAAACAGCTACTTGAAGTCGCAACCTCAACATATTCAGAAAGTGACACCATCTAAGGCCAAAGCACAGCCTATCAGTTTGGCATCTGGAAGAGCTGCATTGAGCACTACATTCCTGCTTGTAACAACGTAGTACAGATAATAAATAACTGACCACCGACTTCGTAAGATCACAACAACCTCACAAATCGTCCACATTGTGTGCCTTGAACTTGCGTCCAGACCGGTCTGCCGTGCGATACGTGAACCGCGACCCGAGAATCTCAAAAGACAGCCCGTCGTCCAGTACCACCTGGAACTTTGTGCCTTTTTTCTCGACGATTCGCAACCCGCCAGCAGGAATCACCATCACGAAGTTGGTGCGTGCTTCCCAGACAACTATGCCCTCGATGCCCACCAGCGACGGGTTGCGAGCAGCCACCACCACCAGCTTGGCGCCGTGAAAGTCTGCCGTGGCCAGTTTGCCTGCCGCCACCACTGCCTGTTGCCTCGTCTCGACGGTGTCCGAGATCAAGTCCCGAATGTACTCGTTCCACAGCTCATGGAGCCTGCCGTACTCGGCGTACTGGGGAATCTCTGCACTATGCTTGTCTCTCCTCTCAGCTACACGCGAATCCTTTATAAACTGCCGCAACGCGAGCCGGGCATTCGTCAACTGCTTGCTGCTGGGAAGTGGCTGCCTGTCGTGAACTGCTGGGCTCTGGCGAGCACTCGACGGTCTACTGGCTGACGATGTGGGCCCAACCACCAAAAACGGTTTCTGTGAGCCTGACAGCGAGTACCGCGTGCGCAGAAGCTCCTCTGCGCGCTCTGGAGAATGCGAGCGCAACAAAATGGCCCTTTCAATCGACCTGTTGGACATAGTCGCAGCAACACGAACTCCGCGCTTTCAGCTGGAAACTTTATCCAAATGTGGCATGAGCCCCATGAAGCAGCATCGACAGGCAGCTCAAAGTTGACTTTTTGACGGCATGCTGCTGGGGCAGTCGTAGGGAGGGTTAGGCGTGTGTAATGATCAGCAGATACCTGCGATCCACTGCTAAAGTAAGGGTGTGGACGCCCGATACTACAGTGTTTGTGTCTGCTCTAAACGACCCGTATCTGAACCTGAGCCTCGAAGACTACATCTTTCGCAACAGCCCACCAAATGTGCCCAAGCTTCTGCTGTATATCAACTCTCCGTGCGTCGTAATTGGCCGCAACCAGAATCCTTGGAGAGAGTGCAATGTGCCGTTGCTGAACTCTCTTGGTATTCCGTTGGTTCGGCGCCGGTCTGGCGGAGGCACAGTGGTACACGATGCTGGGAATGCCAATTTTTCAGTCATGACTCCGCGCACAGAGTTTTCCCGAGACAAGCATGCGCATATGATTGTCGATGCCCTGAATCGTTTAGGTCCGGTTGTACAGCAGCAGACGGACGTGCACCTACAAACAGCCTTCGACGATACTCCGTCGGACGGAGTGCTAAGGCCGCCATTGATGGGTCCGCAAGTCAAATTGGCTGTCAACGACCGGTTCGACATTGTCACTGATCCAGACGGCAGAAAAGTATCTGGATCGGCTTATAAGATAGAGCGGGAAAGAGCATACCACCACGGGACAATGCTGCTCAACTCTAAGCTCGACGTTCTGAGCGCTCTGTTGCACAGAGACCTGTCTAGACACGGGCATATAGAGGGCCGTGGTGTCGCGAGCGTCAAGTCCCCTGTTACAAATATCGGCTGTGATCCACAGGTGTTCATAACCACTGTTATTGAGGCTTTTCGGCGCATGTATCCAGAGAATGGGGCAGATGGAGTGGCTATTATCGAGGAGGCAGACTTGCCAGCCAAGGTCTTCGAGGAAGCACGTCATATTAAAACGTGGGACTGGAGTTTTGGCCAGACGCCCCTGTTTACACACTCGCTGTCGCACACTATGGACGACTCCAAGGTGGTATTTACTGTCGATAAAGGACGCATCACCAAAGTTGTGGGTCTTCCGCAGGTGGTCGGGAATGGGCATGTCCGCTATTGCAGTAAGGAGCTTCAGCAATTTCTTCCAAAGGGGCACTGGGTGCTGGAGGCTATTGATGGCAACAGCGGGAATTCCCTTGTAGATAATGTAGACAATGTAAATATTGCATTTTGAAGCGCATTTCAATAAAATCTGGCATGCATATGAATGTTATTTGGAACTATGAGAACCTCCAGACGAAAGTATGGTCCTGACTTGTATCATAGGGTATTATACAGGTGGAGAATGAGTTGTCATAGCCAGTGTTCTCACTTCAACTGCTGCGCACTTGTTTCGCGACCGCTCGTGTTTGTCTAATAAATATTATTCTATAGTCCATCTATGTATCTCTATATATGCACGTCTAACGGTCTATTATCTGCGGTCTATGATCTAAGGATCTATTCATATCATTTTCACAGCAAACAGTCACTTCCAGGCCCACAATGACCACGCGAAATTCATGCTGCCGAAGTCGTCCTTCCCTTCCTCGATCTCGTAGCGCAGCCGCTGAAGACCAATCTGCTCCAGCAAACTGTAAAACTGCTGTCTCTCCTCCTCGAACTTGTCACGAAGTGGCAGCTGCACACAGACACGGGACTGCTCAGATCGTACAAGAAACTCGCATATCATGTCTCGGACCATCACTGGATGTGACGACGAGTATATGGGATCTGCAACCAGTATTGAACTGAATATGCGGCCGGCTGGAAATCCTGTGCTGTTTGACCAGTCTAGTACTTCTACAGTGATGTCATCAAGCTCACTGCAGTTGGACTCGACGTTGTTGCGCAGATTAGGCACGATCTCTGGCAAATCAGTCACCCATACTTGGTGGCCCAGCTTGGCAGCCACGATCCCCGACAGCCCTGTCCCGCTGCCCAGCTCGAGAACCGGATCGCACAACAGCTGCTCATGCTCGCGCATCAGACGGTTAGCAACCACCAACGCCGAACCCCATGTCTTGAGCCCAAGACTGTCTTCTGTCAGGGACGGCTCCTCCAGCACGACGGTGATGGATCTGTCACCATGCTGCACATCGATCTCTCTGACAAGAGTAGGAGCTGCCGAGCGACCGCACCGCTCAGACAACCGCGTACTTGCCAGCTGCCACAGGTGTTCTCGCTGCTCAGTGCTCGATATCCAGCCCAGCGGCGACGCTATGACAGACGTGAGCCAACTAAACAGTCCGTGCTGGTCCAACCACTGGACCTCCGAAACATCAAAGTTTTTCAGTCTGCGCGGAGCTAGAAGCTCCAGCGCACCACACAGCTGCTGCCAGCCCGGCTGCAGTTTGATATTGGGGAGGTCCAGCACATGGTCGACAGTCATATACAAAAGACAGTTGATGTCAAGAAGAAGGGGAAAAAAAAAAAATAAATACGTAGAACCTGTGTCTAATGTTATCTCACATGTATAATTCCAGCCGCTACCGTTTCCCATTCAGGAAGTGATCGGCGAGCTTAAAATAATGACGTACGCAAATAATGCTATTCCAATATATTGCAACGTAGAGCAGCATAGAGCGAGTGTTTAATTGCACTCACACTATAGTGTAGATGGCCCAACTGCGAGACAGTTCCCCCCAGCGGGATGGAGTCGCAAAATAAAAAAGCTCCTCTAATATATACGACTATGGCTGTATTATGTCTATCACAAAAAATAAAATGAAATAAAAGAAAAAAAACACAACCGCCAAAGCTAATACTCTGCCAGACGCAGTTTGCGGCCGATTTCTTTCTTTGTGCTCTGTCTGCGCGAGTCGGCTGGACGTGGAGATGCGGGTCGTGAAAATGCGTCGATGTCGCCCATGTCGAAGTATCCGTAGCCGCCAAGCAGGTACGACGACTCTTCTTCGTCCTGAGATTCTGGTTTCGGGGTAGGTGTGGGTCGGATAGTCTTGCCAAAATGCTGAGGCAGTGGCGAAGAAGGCGAAGAAGTCTTTGCTGCGAGCACGAGATTCTCGTAGGAGCGCGCTTTGGTGCCGACAGACAGCTTGCGGTGGCCGACTGCGATCTCGGAGGCTCGCCACAGGTTGCGTAGCTCGATGAAGCACGAGTTGAGGGTGTCGAGAAACCGCTTTGTCTGGCGGTGCTTGGACGAGGCACAGATGGTGATGGAGTCCTCCTTGATGATGTAGCCGAGTCCGAAGCCGTCGGGGCTGGTGGGGCCAAAGCCAAACAGCTTGAGCGACATGTTGCCGCAGTTGCTGGTGGACAGAATGGCGTTGCCGAGCTTGTCCCAGCCGGCGTCGGAAAAGATGGCAGGCATGGATGAGAACGAGTCCACCGAGTCGTCGGACCGGCTGTCATCGAGCAGGCTCTCCTCGACCTTGCGCTTCCAGATGCAAAACAGTGCGTACAGGTGCCTGTCTTGGCCCAGCCCCTTGGAACACCGGCTCGTGGTGGCGGCGTGCTTCTCGCACGCTTTTCGCAGAAAGTCGATTTTTTGCGCTGCTGGCGCGTCTTCACAGAACTTGCGCACAAACGCCACCGACTCCTTCGACACGGTGCGGATGGACTCGGTGCGTCCGTGCAGGAACTGCTTGGTCATGGCAGGCTCGTAGGTGCACTCGACGCGGCCATACAGCGAGTAGTAGGCGGCCTGGAACGCCATCTGCACAAATGCATCGGGGCTGAACCCCATCTGCTTGATGGTGGTGACTCCGTAGCCGTCGAACTCGAGCGCCTGGAACTCGTTTTGGTGGATGAGGTCGGCCAGGCGGGTCTCGGCAAACCGCATCGCCAGCAGCAGCTCGGGCGTCACCTCCCACTCGAGCTTGCGGGGCGTCGTGCACACGTCGCCAAACGACGCAGGGTCCCGTTTGGACGGGTCGGGCGAGTGCGTCGACCACAGGCTCGGGGACTTGCCGTTGATGCTCTTGGCGAACCGCAGCAGCGTGTCGGTGTAGACGTCCGACACGAACCGCAGCACCGTGTGGCCATCGACACCGGTGTGCTCGAAGTTGATGCCCACTTTGGCGTTTTTGGTGATGATGATTTGCAGCTTGTCGTACCACCTGTTTGTGCTGGTGCCGACCTGCACGCCCTTTTCGAGCGTCGACAGCCCGCACAGCATGTTGCGCGACAGGTCCGCCAGCGACTCGGGCGCCTCGTTGTCCAGACACACTACGAACAGCGCAGAATCGATCTTGCGCAGGCACTCGGCGTTGTTGTTGGGCCGGTCGGCGCCAACAGGACCGTTCAGGATGCTGTCGCGGATGTTGGCCCAGATGCGCCTGTTCTCGGTCGTGAGCACGCCCATGGCGCTCTTGGCCGCCTCGTTGATGGGCGTCATCTGCGCGTCCTCGATGATGGTCTGGAAGTTGAGCGCGATGTCCTTCTCGGACATGATGAGGTCGTGGTTGTGGTCGAGCACGTCGAACCAGTAGAACTGGGACCGGCAAATCACCGCGATGTGTCGTGACGTGTTGTCCGACTGCATCACACAGCCCTTGGAGGTCGGGATCCGCGCACTTCCAAACAACCGCGAGTACTGGTACATGCACAGCGGTCGGCCACGAAACGTGTCGGGCTCGAGCACTTCTCGGCGGAACTCGCGCACGAACCGCAGCGCCGATGTCACCACCTGGGCTGCCCGCACCACCTGCGTCACCGGGTACGGCGTCGAGTCGTCCTCGAGCAGGAAAAACGGATTGAGGTTCAGCACCACCGGATTGTCGTAGCTGAGGTATGAGTCGTACCAGAACTGCTCGATGTAGCTGGACTTTGCCTGCGAGTAGCTGATGAGCTCCTCCTGAAGAACGGGCCCCGACGTATGCAGAAACTGGCGCACCGCCTCCTGGGTCTGCGCATGCTCCTTGGGCGTCTGCAGTGGAGCCAGCACCTCGAGGTAGTACCTACAGGTGTCGTGGAGGTCGGGAATGGGTAGCTTTTCCAGCTTGTCCTGGTTGGCAAACGTGGGTCCGACCGTCATAGTGATGGGTAGCTGGCAGAAAACCGTCGTGCGTCCATGTAGATATTTATATATGCCCGAGGGGTACCTGCCTGCGTGGGTGCCTGTGGCCTGCAATTGCTTATACAGTTGATCGACAAGCGTTTCAGTTCGGATCAACGGACGCTATCCACCTGACTGCGCTATATGCTGGTGGATCCGGGGTAAAGGAAAACCGCGGAGGTCAGGCCAAGGGTATGTCCCTAACCAGCCGCTCCATTGATCCGGGGCACATTGTTATCTGATGGCAGCTGCACCTGTATGTACAGTTTTTGGACTAGCCTTGCTCATCACAGCGTGAAGCTGCGTGGGAAATAAATCGCGGATCCTCGCCTCAACTGCGCAGCAGTTGCCTCAGCGCGACGGAGTCGCGAAGCAGTAAGCACCTTTTACTCTGCCTCTAATCTTTCGTGACCTCCGCGACTCCAAGTGCGAGTACTTACAACAAGAGCACTCAGTTTATCTTGGTGCTGACGATATAGTACTAAAAGACCTGCTGACCATCTTAACAATAATTGATCCTATCTACAATTAAACAAGTAGTCCAGAGCCAGATTTGCTCACACTTGGCTTTTTGGGGAGTGTGTGTGTGTATATATGTTAGCAGCGTAGACAGTAGATTTCTTGCGACTCCGTCGCGCTGGGGCAACTGCTGCGCAGTTGAGGCGAGGATCCCTCAGAAATGGACGCCCAAACCATATATACGCCTTTGCTTGGTGTCACTCGCCTTTAAACTGGGGTTTCCGCTTCGCAGCAAAGGCGTTCAGTGCCTCAAACTTGTCTCTGGAATTTACAACTCGGCTGTAGGCAGCGCGTTCCCATTCGGCAGACTGGCCTCGCACAGCCTTCTTGGCCTGTACCAGCGACAGCGGCCCTCCTTCGCAAATCTGCTGTGCCAGCTCTATAGCTGCCGCCTCTGCGTCGCCAGAAACGACCCGGTTGGCCAAGCCAAGGCCAAGCGCCTCCTGCGCATCAATTCGCCGGCCTGTCAGAATGACGTCTAGCGCTCGCGAGTAGCCAATCAACTGCGGTAGTCTATATGTCCCTCCTGCGCCAGGAATGATGGCTAGCCGAGTCTCTGGAAGCCCCACCACCGCATTTGAGCAGAGCACGCGGAAGTCTGTGGAAAGTGCAATCTCCAGCCCACCACCGAGTGCGATGCCATTGACGGCCGCGATGGTGAAAATATCGAGATTCTCAACCGCAGTCAGCGTGCTGTTCAGTCTGAACAGAAACTGGTCCGTGTCGTGCTGCGTGAAGCTGCGACGCTCTTTCAGATCAGCACCTGCGCAAAAGCAGTCTGTCGACGTCGATGTTAAGATCAGGGCCCGTACATCGCTGTGCTCGGGATCCTTAGTGGCCAGTGCATTGACAAACCCACTGAACTGGTCCAGAAGCTGCTGCGAAATAGCATTTTTCGCCTTGGGCCGATTGAACCCAACCACCGCCACTGTGCCTGTTCCAGCAGTGACTTTACGAATCGTCACTGGCAGCTCTCCAGTGCTGTAGCCACGACGGCTACAAACCACCACCACCCGATGCAGCCCTGGCTGTTTACACGCGCGACCAATCATAGACCACCCTACAATCTTGAATTTCGAATTCTACTCGAATTCTACTCGAATTCTACGAAGAAACAACCTGCTTCTAATAAATAAACAAAATCCTGTCTCTGCGGTACCGATGTCAAATATTGTACGGAAACAAATTGTGGGGTAGCTGCTCGGCTAGGGGACGGCCCGGGTAAGGTACTGTAGAGGAACAAATGTAAAGCTGTAGATATCAAATTTAGCTAGCTGCTCATTGACATCAGCCTTCTTTCCTGAAACATTTTTGGCAACTTTTTATTTATTTATTTTCGGCTTGATTACTGGAATTGTCCATAAAGATGGACTGAGAAAGTTCGTAGCAATGATAATTAATGTCTCATAAGTTGAGGTATATCCATAGCTTATATATTATTCACCTAGACCGCCATTTGGCCAAACCACCTGGGTAAGGTACTGCATGCTAGCCAGTGTGGGCAGGGGTAAATAAAATTCGCCGTTTACGGCAGCTCTTCTAGGAGCAGTCACTGAGCGTAACTGGCAGCACGGAAACTGGGGCAGGGCGACTCACACAAATTTCAATGTTCAAGACTCGCACAGCACACACTACATCTACCGACAACATGTCTGACGTCGAAGTTGAAGAACAGCCTATTCAGGAGCAGCAGGAGGAGGTGACCCTGTACACCACCATCCCCAAGGATGTGGTGGCCAACGCTGGACAGATCAAGCTGTTCAACAAGTGGAGCTTTGAGGATGTCGAGGTCAAGGACATCTCGCTCACTGACTACATCCAGATCCGACAGCCTGTGTACCTGTCGCACTCTGCTGGCAGATACGCTGCCAAGCGGTTCCGCAAGGCCCAGTGCCCCATCGTTGAGCGTCTGACCAACTCGCTCATGATGAACGGCCGAAACAACGGCAAGAAGCTGAAGGCTGTGCGAATCGTCGAGCACGCTCTCGAGATCATTCACTTGCTGACTGACGCCAACCCGCTGCAGATTCTTGTCGACGCCATCGTTAACACCGGTCCTCGTGAGGACTCGACCCGAATTGGTTCTTCTGGTACCGTGCGACGACAGGCTGTGGACGTGTCGCCTCTGCGACGAGTCAACCAGGCCATTGCTCTGCTCACCATCGGAGCACGAGAGGCAGCCTTCCGAAACGTCAAGACCATTGCTGAGTGCCTTGCTGAGGAGCTCATCAACGCTGCCAAGGGTTCTTCCAACTCGTATGCCATTAAGAAGAAGGATGAGCTTGAGCGAGTTGCCAAGTCCAACCGTTAATGATTGTGCATACTATATACATATGTACCGATGTCCAAAAATGTATAATGTGAATTTTGCTCTACTTGGCGTAGTCGTGAAATTCAATATTGAACTCGACAATTAAAGTGGACTGACTGTATAGCTTAGTGTCGACAACTGTAGTAGTTAACCTGTCCCAATGTTCAGGCACCATCAGATTTCTCTATCTGCCGCACATTTGCTGTAGATGCGCCGCTTGCAGTTTTGACGTTATGACAGACAGACTCTCAAACACCGAGTTCCTGGCCAAGCTGGGAGGTCTGTTTGCTGATAGCCAGGAACATGGGTCGGTATTTCTGACTCAAAAGCGACGTAAGTACAGAGCGGCCAATGAACTGAAGTGCTAATACAGTACGGTCCGAAACCCAAGACCAAGATGGCCATTCGATTCTTCTTAGAGCCACGAATGGAACAGGCAAGACTTCTAAACTGAAGTTCTCCACCGAGGTGGCTGTTAAAGATCTCGACAGGTTCTGGTCGGCATACACTGAGGTGGTAAAAATTGGCATGGGTGGGCTTCGCAAGAAAGAGAAGAAAAAGAAGAAGACCAAAACCAAGAAATGATCAAGGTTTATGAATGAAATGCATTTTGACTAGAGAGCTGCTGCTGTTTATATATGTTTTTTTATTACCGGTATGCATGATTTTATGCTAGGGAACCCCCCAGGGCACAGTTGTTTGTATCATTTTGCTGTCTGTCCTGTGCTGTCTGTGAGATCCAGTCTACATCCCGTCTGAAAGAACGTCTTCTATTTCCTCGTAGAACGTCTCTCTACAGCGTATAATCTTCACGGAAATATATATGACCAGGACATTGTTCCTAAAAGTAATGTTCCGTTGACTGCATGCTGAATAGATGTTATTACTGTTAGTAGTCACGAAGTAGGTTTAACATGTCTCATACTCATCTCCTACAGCGCAGCAGTTGCCACAGCTCGACGGAGTTGCGAGTTAATTAACATCTCAATATGTTGTAATATTCTACGATGTCGGCAACGCAATTCACCGTGACGAGGCCACATTGTATATGCAGTATTGATGATTCACAGAATTTGTCACCTTATTCAATTCACAACATGTTGATGCTTCTCTGAATGACGATGTGATGAACTGCTACTCATCCAGCTTTTAGTCAACAGAATCCAGACGTCAATTGCAAAATCCATCTTCCTCTGCTACGAACAGGCGTAATCACACGCCATTGTGACGTTGTCACTACAAGTTCCTGATGTGGAACCTTGTGTACTGAACAATATATAGCCCTGTTCATCCCCAGCCTCAAGATCGCTGCAAGTGCATATAGAGGGCGTGTGCTGTACGACGCGTCTATACGCAGATGATGATGATGATGACTACATGACTAGGCTTGGCACTCAATTCAAAACATATTTAAATATTGTCGATATCCTACAACACATATCGACTTCTAATCATGGCGATTGCTCCTATTAAGTAAAACGCAAATTTCCCATCTGGCGTTCCGTGCCCCAGGATTTCAGTTGCACTCCTCGGTACGCGCATCGCGGTCTAACCCTGGCCCAGCAGCAGTAGTTTTAAACAGCTGGCATTCGCAGTTACAGTTGTCTTGATCTGGCTAAAAAAGCACCATGTTGAAGCATTTTTTCATTGTAGCCTTGGCGCTTCTGCTGCAGTCGGTGGTTGCAGTGAAGTTCTCGGTCCCAGCATCCCCTCGTGGGCACTTACCGCGGTGCATTCGCGACTTTGTGTCAAAAGACACCATGGTGGTGGTCAACATCAAGTCTGACGGGAATGTAGGCGATGGCCAGTCGCTCAGTGTATATATCAAGGACAACAAAAACAACGAGTATGGCCGCAAGAAGGACTTTGCCGGCAAGACCACCCTGGCGTTCACACCCCACATTGACGCTGCGTTCGACGTTTGCTTTGAAAACATCGAGCAGCATCCAGGTGGAAATGCTGCTCTGCACCGTAACATCGAGCTCGACGTTGAAATTGGCGCCAATGCCCGCGACTGGAACGCTGTCCAGGCTGCTGAGCGACTCAAGCCCACCGAGGTGGAGCTGCGACGCATCGAGGAGCAGGCTGACGAGCTGCTCAAAGAGCTCGAGTACCTAAAAATCCGTGAAATCCGCCTGCGAGACACAAACGAGTCGACCAACCGACGAGTCAAGTTCTTCTCGGTTGGTGTTGTTCTGTCGCTTCTCGGTCTCGGGGTGTGGCAAATCTGGTACCTGCGCACCTATTTCCGATCCAAGCACATCATCTAAAATGTCGGAACTTGCAACCCCGTCGGCTTCAGTTAGTGTAAACTATGTTTTTTGGGTACATCACAATGCCACATTGGCTCGCTTTAGAATGTCTGTGAATTGATTCAGATTGACGGTGGTTGCGTTTGCAGCTGCCAGGTGTAGCATTTGAAGTAGCTGTTCGTCGGTAGCCGGGTCCTTTGCGGCCCTGGCAGCACGTCGCAGGTCCTTCAGGGTGATATCGCGCTCCTTTCCCCTCGTAAACAGAAGCATGGCCTCTTTGGCCAGAAGCTGCTCGCCCTCCCGGTACCTTTTCTTCTTTGGCGTGGAGCTGGAGTAGCCATCCGACTCCTGATACAATTCATCATCATCGTTACCATCATCATACTCATCATCATCTCCTGACTCAGCGATGAATCCTCCCTCATCCGATTCAGCAATAAAGCCACCACCATCTGGTTCAATATCCCAACCACCGCCATCCGGCTCTGCATCAAAACCACCGTCTGATTCAGCAACGAATCCTCTCGTATCTGATTCTGCAGACATCCCACCACCAACAGATTTACTTTCTGCAAGCTCTGATAGATTTCCTCGCTGAGCATTTAGTCTCTGGCTCATCTCCTGCTCAAAGTCTTCAAAATCAATGTATCCATTCTTGTCGAGCCGCCCATATAGAGGTTCTATTTCGTGCAAGCTCAGGCCTAACGCATCCATGGCATCTGGTAAATCCTCAGATCTGATAACTGTGCGATCACCAACTTCATCCTCCACGCCAATGGCTATATATTGAGCAAAGACATTTGTGATTTTGTTCAGAATATCCATATCACTCATGCCCAACAGACCTTCGTCCCCCTAGCTGATAGTTCGCATGTAAATACGCCGCATACGCTGTGGAAAGAGGTTTGTTTCGAAAAGCGATTTTTATAGCGAGACTTTGACATCTCCTACTGAGATGAAATACTCGCCAGCTGAGCTCTCATACTTGAGGGATTCATTAAAGTCAGTTCCTCCAATTCGTCCAGATGCTCGATTGGCAGCGCAGTTTCGCCCATTAGAGGCAACGGTCAATATCTTGCCCACTACCAATGGATCTGCTCGACTGCGCGCTTCTGATGGAGCAGAGTGTATCGTTGGTGTCAAAGCCAAAGTGGCCAAGACTGCCGAAAAACCAAATCTCGTTAACGTTGACGTGGAAATAACGGGCCAAAAAGACCCAAACAATTATGGATCAGCTGTACAGTCGATATTGCATGCTACGTTCAACGATTCACCTGCATTGAACCGCCGTCTTAAGCTCACTTCTCGGTTCTCTTACGAATTATTTATTGACGTTTTGATAATAGCAAATGATTCTCATCCTTTATCGATGGTGTCATTCGCGGTTTATTTGGCCCTGTTGTCAACAAGGCTGCCGCTGCTGTTATCGTCTACTGATGACTCTACAGCAGAGGAGATCCCTGTATTTCACGATGACTGGGACCAGGCTCTACCGTTATGTGCCTATGAGCCAGCACCATGGTATCCACCTCTTCTCTTTCTGGTGGCGGTTGTAGGAGATAATATTTTGATAGACCCTACTTTTCTCGAGGAGCAGGTGTCTTCAATTGGTATTCTTATAAGCTGGCAGAACGGACTTATCCATGCACCCATACGAACTTTACAGCTAGGGACCACTGACGCACAATATATTTCCTCAAAATGCTTGACAAAGGCGTACGAAGTTGTGGCTGGTTGTGCCAAAGAAGTGGCCGGTGCTTTAGACTCAATCGTGGCTCAGGATTCGGAAAAGAACGAAATGTCATCATTATTTTAGACAGAAACAGGGCGATATATTATTGCTTGTTGTTCATTAACAATGTTGACTCGAATATGCATGCACTACTACCGCTGTAGCTGTCTGGATGTTCATGGATCGAACGACCCCGACCTGTTTGATTTCAATGCAAAAGTCGAGTAGAGCCAACAAATTGCCAGGTATGCCTTCTCTCTCCTTTCCCAATAATAGCAAAGACTTGCGAGGGAATTTTAGTTCCTGGTTAAGCTGTATACTGTTATCAGTCTGCTCTAAACCGATCAAAGTGTAGCCGTCTCTTTTTTTACGGCGCATATAGTCAGTTATATCATGAATCCTCACTTCTTCCATAGGCATCCATCTGTCAGCTGTAACAGCTACAGTTCTGAATTGAATATCCCGTGTTACAGACATATCATTGAGGCACAACAGCCCGACTCCAAGGACGTCAGAGAGTCGACATATGCCACCTAGATTTGGAGGCTTATCAACCAGACTCGCGACAAGAATCAACTCGCCCCTCTGTAACTTCTCTGTATGTCTTCCTTCATCCATACTATCCACCACAGAATTCCAAGTTCCGCTTTTTGTCTGCAGATGCATAGACGATGTTCCCGCCAATACTGCCGTATCAATTTTCTTATTTTGAAGTTCAATGGATGGTAATGGTGGATAGCTCACATCATCGGCGGAGCGTTTCAGACCGGCATATTCTTCAAACTTGGATTCATTGATAATAGCAATTCGTCGATCCGAGAGTCGGTTGAGTACTCCTCCACATATGCCCACTAAATTGTAGTCTTTTTCAAGGTCCCATATACTTTGTTCGCCGCTTCGATATAGATGAAACGATTCTGAGCATTCAATTACATGAGAGATCCCTCGAAGTATCGGCATAACTTCATCAAGTTTCTTATATGCACTGTCGTTCTTCAATCTGTTGTATAACGCATATATCATCGCAACTGAGTTATGCCTAACAGTAGCCTTGTTGCTTGTGCTCAACGGAATCACTGCCTCCATATAGTTTTTGTAGAACATTGCAGAGTCGCGAGGTGAGTGAGCTCGAATCCACTCTCCAGCCACCATTCCAAGGCGTTCTAAACTTGCAAGAACTCTTGGCTGTTCTTCTGGATTGTTTTTCAAAGTATTAAATAGCAGCTCCTCAGCGAGTTCATCAACATCTCGCACAATTGTCCTGGACATGATCCATTCGATATATAGGCGCACTAGCGGCGAAGGTTCCGTTCCGAGAGCAGCCATGAGATGCTTCTTAGTAACGGTCACTAAGAATTCCTGGTCAAGTTTCGACTCCAAGACCAGCAATATTTGGAAGCATCTTAGCCTGACTGTTTCCTCCATCGCATCTGTTCGCTTGCTATGAGTAAATATGTGGTATTGTGGCGAGTTCAGCACATATTCAAACACTTCTCGAGCACAAGTTGCATTCAGCCGACTTAAATATAAGATTGAATAAACTTTAGCCGAGATTTCTTCATCACCATAGCACAACTTATATGAATCAATCTTTGTATCGAATGCATTTGCCATCTCCTGATCCAAAATACATGCCACAACTGACTCCAAACAAAACAGACTATCTTCAATTTGAGCAAAATTGTAGATAAAAGTCATTACGCGGCAAATCCACAACTTTTCAGGACCCCTGTGCAGCTGTTGTGTCAAAAAAGGGAGTAACGCTCGTCGAGCGAAGCATTGCTCTGTAGCTGATAGAGCGATATTTTCCAGTTTTGCGCACAATTCAGAATTGTCAGACAGTAGACATTCGTTTGAAAAAAACAATTTAAACAACTCGTGATGTAGTTGTCTTTCGGTTGCAACCAATCTTTCTTCTTGGACGGTAAACCACATTGAATGGAATAACTGAATAACTCCACCGAGGTCCTTATTTAGAAGCTCCTCAATGAGTCTCTTAGCAATCTGACAGATATATAACCGTGACTGAAAAGCTAAAGATTGGAAATGTGATTCAAGCATGAGTATAAAATCAGCAGACACCGTTGGCGGCCCAAGTTTGTCAATCTTGCCAATCAACACCGAATACGCCACAGAATATACAGCCTCCTGTTCTTGGCGATTCAAATTTGCAGCAAACGTCTTTGACATTAGAACCGTTTGTATGAATAAGTCCACCGGACTACTGTCATCAAGGTAGCCATATAATCTGAGAACGAGCTGGAAGGAATTGAATTCGGGATCGAGATAGCCAAGTTCTGTAGCATGGTTCTCATATAATTCCCTGATCCATCCAAAATGTGGTGCAGCAATAATCAAGGCATTCGCAAGCGGCCGGTCCATGAACTTCTCAGATATCGCACGGATGGACAGTGCTTTGAAATGAGTGCTAACGGCGTCAGAAAACACAAAGTTCCTCAACAATTTATCACTAATCTGGACCGTCACCAGCTCACAGACATCTCTAAGGCATAATCTCTCTGGCGAAATTTCGTTCATTCTGATTAGTATACTTGTATGGACAACGGTATCAGACGATTCTGTTAATTCGGGGAGCTGATTAGACAGTTTCCTAGCTATGATGAGTTCTGTCAGTCTATCCATATGCAACATGGAATCAAAGCCGTCCTTTCGCAAAAAGGATCGAAATGCCTGCATCCACGTACTAAGCGAGGCGTGTTTGGAATCAACTGAGTAAAGTAACTGAGTGCACAGATTATAAAAAGCTCTCCTACGTAGAACGCTTTCTGCGGAGCTCTCCGATATCTTTAGGAGATCTTCCAGTTCACGCTGGCGTAAGATTTCCCTGCCTTTTAGACCATTCTTGATACCCTGTACCACGAATATTCGAGCTGGATCATATGAGAGCTTCGTTTCATAAAGATAACCTAGCAAGTGATGCACAAGAGTCCTTGCTCGCTCATCGGATAGTGCGCAGAGCAAGCGGCAAATAAATGAACTCAGACTATCTCCAAAAGGACATGAAAACCCTCCGTCTTGTTTCGCAAGTGTAAAGAAGTTTGACGCTTGCATCGCATATTTCAGGAGACAATGCGTGATAAAAAATGGTCTATCCTGGAATACGGCCAAGTCAGCTGTATGCATAGAAAGGATCACTGACATGACATGCTTTCGTATAGGTTCGGTTGGCGAGTTCAACGCAGCTGACAGCAGAGTTATACCCCAGGTAGGAGGAATGCGAGAGTCTTTTTTGAGAATTTTGACAATGTCAGCCATAGATTCTTGAGCCTGATTGACAGAGGTATCAATGGCAATAATCTCAATCAGCGTGCAAAGTCGCTTCCATTCATTAAGATATATATCGGCGTCGGATACTTCCCAGCGCATTAACTGAGTAGAAATATCCGACACGATTGACTGAACGGACCTTGTAAGAATATGCAAAGAATACTTCTTGGAGTCGTGAGACACCGTCAAAAAGCCATTTTGAAGGAGAGTCCAGTAATTTTCATTTTGCAGGAGCTCTTGAAAGTATCGCTGTCGGCGAACAGTCTGATTTCCAGTTAGATGTAACCATACTTTCAAGGCAATATGTGAGTATCCGACGTCAGAATATCTCGAATCTTTCAACAGCTTTTCGATGAGTTGCCATATTCTGGTGAGCAAATCATGGTCAATATCAATTTCAGCAAGACACAAACATATTATTTTATTAGCCGCTGACGCAATCTCAAGTTCCTGTACAAGTTGCAAATCAAGCAGGTTACCAAGAAAATCACCGTTCACTTTAGTAACATCGACATTAAGAAAGAGATCATAGGTTAAGTTGAGCTTTGAAAGTAGCGTGGAGCTTTTACGTCTCTCCTCGTCAGACAGACTGATGTAACTTTGAACATCTCTAACAACCTGGCATAAGACTGCGCTGCGAATTTCCTCTAAGTGTGAGAAGAGAGGACGCCAAGTAGCAGAATACTTCAATGAATCTGCCTCTATACGTTCACATATATTAGAACTGAGAATTGCTATAACATCCTGGAGTTAAAAAAATTCCCACCCCCGATCCCGGAACCTACATTGTAGACCTCTTTGCGTACTCGACAGAGCAAATCAACAAGAGTTTCGCTTAGCTGTGGTCCGATGTGCCGATACTGTGAATCAAATATCTTATTAGCCAATGATAGAGAGATTTTTTCTCCGGATGATGCTTCATAGTTGTCTAATATCGCTTCAATAAAGGACATTTTTTCATCTAACTGAAAATTCTCGGTTGAACAATATTCTGATATTGCCTGACGGGATGTCAGCAGAGCCAAACCCGATATAGCAGGCGCACATTTTTTTTTCTCGAGTTTCCCAATAAGGGTAATCAAGAGATTTCCCGATAACAGTTGCCGAGGCAACAGTCTATTCTGTTGCAGGAAATATATCAACATCTTGTTTTACCCATAGGACATACCAGAACCTGTAAGTAAATGGCGAGAAAACAAAGTGGTGCCACACACAAACAGCTCAAAAATGCCACAGCAAAGACTATTAAGCCAAATCTTTCAGCAGTACCTAAAGTCCTCGGAGAACTAAGGGAAGATGGAAGGGCTCACTCGGCGATGAACATTAGACCAACGACTCCTGTTCAAGGATCACCATCTTCAGGACCAAATGGTGGAAATGTCAAGGTTGTGGTCAGAGTGAGACCACTTTTGGCCCGAGAGATAAGAGCAGAGTCGTCTGTACTTGTGCAGATGGATCCCAATTCTCAGACAACAACACTGTTGACCCCGTCGAGTGAATCAACTGATGGGCCGGGTACCGCCAAAAAGAGGTCTATAGAACCCAAGAGTTTTACTTTCGACAGATCATTTTGGTCTATCGACAGGTCTGATTCTAGGTATGCTGATCAGGATACCGTATATGAGACTGTTGGAAAGGAGTTTCTGGACCATAATATGGAGGGTTATCATACATGTATTTTTGCATACGGTCAGACTGGATCAGGCAAATCATACACAATGCTGGGATCAGAAACAGAACCAGGGATTATACCGAAGACTTGCAGAGACCTGTTTAGTAGAGTGGACAGCTTGATTGATAACAATGTCAGTTGTACAGTCAGATTATCGTATTTTGAGATCTATAACGAGCAGGTGCGAGATCTACTAGCTGCTGATAATTCCAGCCCAAAACTGCGGGTGCGCGAAAGTCCAAGTGAGGGCCCCTATGTTGAGGATCTCAGTGAGTTCGTCGTCAAGTCTGCAGAGCAGGCTTTGAAGTACCTGATGCAGGGCAACAAGGCAAGATCTGTGGCCGCCACCAAAATGAATGACAAGTCTAGCAGGTCTCATGCTGTCTTCACATTGACTGTCAAGCAGGTGCATTTCGAGTCAAATACAGACACTACCGAAGAGAAACTTTCTCAGATTCGATTGGTCGATTTAGCCGGATCCGAGAGAGCGAACGCATCGGGTGCAACCGGCATCAGGCTCAAAGAAGGCTCCAACATTAACAAGTCACTCACCACGTTAGGACGGGTCATTGCAGCTCTGGCGGTGCCCCACTCTGTGACCTCTTCACCGTCCCAAAAAATGATTCCCTACAGAGATTCAGTTCTGACTTGGCTCCTGAAGGAGAGCTTAGGAGGAAATAGCAAGACAGCTATGGTGGCATGCATTTCTCCGACAGATTACGAAGAAACGCTGTCGACCCTGAGGTACGCAGACCAGGCGAAACGAATCAAGACGAGAGCAGTCATCAATCAGGACATTGTGTCGGGCGAAACGCGAGACAGGCTTGTGGAAGAAATGCAACAACAAATCAATAATCTGCAGCTGTCTCTTCTCAAACAACAAGAAGACGACACCTTCAAGAGCGAGTTGGACAAATTCAAGCGGGCAATCAGGTTCTACGAGGACAGAGCTATTAACGAGGAGAACAAGAGGAGAGCAGTACAGGCGGAGAACCAAGCAGTTATGATGTACAACAAGCTGCTGACGGACCACCTCAAAGAAATAACAAATAGGTCTGCTGGGTCGTCTACCGCGTTAATACAGACATGCACTTATGAGCAACTTAGGGACGAACATTCGGAAATCACTCACGAGTTGGACAGCTTTCTGACCAGCACTATACAATCAAGAGAGAGTTGGACGTCTAAACTGCTAAAACTGGGAATAGCAATTTAAATAGTGATATATTCATGATGGCATCAACCATATTAACCTACAATATATACGTTATAAACATCATTTAAGCTTCATTAATCGTTATACTGTCAAAAGACCGTTCCGAGATAGGACTCAGCGAAGAATCCTGATAACTGGCACCGAAGTCTGGTAACGGCGCCACTAAGTCTTTTAGCTGACTCAATGCGTCATCGTCACCGGGAGTCGACGCATTTGTTGACGTTGATATTTTAGATAACACAGACGACATTGATCCCGAGGAAGACTTTAGCGAACTTCGGCCGAAAATGGTAATGGTACTATCCCTGATCTTGATAGAACGGGAGTTGCGTCGTGCCAAGCTCGAAGATCTCTCGACGTCAGATCCGAACTTCAAGCTCCGCTCCCGGCCGAAGAGATCGCGTCTGTTTCTCGCAAACCGCCTGTTTGGGCTTGTAACTACCGGTGGCTCGGACTCTTCATAGTACAAATCAGATACCGCGTTTGCCTCGTCGACAAGACTGTCATACAGGTCAGCGTCGTCGCCATATTGCAGAACGTCGTCTGCTGCGTCAAAATAATAGTAAAACGAGTCTCTTGCCGGGGACTCAGCCGATTTTGTGAGCTGAAGTGGCTGAGTAGTCTGATCAAGTAACTCCTGTTGCTGGTCAGCACCCTCTTCGCCGCTGTCTTCATAGGCATTGAGCTCTTCGTCAAAGAGGATACTGTCTGTTTCAGAACAGTCGTCAAACAGCTGCTTCATGAGCTGCACCGAGTTGCGCCGCTGCTTTTCTGGTAGTTTTTTGTAATAGTTGACTGACGAAGTCCGACCTACCTCATCCTGGAATGAAAATATCGACGCGCTGTCATCGTCGGCCACGACTGCGTCCATAAGGTCTATGTGCTGTCTGTCTGTTCCTTGCAAACACGCGACAGCCTGCAGCGACGACGTCTGGGAATCTGCAGAAGACGACTGTGAAATTTGCAAAGACGCGGCCTGAGAGTTCTGTAAAAACGATGGCTGCAAGTTCTGTAGTAATATACCTTGCGAATCCTCCAATGATAGAGTCGCGGATTCTTCTATATCTATGTCTTTTTCAGTGTGACCGTCAAAATGGCCAAATGGATGCGACTCAACTGCACCAGATTTGCCGTCACCCAGTCGCTCCGAGTGGTTGGTTCTCGGCTCCTCATCTGTTGCATTGCCTATCTCACTACCGCGTATCTCTAGAAATGGCGAGCAACCTCCTGCACCGACAGAGTCTAGTTCTAAGCTATCCTGGCGCTCCACTGTGCTTTCATGCTGTATTTGAACGCGAATTCCCCGCTGAATTTCCGCCTGTACTTCCGACTGAATTTCTGGCCTTTCCAACTTATCTGGCTGGACCTGTTGATCTGGCTGGCTATTGTGGGATCTGCTGTCAGAACGTGTCTTCACAGTCACCTTCGGAGCAGATCCCCATTCATGGGTCCTGGTGCCCACAATTATGCCAGCATCCTTGTATTCCTCAACAGACGGCAGAGCCCGGGCAGTTACGGAGTCCCACTTGTCGTACGAACCCCCACTGGCTCTGCGCAGGTACTGGATGGGGTTGAGCTTCTTAAGCGAAATATCGGGGTTGCGATCGAACTCGTCACTACCACCAGCCGAACGGACGCGCCGGTGGCCCCGCAGAAAGGACCTCATAAATATACCCCAGTCCGCACCAAAATATCGGTGCAATGACAGCACGAACCGTCCGGTGCTTATATATCACACTATCGGATCTGTGAGCGTACCGACAAAGACACTAAAAATATGAACCCACAGCCTCACTGCGCTGCATGCTGCGCATTGCATTGCAGCGGTGCAGCCCACCCTAAGCCTGCTGGGTCGGCATCTGTAGGTGAGTTGAGTAATTAGGTGCTCGCAAAAGGGGCTGTCTGCGATATGGTGCGCTAAAAGCTAAGAGCTTCTAGAGTCTTGGCTAGCGCTGCCGAGCCTCTAGCGCTAGTATCGCCTAGTGCTATCTTCGGTCGGCTTGCATTGAGCCCTTCTAGCAACACGCATGCCTTGCACAGCTTGTTGAATGACAGATAGCCACACCTGCTGCACCTGCTCGATGTGGTTGAAACAGCATCGTCTGGTCTAGATGCGTGTTCGGCTTCGATTGGCGAGGGGTTGGTTTTGGCGACAATTTTTCGCCGCAGCGCAAAGCTCTCGCCAGACCGGATGATGTCGATGATCGAGCTGGGACGCACTGCCTCCAGATTCTTGATGAGTGCTCGAGCAGTCCCTCTGAACGCCTCTGGAGAGTATGTGCACTCCGTGGAGAAATAGTCGAGCTCTTTGTAGTGAGCATACAGGACGATTTCCTTCTCGTAGGCATACTTCAGTGGTTTGCTTCTCTTGACTGGCGAATCTGCCGAGGCGGTGATGATATCTGTGCATCTGTCCAGCCGAGCAGTGTCGCCTCTGAGCAGGTTCATGAGAACTGTCTCAGCCATGTCGTCGGCATTATGACCTGTGACCACATGGGCAATTCCTAATTTCACGGCACCCCGGTCGAGAGCCTGGCGACGAAACACTCCGCAGTACGTACAGTTGTTCTTGTTGCCAATCTGAGCTACTATCTGGTCCATGGTCCATCCATACAGCTCACCGTAGCTCACAATTTCCAAAGGCATATCGTACTGGACTTTGTTGCGCTTCACAGTCTCCAAAGAATCGTCTCTGTAGCCGTGAATTCCTTCATCTATAGAAAGAAGCACAAATTCGACGCCATAGTCATACTGCTCATTCAACGTCTTGAGAACATGGGCCAACACCGTTGAATCTTTTCCACCTGATGCTCCTATGGCTACTCGCTCGCCTCTATGAAACAGCTTGGAGCCAACAATAGTGTTGTGGATCTCTGTTTCAAACACATGATAGAAGCACTGCTTGCAAAGACGCTGGCCGGTTTTCGGCCGCCGGAGCACCGCCTTTTGCTCGCTACACAGCTGACAGAGTAGCATAGTACCTGGGGACTTGGTTAGAGATGAATTAAATTTAATGCCATGAGGCTTCAATTTGTCCGAATGCGGCAGCTCAGTTGATCTGATTTACGAAATCTCACTGGACCTGCTAGCACAATAACTTTAAAAACAAATATCCGAGTATTGCCGAACATTGCCAGAAAATATCAGCAGTATCCATCTGTGTAAATGCATCTTGTTAGAATGCTCTAAGACAGTGTTGAGGAGGAGGACGAGGAGAGATAACCCGAACGTTCCTGTTTATTCTGTTCCCTCCCCCCCCCCCCCC